>CM036337.1:8022546-8462545 GCA_020615435.1 Telenomus remus | reverse complement strand
TTAAGAAGACGAGTGGAATGAAAGAACGAACAAATGAAAAACAAGTTGAGGTAACGAAATTTTTTACCTGGACCATCAGAGAGATTGCAACCAAGCCCTGACTTTTATGCTGCGCCTCTGACATATTATGATACAGCTCGGCATTAAACCCGTACACTTGGATCTGAAAATTAATGATAATTTATTTAGATGAAAAATGACAAAATCCAGAGCTAAATCAATGGATTAACTTTGTCATCGCTCAATGAAGTAGTTTTATACTTTATAAATTTCTGACATGGATACCTCGTTGAGAAAAATCAATAATAATACATAATGTTGTCGGTAAATTCAGTTGCTTCCAATTTAATTGTATCGTAATTCGTAATTTGATATTAATCGAAATTGTCAAAATGTTTTGGATTCGGATAATTATTATTTATGTCAACAATAAATCTGTATTAAAATACTTTGTCTGAGTATAATTAAATTTGCGCTTGAAATAAATTTAATTTTTCAGAATTTGCAATTAATAAATTAGCATGATAATTCGAGGGAAGTTTAACTTTTTGATAGAGTGGCATGTTAAATTTGTTCAAAATAAATTAAATTTAATATTTGTGAATTGTGGCTTTTGTCAATACTGAAAAAGACAGACAAATTAAATTCCGACCACTTACCTCAGCAGGAAATGCGTATTTATTTATCTGGTGCTCCGAGCCGTGATTGTCGTCCATCCCATAATGATATAAATTTCTTCGAACTGGTAGTGATACGCGAGTGGGCCTCCCGTTATATTTACATGAACTTTGGCGTCTCTGTCGACTTTAAACACTAAAAATTGGCCTGTATTATGCAGATGACCCGATATCTGCAAAAGAAAGTACCATAATGAAATAAAAAACTTCAATGGTTTTTATAAAATTGAGTTTTAATAATGACCGTATAAAAATCGAACGTAAATTTAATTTTCAAACTATTTCATTTAAAAACACAAAAAAGTCAATACAATAAAAATTGAACAACAAACTGTGAACTGTGAAATGAAATAAAACTAAAAAAAGCCGAAAATCGAAAGTTGAATAAAATTGAAATTTTTTCAGTTGGCTTTTGTTTACTAGTCGCACCTTATGTTTGTCCACATGGACAGGTCTTAAATGTGGATCAAAGAGTAGCTTATCAGGTTCAACGTTGATCGGACTCTGCCTCCTTCCCTTGCTGCAAAGCGACCACTGGGGATTGATAAGACCCCAAAAGGACGGCCCTGTAAAAACGAAACGAAAATCAAATCAACCGTAAAATTGTCTAATCAGCATTTTTTTAATTTGTTCTTTTGCGATCACGTCGGCTCTTGCAAACAAACGGCAAAGATTTCCGCAGAAAACATTCAATTTTTCAACCAAGTTATTTATCAATAAAATCACGTGCCGCTATCGGTTCTTTCAAAAGCGCTCCGAGGTTTTGTTCCATCTACGCGCTTTCTCTCTCCTTTTGAGAAACGAACGTGCAAAAAGTCCGTCCTTCTAACGAACTAAGTTCATCCGTGTAAACGAATTTTATTAATTTCATAAAAGCAAAGCCGAAAAAGATTTCACAAAGACGACAAAGAGCCGCAAAAAGTTATCCAACTTTTCGGGCGGCCAATTGCGTTTTCTTCTTCAGATCCTTTTAAACAAATCCGCAAAATAAATGAAGACGAAAATTTCCTTAAGCCCGAACTACGTATAGAGGATTTGTCGCGAATTTTTCATACTACGTGCTTTCTGTTAGAACATGTTCTCAAAAACACGTTACTTAGCATAAACAAGGTAGAACATTTTAAGTAGTAAAGATCAATGCTCAATCAAGCGGAAAAAAAGTTCTTTCTTCAACCGCAAAAAATAATCATTTTAAGTAGTAAGTATCAGCGTATGGCCGGACAGAAGATTTTCAACCCCATTTTTTCGTTGAATGAAACAATTTTGAGTAGTCCGACTCGCCATGCGGTCAGACAGCGTACAAAATTGCGCGTAAGTAGCGCGTTGATTTATCAAACAAAAATCTCACGATGGAAAAGTGCAATTAAATGTTTTTCAGCCGGTCGTCGGACATTTTCGTATCTGCCCGACGCTGTGCTTGCTTTCAACACCACGTTTTACGTGGCGTCACATGGAATTCATATGCATACATGAATACATTTCACTGTTCTCCAATCAAGCTCTCGGTCGCGCTACCTCAGCTTCTCGGCTTCGTACCTTTTTTGCAGCGCCTGACTCGCTTGCAACCTGTCTCCCTCTAAATGCTTCATTGAATAATCTTTAAAACTGCGATATATCTGCGAGCCAGGATCGCTTCCCCGGGGCACGTATTTTCACACTAAATTATTATTAGTCGCGTTACTTAAACTGCGACACGAACACGAGACAACTTGTAACTCACATTTTAACAACCGTTTAGTAAATTTCCTATTTCTTGAACCTCTTATTTGCCTACTTAATGAAGTGTGACTTTAAATCTCGTGCAACGTTCCGTATTTCTTTTGCGGTTTCGAAAACGAAATGTGACATTGTTATGTTTATTTTTTTTGCAAATACAAATGTTTGAACATTCTTTTGTAACCAGAAATGTAAAATTAATGTCAGAGGTGCATTAAAATTCAGCGCACGAAATGTTAAATGTATATAAAAATGTACATTTGGTGTACTACAACTCGGGCTTGGGAATTCCTCATACTTGGCGCGAGCAAGATTCTGGCAACGGCAGTCAGAGTTATTACATGTGCAAACTTAATCTCGCCTGTCCTAGTATCTTTGTTGTGTAATTCACTGTTTAACAAATTGATGTGACCGGGGATGACATTCAAAAAGAACGTATATTTTTTCTCGCGTACCAGTTCTCAACGACGAATTCCCAAACGTGCAAAAATTCATTGCGACGATTAGGTTACGCGGTGTTATCGACGTGTGTTTTGCATGATCAAATTAGCCGGACATTTGTTCAAAATTATGGAAATTGATTCTGTTTCCAAAGTTTTTTTCTCTCTCTCACTAGAAACCGCGTTTCGGTATTTGCATTATAAATGTCAGAATGACGGTGTTTAGTAACGAAAAACGTACGCGTTTTCATTATTCTTAACGAAAGCGTGCATTTTGCCTCATGCTCGTTGGAATTTAATTAATAAAATGTGTCCCCGGGTCCCACCCGACGAAGAAATTCGGCTGAGAAAATGTGGTCAGAATATTTACATAATTAAATAATGAGGTTGGATAAATCAAATGTCGCTTGATATACAAACACGTGGAAAATTTTTTTTTCGTAATATGCTGAGTGGTTTTCTCGGAGAATAATCTATTCAAAATGAAACGTCGAATTTCGTCCAGTTTGTTTTAAATCCTTTTTTTTATGATCAATAGCTGGAAATGTTTACGTAAAAGGCTCTCGGCGCGGCACAAAACACCTTCTTTATCGATCCTCTTAGCGCGAGATAATCCGAAAGTTTTGAGAATAGACAGAAGTTCTCTATCATTTTGTTCCCACGCAAAGAAGGGAGTTCAGTGTGAACAACATTTGATTTAGTCATATAAACGCCTTCTAAATAGCGCCCAAGGCTGGGACTTTCTCGTAATCGGAAAATTTTCCTCAAAGGCCGTTTTATCAGGAAGTCCACTTAATCAAAAACTTTGCCCCAAGTCAATGAAAATTATGGAACATCTTTCGCGCAGCGCTTTTGCTTAGTCACATTGCAATCTTATTTTCTCCCCTCGGCTTCTTACCTGAAATACCATCGTAAGTCCACCATTCTTCCCAACTTGCTGTGGTTTCTGAAAGGAAAAAGAAAAAACCATTTAATTCGATTTTCTTAAAATTTTCATTTCGTTTTACGCCACACAATTAAAAAAAATCCAAAATCAGTTAGTAGAAAATCCGAATTTATTATCAGACAGATAATTGAATTTTCGGACATAATAAGTAGTACGAATCAATGTGTGGTCGATTCATAATTCATTATAATTTATTCGTTCAAAATGAATGAATATTTGAGCTAAAACCATAATGTTTCGTATTTTGATCGTGAATTGAGACATAAATTTGGACGATACGGTTTTTGACGGTCAGAGATTGTGCGTAGCATTGGTAAATTTGTAGAACCAATGGAGCGTGTACGGTTCGGTTATATTGGTTAGATGTGAGAGTGCACTACAGAACGACGTTAACTTTGTTCGTGTTACGAGTGATTCGATTTGTTCAGAGGTCGACAGAGTAAGTGTGTAAGTGTAAGTTCCGGTTGCTAGCCGGAACAGCAATATGTAATCCACTTTAGCCACACTCTGCGTTATCAGTCGTTGCGAGCCGCGAATGCAGCGCATCACGTCTGCTTCTATAAGATGACATTGTTGCTGCTGCAATCTGTTTAGTTCGACGTCAAAAGGAAGCTATGTAAACGGTCCAAACATTTATGAAAATATCCTATTCAACTACGTGCAGATTCTCCCAAAATGGATCGATAGATTGAGTTTATTAGCTTTGTTTAACATTTTCATTCCAATTATTTTCTCGATGTAAATAACGTTTCCTTTAGTTAAAACGTTTTTATCCCTTGAATCTCATTATTTATTTTCGTTATTCAAAAAAAGGTGTAAATAAAATAGATAAAAAAGTAGAAACATTGGTTCGAAGAATGAAGAAGCTAATGAAAGATGTACGAGGTTTACGGGTTTTTATACGGACAGCCGGCAAATATTTTCGGATCAGATGTAAAAATGTTTTCTTACCTCGCTGAAAAATTTACTTCGCTTGTTTATGTGACCGTGACTGCGCACGATTGTCAGTGTTATCGTCGCGATGGAAAAAAAATTGGACCGAATTTTTTACCCCGATTTGTTTTGTTATCCCTTGGACTATTATTTTGCTTTCATTTTTCGTCATGCCATCTGTTATTCATGGGATTCCATGCGAAACAAAATTTATGACTGCCGCGGCTTTTTTCAACGACTCCGAATTGAATATCAAATGCCTTTGCTGTTTAATCACTTCGTTCGCTTTCCAATCATCGCTATCAATTGTTTAACTTTAAAAAAACTCATCCTATTTCATTGATGAAAGAATCTTTGAAATTCATCAACATAATATTTGTAAGTGACACTTCACTGTATGACAACATTCCGGACATTATAAGTAGAGTATATGGATATTTAGTCAGACAAACAATTTTAATCCCACAAAATGTATCGTGGACTATTTATAAGATTCAGTTTAAGTAGTAGATATAAACATACAGTCATACGAGGAAATTTTCATCCCCAAAGTGTTATTGTAAGCTAGTGTCTACTTCCAAAATGGTTTTATTCAATGACAAGTATCTTAAATAAAGTTTCAGAGAGTTTGTGTAAACAGCAAGCGACATGTGAGGCACTTCGTTAGCTCATAGCTATAGACATTTACATTGTTTTCGGCGTCTGGCTGATTTTGTTTAATAAAACTTTAAAGTAATTTTGGCAGGGCTAGGTAGATATATATTGAATCCGTAATTGAGAACTGAAACTTGTGAAGTCTTGTCTGGACTCGTGTCTTTGTCGCGGTTCGAATTCAAAGGACATCGTGTCGAAACTTGGAGACGGTCGACGAATAGAAAAGAAAGGAGCTGGGGCTGGTGGAAGAAAGGGTGGCGCCGTCACGACTGCCAGTCGACGAATGGAAAGGATAGTCTCTGGAGAAGATTCGCAAAGTCGTTCGTCTCGAAAAGACACGCTTCTTCAGTTCTTTTCTGCTTTCTTTGCGACAATCCCTCCAAACCCAAATCGAAGTGTAACACTTTTCTTTGGGAGATGCTTGCGACGCCACGGCGCTCGTTAAAATGCGAGGACGCGGCTCATAAGCTGGCGGCAAATGATCGATTTTGTGCGAGCAAAAATGCACCCGACCCCTTTGCAACTTGGATTGCCTAAAATGATAATAAACAGACGAGATAGTTACTTCGTCGTGCTCGGGAATGTTTCACCAACTATTTCCCGCATGCGAAGTAATTTACTTAACGCGAATTTGCGACCTAAGAAATATTCCAGCAATTCCAGTCCGCCATAAGTTTCTGACATGTGTGTTCAGCAAACTTGTCATAGGAAACATTTAGAAAAAAGTCTCGAGCAATTTTCAAGGTCGGAATTTATTTAGGTTTTTCTTTACCAGTGGAAATTTCGTCTCGAAAAATGTTTAACATTGAAAGCAAAGACATTTATCTTGCTCAGAGGGACAAAGATGTTAAAATTATTGTGGTACAAGTCGTTCGAAACAAAAAACGTGACCTCGAGGACGTTACAACGCTTTTTTGCACGTTTTTTTTTCGTATGCTTACGGTTGAAATGTTGACAAACTCGCAAAAATATCAAGATGGAATATGCGAATAAAACGCGTCCCCTCGGAGACGTCGAAACTTTTTTAAAATCGCACAAAAAAAAAACGTAAATGTTTGTGCAACGCGCAGACTTACATAAAACTAGTTTATCATCAAAGCAACTTATTTATCAGGATAAAAGTGAGAGTGCGAGCAAGTCAAAATTCACACGTCTAACTTCGATTTGCTGTCGTGGCTGCGACGAAAATTAGAAATGTTTGTGCAGAAAAGTTTGTCGAGTAACTTTATATGTGACTTTGTGTGAAGTTTTTTTTATTGCAGAAGTCAAATTTTCACGCGGCAAAATTTCAGTTCATTAAAAAATGTACTTTTGAATTGTGAATCCCAATGAAATGTGCGTTACAAAATTGGAACGTATGTCAAAACTTTTTCCCTTTTTTCTTTTCGAAATGTTTCGAATGACAATTTGACATAAACTTTTTAATGTGGTTGTTGGACTATTAATTGAATTTTGCTGGCATTAGTATATAATGCAGTTCCGTTGCTCTTCTCATTATAACTTTTGAATGTGTTTTCTTTTTCACGATATAACCTCAGCTCAGTAGACATGTAGAAAAACAAGGACCAAATCGTGCCGTGAACTATCAACTGATGGTATGTAGTAGGATAGGATTAGCCGACCACAGACCAAATTGGATTTCTGTACTGGTCTCTAGTAAATACTTCTTCGGAGTAAATAAAATTTTACAACGCTGATGGAAGAGTCAATTTCAAAATGGACATTTTAATTCCGTACCTTTGTTTCTTACTCCAGGTTAAATTAACTTACAAAAAGTACCATTTAAAAAATATTAAAATCAACTAAAACAATTAAAACGATAATGAAAACTAGATTAATTCAATTTTGCGAAACGTTAAAAGTCAAAGTGGAAAAAAAGCAGTCGCGAACTAGTTCTTATGAGGTATAATATCAATTGGAATCGATGCGCGTTTTTGTCATTCCAAATGAAAATTTATTCGCCGCGTGAAGTCGATGCCGGATTTGAAAGAGATGCGACGTTTTTGTGTGCCCCATCCCTTTCGTAGCTGCAAGAGAGATTCCGTTTAACAGAGCTTTTTACGTGAATTTGTGCATGCACACCGTTCGCTGGGAATCGCGACTAACTTCCTGCATCCCCTACAGATAATCGTCGTAGTCGAGGCCCTAGGGTTTAACATTCAAATGGTGGCAATTTGCAGTAGGTGATAAAGGTGATAAAGGTGACACAGTGGTTGCGAGCGCCGTTGCGTTTGCCGCCCCACGCGTCTCACCCTGCTCCCTGCCACTTTAACACCCAAGTGCTAAGCCTCTAAATAGCTATCCTACTACCTCGCTCTCGAATAGTTGTAGCGCAAAGTCATCTACTCGGTAATATTATAGACAAGTTGAATCACAATGACTCGAACCATCCTCACTTACTAATTATCTCATTTTATATCTCTGATAACGGTTCATCGATTTTCTCAAATTAAACTGTTTCACACCTCAATAACTCGCAATCAGAACTAGGCTGTACGCCGTTACTTATACGCCACACGCGAAAATACATTTACAACGTACGATATTCGTTAAAAACAATTTTCCAACGGTTGTTTATTATTATTTTTTAATTTTAACCATTTTTAAGTAGTTTAGTTTCTGAATACTCAGACGTAGAAAACTGTTGTACCTGTCAAAGTAGTATAAACCACTATGAAGTCAGACGAGTTGTGATTTTTGTCTGTCAATCACTGCTTTCTATTTTATCCTATGAAATGAAGCTTGTTTTTTAAATGACGCAAATAACTATAAAATTTAGTCTTCCTCATTTGTCTTTTACCGTGTGGAAATATAATGTACAAAAATCGTCTCCGATATTTTTTGCTTTATCTACTAAAGGAATCAATTCCTCCAGACTTTATCGTAATTCTCTGCTGAGTTGACACGCATCTACATGTGCACCACTGACAATGTTCAAAGCAATTCCGCGGATCATGTTTTGTAAGACTGTTGAGGCGCTTCGGCGTTTTGCATTTTGCAGCGTAAAATATAGATTCCTTTGAGTGCCGACTTCAGAAGTAGAGAGAAGAGAGTAGGATTTGCGCAAGTGGGCTGGTTTTGCAAATAGAGTATGCACTCTGGCAAATAGATATTTTTATAGCTCTGAAGCGGGGGTTTTGCTCGAAATTATCATAGTTAAAAGGGACTTAAGTGTATATTCAAACAAGAAAATGATTGCGCATGACTTTTAAATTTAAATTCCCTGGGATGAAAAATGTATACAACATTTTTTTCGGACATTGGTGCATCTTAAATCACAGCGAAATAATTAAGATTCCCATCGGACAATGACGCGACAGCTCTCACTTTGATAGTCCGTCAGTTGTAATGGCTATTCTAGCGTAATTGAATTTAAACAAAAATGTACAAGCATAAAAAAAGTAATAAATTTTTGAGCCGTGGGATCCTCGTGGTCTGAGTAGCTGGAAGTTAACTTTGCAAATGTAATGTATGTAAATGTTTTGGCGCAAGATTTGCATGGAGTTTGAATAATCTTTATTTTGTAGCGTGATTGCATCGGGTGAATAGTTTATTAAAACTTATCGCGGCATTAATGGAAATGAAGCGCTGGTAAAATTAAAAAAAAAATTTTTTTTTCAGTCAGTTGCGTAAAATGAAGTGGAAAATTATTCGACCATTTTGTACTGGATAATTGTTAAATGAATCCTTCAAATCTGCGATTCAAATTCCGTGCCATTATTAATACAAGATAATTTGAACTGATTATGTTCTGCAAACTACATCCATCGCCATTGATTGGTGTGCATAAAATACAAATGAAAACACCAACCAGCACTAAATCCGTGCAAACATCAGTGCCTTTCAAGTAGAAGAAAATTCAAAGTACGTAATGTTTGCACTTCAAATCGCCTTCGTTGGCAAACAGCGAACCAGTTTTCCTTTCGAATTAAAAAAAAATACGCTTCCATTAAGCAGCCGCTTATAAATCGTCCCGAAACATTTCTATCCAAATCTCGGATATTTTCGTTTTTGCGAGCCACCTTACTTTAACGCCATGTATATAAATAAACATAAATGGCCATCGCATAAAACTGATGAACGAAATTTTTTTTTGCCAACTTATAAAAGGCGTCTAGTACGTCGTGAACTTTTGGTTCATCCTGAACAAAATAAGTGGAGGCGAATGAAAAGACTCTCACACCAGGTTGCATTAGGAACGGCGCTGAAAAACGAAGAGTGAGAGAAATAAAAAAAGGACAAAAAATGAAGGAAAGAGTGAGAGAGCAAAAGAGGGAGAAAAAAATAAATACACGCGTTGAGAAGGAAGGGCTCACGATGAGGGATGGAAATGGCAATGACGACTGAGGCGGAGGAGTAGGATCGACGTTGGATAGCGATGGAATGGGTCACTTCCTACGACGATAAGTTATGAAGACACCTCACGGATGTTCGAGCCATTTGCGAGAGTTGCCCGAGATACCGCCAAGATAGACTGTACGATAGGAGTCGCAATGCTCTTCAGTACTTTGTTGATGGACATATGCCCTTATCATATTGCCACGATTCTCTACCCTTTATGAGCACAACTTAACACCATTTGTTGACAAACAATTGATCTCCTTACCATGCCATTCCTTTGGTTTCTCACTAAATTTCATGTTTCTGGGCATATAAGAACAACGATAAAGAATATGAAATACTGTGGCTGATCG
This sequence comes from Telenomus remus, assembly GCA_020615435.1. Lineage (NCBI taxonomy): Eukaryota > Metazoa > Arthropoda > Insecta > Hymenoptera > Scelionidae > Telenomus > Telenomus remus. Next base: position 8,452,485 of record CM036337.1, on the reverse strand, counting down.
TACGTTGACATACATCACTTACGAAGAAATTGTTTAATATAAACAACATATTGTCGCAGCGCGAGGAAAAGAAGGATGAATTATAAAAAGAAAGAATATGTTCCTCTTCCTGAAAGAAGTCTGTGAAATTTCAATTTGTAAAATAAATAACAAAATATTCAGCGTAATAAAAAGTGGAAGAATTTTGTTTTATAACACAAGTAAGCAGTCGGAAAACATTTTAAAAATGTGTCCCCGCGCATTTTGTATTCATGGGAGTGGAGTTAAAAGTGCGAAACGTACTTTTCTCAATATTGCATGTATGTTGTACCGCAGAAAACATTGTCATAGCGCGCGCAAAACAAAGAATAAAGCAGTATCATTATTGCTCACATTCCTCGTCCCGATAAAGCTCGATAAGATAATATTCTAACCTTTGTCGATACTCTTATCATGGGCCAAGTACTTTTTTTTAACACAAAAGTTTTTAAATCTTGATACTAATAAAAAAAGGTTACATTTCGGTTATGGGCTACGCTTATGCTGTTATTAATTTATAAATGACTTAAATAAACTATTAGATCGAGACTGATTCTCATTGTAATAATTCAGCCAAGCGTAAGAGCGCTACTTAAACCATATGGCGTCCTCGTAAACTGTAATAATCCTCTAGAAATAGTGAAAGAATGACTTTTCTATTTCCTTTTGAAAGGGCCCGAATGGTTTACTCGACAAGGATCGATAATAGAAAACTGCTTAGTTTTGCAACGTCAGCCACTACCATCCATAAATGTAATAGACAATTAACGCGTCATCACCTTTGAAAGTTGGAACCTTTCGAATTTGTATGAGAAAATAAAACGCCGACCTTGAAACGAAAGTACGTTTGATCAATCGATTTTGTCTAAACATAATTCATTTTGGAAGACGCCGAATTGTTGGCGTAGAATGGTCAAAATTCAATTACCCAATCGCAAGCGGTTGCATTACCAATTCCCGTCATCTGACAACACTCGGTCGCTAGGCGATTCGGCAGCGTTACAACATCAAAAGCCGAAAATCGAGGAATTCTGATTCGGGAGTAGACGAGATGCCAAAGCCATCTATAATTTGAATAATCCTGTAACGGATGTCACAAGGGACCCTTCATTCAAAATAATGACTCGTGCAGAACAAACACGTGTGGAGATGCGTATAGATGTATCGACAAGGTGTCATGTGTCCGACCACCTACGTTCAATTGACAGCGTTAAAGATCGAAAGAACGATAATACAGTTTAAAAGCAGAATCATTTATCAACAAGCGCAAAATCGAACATTTTACGCGCCGTACAAACAAATTAAATTGTAATTTAATAGATATAATGAACCTCAATGCACTTCGATCAATTTTGTTGTACATTTTTTTTAATTATTCATTCATCGGTTGAGATTTTTGTTCACAGTTGGTGAATATCTGATTTTTTCCAACAAATAACAAAATGATTTTGCGCGCAATTTTGCTACAAATATTTGAAAGCGATTTGGTTTGAGAATAAAATTTTTAATATTTGTCACTGTCGACTGAGCTCAAAAATACGAGCTTGAATAATTTGTACAAATACTGCCCCGGAAACTCATCCCATTATAAAGTGTCCCACAGCTCGCTGGGCGTTTGACTTTTTTTTTCGTTATCGTTTTCACGAAAATTGATGCCTCCCTCGACACAATACATTCTAACGAACTATCCTTCGACCCAAAATTTAATTTCTCCTCCAGACAAACTTGACATCAAATTGGTGCCATTTCATACACTGACTGACCTATTTGAAATTTCGAGATAAAATAAATAGCTTTGATTATAAACTGAAACCCACCGAAGTGCAAAAAAAAATAACACATAAAACGTACCGCCACAGCGGAAACCAAAAAGCGATTTATGGTTTGAGCAACACTCTTGAGAAATTTCACGAGCTTTCTAATTCCGTGGCCAAGTTTCAAAGTTATCATAGCCTAACTCACTGGTTATGTTGATATTAAATAAATGTGTTTTTCTTTGAAGTGAGACCGTCGTAATTATGCAATTTCAAATTATTTGTCTTTTAAAATCTCATTCCCAACTTTGCTCCTTTGGCTTTGAACACAAAAAAAAATTATGCCGTCCAAATTAAAACCGTCGGCATCTGTCTGTCCGACATGAAACCCTTTGAAATGCGCTCGACTTTGAACGCCTATCTTGGGATTCCATTAATATCGTCAACTTTCAATTTTTGTTTTCCTTCTTGAAATGATTGCTCTTGATAGCATTATGTTTCTAACACGCTGCATGATTCCATTCGTAACCATCCACTTAACTTACACAGGCTGAAACTTTGTTTTCAAATTTGCAAAGAAAACGAATAAACAAACACAGCGCGCGTTTTTTTTCTATCATCCTCTTTACAGAAGATGGTTTCTATAAGAGGCTCGCTACCGTGTCAATGACGTTCATAGACTTTCGGCTGCTTCACGTGCACAAAAGTTCGAGACAAAAGCCGCGTTTGTATATTTAGTTGTAAACTGCAGTATCATGTACAATTAAAATAAAGTGTAACTTTGAGTTATACAATTCTGACGGTTTCTTTTAATGGACCGTCTTTCATGTGCTGCAAAATTTTTGCTGAAGAAAATTTGAACAACGCCAAGCTGTCTTATTGAAATAATTAAGTTATCATTTCTTTGCATCCTTTTTGAGTACGTAAATTAATTAAAATTGGATTAGCGCGTATAGAAATGTTATGTTGCATTGAAATTAGTTAATAATTCAAGGTCCTCCGAGTGAGAGAGGACACCTCGTGAAGTGACTGTAATTTGACTAATTGCAAAATGTTGAAGTTGTCTGAACGTTGTACACACCCGGTCGAGCAATTTAGGACAACCATCAGTTATAAGCGCATTTTGAATTATGAATTACCCCCAGTAGAAAACTCAAAGGTCAAACTTTAATAAATATATCAAAATCCGACTTTATGAAGTATGTTAGCTGGATTAAATATCGCAGCATCCGCGTTACAGTTATTTATTCTAAGTTACGATATTCATAATTCACAAAACAATAAAAAGTTACAAGTAATGTTAGTACAATAATTTGGCAACATGTGAATTATCCAAATTTAATGCATTATCGTATCAGTTCGCTAATTGTTGGTAACTGATTTCAATCACCATTATCATAAATCGAAAGTTTATCGTCATAAAAGTTGATTACAATATCAACATCAATGCCAACCATGAAATCAATTGAATCATCCGTGTGTCGAATATTAATCCTTTCGGTTTCGCATTTGTGGATGATAAAAAAATCATCTCTGATAACCCTCGAGCAGTACTATCAAATATTCAGGCTAGGTAAATATGCTTTGTACGTTTGCTTACTTAATGATAATTTCCCGTTTAAATCGTGTGTTAAAGTGTCGAACTGAATCTGTGAGTGCATTCGCCGCAACCTATTGCAAGTCTCCTATCCTGAACTTAGTTTCCAAACTTTGCAAAACTTATCCACTCGTGACTTGCTCAACATTGTTCACCCTTGGTAATAAACAATTGAATCAACATTCAAATCAGACGTTTAATTTTAACCCAGTTTTCAAAAGACTTGCTACTTCCCGCGCATGCTTCGTAAGTAATAATATGTAGGCCATAAAGATATTACACATTAACAATAAATTCTTGAAAGAACTGTACATTAACCGTACATTTGTTTCATTCAACCGTTTAAAATTGACTCGTTACGAGAAAAGTCACGCTTCAGAATCTGAATCAATATTTAAAACGTGAAGTTTTTCACCAACGTTTCGAATTCAATTGTTTTTCAAGAATATTTTCAACCGAGTTTAGTTTTAGCAATTCAACAAAACAAATGCAACTGATCGTAACAATTAATTATTGACAATTTATATGAATGATTTATGATTAATGAGTGGACAATATTAAGTGAATTTTCGAATCTTGATTACTTGAGATACCTGCTGGAAAACCTCATGATCAGTATGTTCTTTTCCAACGTTGAATATATTATCAATCCCAAAATTCATGTATAGATGAGGCACACATAAGTATTTGATGTATTGAAACCTTTCACGAGAATTCGATCTCCTTATATAACGGCAAGCACAGTGTCTCAACGAAGGAGACGCGAATTTATATTTTTACTGCTCTACATTTCCTTTCAGAGGGAAAAGAAATAGGGCTTCATCGGGTAAATATAATGCTACGGAGAGGAAAATGCTTTTCTATTGACTTGCATCATTTTATTTGTGTATAGTCGGCTGACATTACTAGACTCGAAATTGAGTAGTTCATAAATCTCATCTCATCAGCTATATGTCAACGTGGTATTGCCGCATGGCATGAGTCATCTTGTTGTTTCATTATTTTCTTATAAATTCAATTATCCGAGATCAGCTCACCATTTTTATGCGATTTTCGGATTCTCAGCTGGTCTCCTTTTTCCTCAACTTTGTAAGGTTAAACTGATGGGATGAAAATGAACATGAATGTAAGTAAGAGAAGATGAAATTTGAATGTGATACTGTGGAAAATATAATTTTCAGGTGGTGACACCGCACGATCCGAGCTTCGTCGAATAACAAAAGGTGTAACGTAAGACGCTTGTCCACTGGCTCGTCTCGCATTTCCAACGACGTTGCAAAAGGAGTCTGTCGACCAATCACGATTGGTATTCCAAAGGGATCGAAGAAAAAGCGAAACTTGCAAACTAGTCGAATATTCTCGCGAGACAAAATCACCCGAATATCAATGCTTGTATGTATTGATCATTGAGATACCTAATGGTCATAGATTTGGAGATACCAGCTGCGGGAATAATTACTCTTTGTCGTAATAGTTTGAGAGAGACTTTAATATCAATTAAAGTTACAAGTTATGTGGGGCTTAACTCAATCCTACCGTAAGCTTTAGTTTGAAAGCACATTAAAATTCACTTATAAAATTTTGTTGCGAATTCATGTAATCTTAATAACAAAATCAATTACATTAATTTGTTAGAATAATTTATCATTTCAGAAATTACATTATACATAAAAGATAAGTATACTAATCAATCCAAACAAGCATCATTTTTAAAAATCATGGATTAGAGGCAAAATCAAAAAATCTATACTTCAAAATGTGTGCATGCAATTTTATAGTTACAGATCTATTTCCTTTATATCCATGAAATTCAAAATTCGAACGTTCGCTTATGAATATTTCTGACTGTAAAAACTGAATTATAATTTTTTTATTGGATTTTGAGTTCGAAGGATATTTGATCAGATGAAATTATGTTTGCCGGCAAAAATAAGTCATTTGTTTAGTCAGCCTCGAGATTCAGGGGGAAAAACATGCTCTATCTCGTGTTGGTGTATACGCAAAAATGTACCCGCGTGTTTTTTCGACAAATTTTTTTGCCTTGACAAATTGTCCGATAAACCGCGGCGTTAAGAGAGTAGCGCGTACCTTAATGGAAAACAAACAAGCGCTCAGATAGAGAGACGGACATTAATTTCTTCGCCAATCTTTTTGGCGGGGACTTTTTGCCTGTCTTCCTTTGCGTTTTTATTTCTATTACGCCACACGCTTGTCAGGAAAAATAATGTTCGGCGCGTACACACATTTCACCCGTGTTATCTGCGCCGCCGGCCGGCGCGCTTTTTTGTCACCCGCCGCGGAGCAAACGCCGTGACACCGCGAAAATTTTAACCTTTTTTGTTTCAAACGGCGTTGTGCTTACGTCGCCGCTTTCGTTTAAATCATACACCGGTGCCGAAATTTAGTCGCACCGTTTTGTTCATCTACCGCGTAGTCAAAACAGTGCTTCTCTCTATTTTGCAAATACCCAGCTCACGATGTCATGGAATCAAGCATGGAATGGTAAAAATTGATCCCATCGTTTTTAGTAACTCACTGAACTTCATTCCTTACTGAATATTCGCTTGGTTTTGCGACCACAGAGGTCATTTAGATTCGTTTCTGCGTTAACCTTCTAACCGAGTTGTGGCAACCTCAAAAGAAAATCTTGAAAACTTCCTGCACTCTAATACAACAAACAGAATAATGTACTTTTTTCTCAAGATTTTTCATTCGACTTTTCAATGTCCGGCGGACTCGCAAAATTTGTTTTCCTCTTAATCGACGTTTTCGTGGCATTAAACAAAACTCGGGTTGCAAATAGAAGAAAAAACGAACAAAGAAAGAAAGAAAGAAGGAAGCAAAAAAAAAAAAACAATCAAACTGCCTCGAAGCAAAATTGAACCACCCGACGAGTGCAATTTTAGCCGAATTTCAGATGCCAAAATCGGATGCAATTTCCTCAATTCAATATCAGTAAACGAGACGGCGTGGTACGTGGCCGAAGGCCCCTCTGGTCCTCGCGCGTTACGTTTTTTGTGCCCCGGGCGATGCGTTCACTCGTTTAGGCGCGGACCGTATTAAATTTTGCAGTCACTTCTCTCGTTAATACATCTGCCGATCAATCATTTCGCGGAGTCAATTGCGAGAGCGAAACCCCGAAAATGAACTATTCGGGATGAGACGAGAGTATATTTTTTATCGCACCGTGGCTCTCTACATTTCAATAGAACTTGATTGCCACGAAGAATCGTTTCAAGTTGCGACACGTACGTATTTCGAGGGGGTTGATTTCTGCCGGAGCGCGTTTGTATATACAAAATTGCACTACAACGTATTGTACGAATCACCATTTTCAGTACACTTTTTTTCCCCCAGTTTATTTCAAGCCGCGCGACAAGAAACGGACCCCGTGTTTGCGTTCCATTAATTTCGCTTTGTTGACTTTGTGTAATCAAGCAATCGAACTGCACTCGTTGTAATGAATTGTGTTTGATCACATTTTTATACGATGTTTTCGCTCTTCTTCGTTTTCATTCTTTTCTTTTTTTGTCGTTCAATTTTTTATTCGCTCTCCATTCAGTGCTGCAGTTTTGCCAGCGTTTATTTTTATTCCAAGATATTGCGAATGCGAATAAGCGTGCATCGACGTTTGCGAGCATTAAGGCTAAATGTTTTCGTTGGAAGGGTATGTATATGTGTACGCAAGTTCGGTACATTGAATTCCACGGGCGGTATTAAAATTCAATGCCGACGAAAGTAATACACGCATACAAATGATATATCACGCTCTAGCACGAGATGATATTGATGGCCATGCGTGGCCATATAACGTAATTGGATGGGCGACCTCGCAACATACTCTTATACCCCACTCAAATGCATACCTAAGATTTTTAATGAAACGTTTTTATTTAATCAAGTTGATGATACCCTTCTCTTATCATTCTCCTTCTGATCAACGTGGTGGCATACGTTTTGGAAAAAAATCCATTTAGTTTTTTCGCCAAACTTGTAATTAAGTCGAATTAATCAATTTCACTGACAAAGTGAAATGACTAAAATCGAGACGACATTTTTCCCATGAGACGACATGTATTTACTGTCATTTTTCTCAAATACTAGTGGTGAACATTTTTTTAATCATGCTTAACCTGATTAAATCAGTGACGTAATGAATTTGACGAAATAATTTTCATAGTTTCGCTTTCATTTATTTTTCACCAATAATGTAGTTAATAAAATCCGGTTAGGTCTTCTGCATCGCAGAACAATTTTACAAGTCATTTTTTGCACTGTGATTTATTTGCAGTTGGTTAGTTTTAGTTTTTTTTCGGACAAACTGAAAAATGTCGGTCTACGAGCGCGTCAATCTAAATCAGCCAAGACAGACAGGTATACTCCGGAGATTTGAGGTGAAAATATAGAATAGCAGTTTCATTAAGAACGACTTTAATAAATTCTGATTACACTGAAAACTCGGTACCTGTTTGTTTGCCTCGTTGATGATGTGTTCTAGTTATTCTACTAAGTAGGATCGTTTGTAAGTGTTTTAGATGAAAAAAAACTGTCGTATCATTATCTTAAATGCCTTTTTTTAGATTTGCGTGTCAAAAAAGTTTGAAATGTCAAAAATTGTCAAAGAAGGATTTAAATGATGCATGAAACGTTGAAAATACATTTTGTAAGTTTCTTATGTTTGGAGAGGGCGATTATAAAATTTTCAGGAGATTTGAAAGATATATTGTCAATGATATTTACATCTCAAGAGAAATATCAGCATGAAACAACGAGGCTCGTTCGTCCCGGTCTTAGATAATACAATGAATACATTTGTCGAAGGGAAACTGATTTATCGAAAAGCAGATATTTCAGATTGCTTTTGATTTGTCTCAAATCTTTGACTTCAGAGACAAAATATTCTCTGCCTTTGATAAATGCTATGCAAACTCGCATACAAATCTTGTATTTCAATTTTACAACTGATTTGTTTACCAACACTCGAATGAACTCTCATCGGACTTGTAAGGAGACGTCGTAACACACTAACCGGCCAAGTAAATATCAAGCCGAACGTTCGCTCTGCATTTATGCTTCAAAGAATTCATAAAAATAAATCGCAAAATCGAAATAAATGTCGCTAAACGTCTTCACGAAAAAAATACAGAATGAAACGCGAATTTCCGTCGTACCTTTTCAGCACAATGTTATTCTTATTTCGGTGTACGACGGTTTTATTATTCATTGTGCGGTTTTGTTTAATAGCAACTTTCTTTGCTAATGGGAATTTCTTAATTCCTGGTCGGACGCAATATTTAATGCGATAAAATCGGACGCAGTTCATCTAAGAGATACGTAGGGTAAACTTTAAGAACTCAGCTTAGTTCAACCCAACAATTAAACTATGCGATAGAAATTGTAACTTTCGGCTGTTTTGCCTTCCGCACTCGACAAAATATATACCTATTTAGACATAAATTCAGTTTCAAACCAAGAAAGAAAGATAGAAAGCAAAAAAATACAATTCGCAAATTTAATTGTTTAACCGAGAACCAAGTTTTAATTGCCTACAAAGAAGGGAATAAAGTTCAGCGCCTGTATTTCTTTTCTTCGCCACAAAAGAGAGAAAATATAAATAAAAAGTGATGATGGGGCAATTTTTTTCGACGATCAAATATAAGCACGCGCGTCATCGTCTTTTAATCTGAGTTTTCTGGTTCGTTTAAGATCGATGGCATTGACAATTTTAACACACTATAAATGTTCTTGGGGGACCATTTTCCAAGCGTGACATTTATCCCCTAATCTAAACACGAAGGGAAGCTACTTTTTTTCATATCCGAATCAACGTAATCCGTAAAACATACTGAGGGAAAAAAGTATCTGCAAAATGTCGCGGAGGTATTGAGTTTCTACCACCGGATATCAATGCTAAGAGTATTTTTCATAAAAAAACCAAAAGTAGAATAAAAAAACGAAACAAAAATGACAAATGACAATTTTCAAATAAACAAGCTAAGCGGTGGAGTTTTTTTTCATAGTACTTTCAACGTTCTTGTCGTTGTAATCGGAATAAAATTTCTGTGCGAAAATTGCATTATCACATTACGTCATGTTCTACTTTGGATGTGCGCTTCATCCTCTCTGAAACCTTTTTCTCACCGGGAAAAAACGTCGAGTTCGTTTTTGGCACTCGGGTATTAAAAATCCATCATTACCAATGAGTCGCGCAGATTTTCTCGCAGCAAGAAAAAATTATCAAATTATCATCCACTTTTGTTGCCGAGCAAAATGTTGTCGTATGTTATTAAGCTGCAATTTGAGGTTAGAAATTCGTTTTCGCGCTGCTGAAAATTGGAACCGATAGAAGATGAAGTAAAAGAAAAAAAATTGTAGTAAATCATATTCGAGCAAATATATAGAATCTGGGGAAATAATAAAAGCAATATTTGGGCGAGAAATGATGAGATTTATACTGAAAACATCATTCAATAAGCTGCCGGCTCTGCTTAGTTTGTTCACGGTCCGTGCTCGAGAACTTGAGTAGTTCCTTAGATTACTGGAGACGCTCCAAGGTCCTTGCACTGTACTTAAAAGTATAAACTGTCGACACACTCACAGCAGGATTTCTAGCGAGAGTTCACGTTTTTGTTACGACGTAACTTAAATTGAGCTTAAATTGTTACAGTTTTGCTATCAAATACATCACTGCAGCAGATGGCGCTACAAGTTCTAACCTTCAAGGCTTTCTTGCCATTTGCAAATTTGTATTTCATCCTAGTCGACCGCAAGCTAAATTTCACCGCAAATTTTGTGAACACGTTTTCGTCGTGAAAATTATAAAGAATAGAGAGTCTGAGAACAAAAATCTGAAAACCCCAAAAACTATCAATTAAATGAATAAGAAAACGGGAATGTAAATACATTAATTCATTACAAACTTTGTAAAAACAAACACAAGGAAAATAACAAAAATAACATAACAATAACAAACATGAGGACAATAAAAAATAACAAGAAACATCATAAAAATAACAAAAATAAGAAACATAAGAAAAATAACAATCACCAAAGACACATTTTATTATTTAATTAAACAACAAGTTAGTACTTTCGTTTCAATTTATTTACAATGAAGATTATTTTTAGTTTGTTTCGAATTAAAACTTTTGAATAATGAAAAGTTCTAGTTTCTAGCTAAATTCAGTCGCATAAATCCTCTTTTCTTCCCTTAGTTGATTGTTTGGTTTGATCTGGCAATGTTTTTGTTTGTTCCGAATAAGCCTTATCACAGTGCGGCGTGCGAACCGTGCGTAGAGATCCCGAGTCAATGCTATCAAAAAAAAATCAATGCGAATCTGTTTTGTCATTGTCTCATCGTTTTAATCGTTTCGATTTTTTGTGTTGCACAAATAGATTCGCCACGGATTGCAGAACAAATCTAACTCGCCGGCATTGTTTTGAATTATTCATTTCAGATTGGAAATTCAATTTCGTTCAATTTTTAAACACAAAAAAATTAGAGGCAAAAAACAAGCTGGCAAATTGATTTTAAAATTATATTTTACAATTCTCCGTCAGGGGGAAAGATCGCGGGACGTAAAAGTACGCGGCGCTATGAGATTCGTAGATATACCAGATATAGTAATATTGCGATTTATATATCATAGTGATTCGCCGAACACAGCGTTACAGCTGAAATAAAATTTCAGAAACTAACGCTCGACGGGAACAAATTCCGATTGAACCATATAAGATGCCATCGGGGGGAATTGTTTTTATCATACGGCTCGATTCGTAAAGTGAAACAAACAAAATCAACTCGGGCATATAATAGTTAGACGAATTGTTATCGAACTATTAGAAGTGATGTTGGTATAACAGTCTCTCTTTTTTTTCCTCTCGCCTGAATGGTGAAAAACTGAAATGGGCATCCACGAATCGTCCAATCACAATTAATCTTCCGTTTTGAACAAACGACCGCGGCTTATGTTATGTTTATACAATCGAATGTTAGATCGATTGTTAAATTTGCAATCTAGATTTTTTTTCTCGGTCCCGTTCAATTTCAAAGGTTCTTCTTTTGTTGCGAAAATTGAATTCCCACTCACGATTAAACCTGCGATTCCCATTTTTTGTTCAATTTTGTTTGTCCGAACTGCAACAATTTCGGTTGTTGTTTTTTTTTGTTAAATAAAAAACGTTGTCTTTAAAAGTATCTTTAAAGTTCGGTTGTACAATTTGTCAAAGGGGCGATTTATTTATTGGCGTCATGAAATATGAATGCGACTGAAAAATATTAATTCAGCAGTGAGCAGAGGAGAGTCTGGAAGCTCTCGCACAAATAGAGTATCGCGCAATAAAGCAGGTCCTGCTGGCGCCAGAGATTCGAGGTTTCAGAGAGGATCGATGCCGAAAAGTCGTGGGGTAATGGGCAACCGTATATATCGAGGGGACGGCAACATACGAGGATGAAAAAGAAAAGGAGTCTGAATGAGAGTCGACTTAGATGGTACGAGACATAAGAGAGGAAGTGGGGCCGACCTCGTTGACTGTCGGCAGAGGTTACAGAAAAGTGCAAAATGTGCAACTCGTTCATCGGTGTAGTCTCGGCTGCCGTCAGCATTGAATTATTCGTCGCGAAGGCTCACGAATGTGAGAATAATGAGCTCAAGTCAAACGCCCAGATTTAAAAAATCTTGATAGGCCACTTTCTAGCATCATTTTAAATTCAATCACTGTTCATGTCACCTCAACAATGAACGTGAAATTGAATTTGACGCTGTCGAGGAGTAAAAAAAAAGCTAGATTTAATAGAGTGGCGTATTTACGGACTGTTCAAAGTTGTTTCGAGTTATTTTTTCAACGTCAAGTGAGTTGCTGAAACTGTGATACATTGAAATTGATTCATTCTTGCAATGAATACATATTCGGTCAGGTACATTTTTTGAGGTCAGGTATCGTGTTTGTTAAAAACATTTTCGTGGTGTCTTACAACTTTGTAAAAGTACGAGGAATAATTTATTATTGGCTTAGCGCCGAAAACAATCTGAATTTATACCCTGGCAGCAGTTGTGCAAAATTGTCAGAGTTGAAGAAAAGCCGAGTTTTTTTTTATTACAAGTTTAAATGTTGCTGGATGGTGCAAAATTTTTTCGCCTGAAATTGATTGTACGTTTTTATGTCTGAATAAAGGTATTCTTTTCTTTTTTAGCGTTTCGTATTTATGAATATTCGATTAAATTCTATCTAAAGTTTAGAAAAAATTCGAATCTATTCTTGTCCTAACTGTTGGGCTAAACTTTTCAGTTAACAAACCATAAATTCGAACAAAAACATGAAACAAAAATGACAAAAATGTACAATTTACAATCGCAAATTTTTTGCACCTTAGAATGTAATGTTTGATTTTCAAGTAGTGAAACTCAGTTTTTAGTCAGGCGCCAAACAAGAAGAAACAAAATGAAAACGATTTGTAAAGTGTATCCGAGACGACGGTATACGATTTCTTGTTTCAAAGGTCGATCAACGTTGTGAAAACTTGTCGATTGAAACAAATGGAATGTCACAAATCAGTCTCCCACGACTGCTTGTGAATGAATTTTATCGTCCGGCCATTTCATCATGCTGACGCGGCGGTTTCGTCGGTAATACCGCGTTACGATCCTTCACGTTATCGTCCTATTCTCAACACATCGTCGTTAGAAAGATAACCCTCTCACGTGTCATATCTTCATCGTGTTCCCACGCTGGGTATTTGCTTGGGATTATAATTCAACAATAAATGTACAACTTAAGTACTTGATTGTTCACACGACCTAACATACCTCGATCCAATTATATTCATCAAATTGAAACTGTTTTGATAATTAATTACAAATTATAAAAAACATTTTCAAAATAAAAAACATATTCCATTGAATATTTTTTTCCAATTTTCAAATTTAGTTTTTATTCAAAAATTGAAAAAAATTATAAGTGATAAAAATAAAAAATAATAGTAATTACTGAAATGAATCCTGAATTATTTTAATAAATATTGAGTGAAAAATGGTAATAGAGCTTTTGTACATCGTGCTAATTAACGATGGATGGTAATAGTGGCGTTTAAGGTGAGACAGAATTTGATCGGTGCGGTGAGTCTAGAATAAAGGGGTGGTTAGCAACTGGAAGCCGCAACATGTCGCGATAGTTGGTAAAGAACATCACCGAGCTGCGATCAACAGATAAAACCATGGGCTTCACAGTGGCTTCACACAATCAGCGCCTAACCAATAGTCAAAAATTTGCTTCTTCATTAGCGGACGATTAAAATTTATCCGTTCAATTAAAATCAAATGAATTTAACCAAGCGGCGTGTGTCGCTGTTGCGAACGTATTGGAACAGTGCGCGTGTCCCACGATCGCACCTACTGGTTAATTTCAAATTGATACCATCGAGTTGTCAATATAAATCACCGTTTCAACATGCAAACGGGCGATTATTCAGCGCGAAATGAAAATAAGTCTGCTACTTCAAGCCCCCAAATTTGCCCATTGTCTTAATTGAGACATGAAAATGAAAAAGTTTTTTTTTATACCAACAAGTATCAAAAAATGTGAAGTTATAAAAAAACGTCGATAAAAAAATGCAAATTCAAAAGAAGAAAATGAAAAAATATGTCATTTGAAATGTTGTCACTAAGACGAATGATTTAGTAAGGAAACAAAAAGCTGACGGTAATAAGTGAGTCAATTTTTTTTTGTTACGCGTACATTTGAAGTGGAAGAAGGTATACTTGTGAAAATTAACGTGTCGAAGTAATGTGTCGGGCTCAGACTTATTCAAATCACGTTCCTTAGTGCTTCCTTCGTTTTCCACTCTTCGCTCCTTATTATTCCATATCCGTGTGTTCATAATCTTACCTCCCCGACATTAACAATCGTCCTACGAACGTCTCGTTCTCAAATGTCAATTTATACTGCAAGAATTAATAACACGCTGTGTACCTGCTTATGTTAATACCATCAGAATCGTTTTCTTTTATATTCCCTCCGCCTTTTTCAAATCCGATCCGTACCGCCAATCGTCAGAATTTTAACGCGCAAATTTTGGCTTTTTCTAATGTCATTCCCTTTTTTGGTTTTTTTTTCACGGAGCGATTATAAATGTAAATTTCATCGTCGACTCAGATATGTTAATTTTTGGAACGCTAAGCACTCGTGAGACGCCTTTTCCTAAGCTCAATTTCAGACTCTTTTATATCCTTGGACGAAAAGTTGTTGCAAGTTGACGACGCTTTGTAATAACGGTGAGATGTGTAAGCCGTACCTTTTTGTGATATTCGGAAGAACCGAGCGAAATGTTGATCTTCAGAAAGTTGGACAACAAAAAGCTCGCCAATTGCGTTCTCGTTTGCTCCAGATTCGGAGGCGTGGGTTTATATTAACCATAGGACAAATTATCTGCTACGATTATAAACTTCTACATCCACACAATCCCGAGTGGTGACAGTTTTATAACATTCAAACAACGTCTAATTTGTGTTTAAAGTGTAAGTTGAAATGAACTATATTTTAAATAACCTTTAGACAAAAACGAAAGAACGTTCAAGCGAGATTCAAAAAAATTTTCAGTTTCTCGATCTAGGGCTAAGGTTGAAATCAGGTCCAAATAACGTCTAATTCACGTCTAAGTCACGTTAAAATAATGTTGAAATAATGTTTTAGTATAAGTTTGAAAAAAGACTGGTTTTTAATAAAAAAATTTTGATTTAAGAATGAAGTTGGTTCAAACTTTGATTATTTAAACAAAAATTGATTCATTTCTATAACATACTACCGAAGCAGTTATTTAATTTGCATTCAAATTTCCTGCATGTAAGTCAGCACTGTCGGGGCGTGCAGTTCGACGTGCAGCGATAGGGAACAGCAGTAACATGTTTCTGCGTCCATTTGACACGGCCAATTATTCTTGAATCAATATTCACAGTAGCGCGTGCTGACTAAATGATATTTTGCATGATCAGCCAATGATGTGACGCCCGGTCGAGTGTACACGTCACACGAATTCGCTTTTCCTTGAGAAAGAAGCCCATTGGTACTGTCAGCGCGCCAAACTTCCCGAACGAAGAATAATGTTCGAAATGACTGTGTCAAAACAAACGACACTCTTCGCTATACGACAAAATGTTCACAGCTGATGGCTGAGAATTTTTACGCCGATTGGCTTCTTGCAATGTGATTGATGCGTTTTCGACAGACTCGAAGGCATTCTTATTGAAAAACCAATAGTGCATGTCTCTGAGAACCTAAACTTGCGAGATCATTTTCACATAATAAGTTTTTTCGAATTTTTTTTCGAGTTATCAAAAGTATTCAAATTATTCAAGAATCATAAAACGAGTCTAAATCAAAGTATTTTAAGTATGTAAAAGACTGAAAATTCTGAAATATTTTGTACGAAGGCAGTAAGCAAGCCCGAGAATTCCACAAATTATCAGATGCACGAGGAGCGTGTTTTTTTGCTGTCAGATGTTTTCTGATTGTTTGGCATTTTTTAGGTCTTTTTATCAGGTCCGAGCACCGATCTTAGACACTATCGCTAAATTAGACCGAGGCGAGATCGTGGCCAAATTTCACCTAAGGGTACAATAAAATACATCTCTTTCCTTGACTCAGCGGTTCGCACGCTTGTCGTACACAAGTATGAAAGCTATTTGTTTATTCTGCCTCCTCTCGGACATGAAAAGGAATTTCATTTCTGCCCGAGCGACACTCATTCACGATAAACACAAAGTTGAATTAAACCAAGTCCAGGCTTCTGCCGCCAAATAGGGCGACGCTTCGTTTATTAACGCAGCAATGGCAAGCTAAACTACCACAAGTATATAGACCAACTCAAAAGCCCCCAATGTAAAACGCTCGTGCGCACAAACACACATATCCTGCGGTGATAAAATCCGTCTCGTTCGTTACGTTTAGATTATTTCATTTTTCACCTCCAAGGAGCCAGTGCCGACGAAAATATAGCCGCGCGAAGAAATAAATGGACCTCCCCCCTTTTGTTCTCGCGCTTTCGTTTTAAACAAATAATTGCTTTTTCTTTATTTTTTCGTTCAATTGTTTTTTTTGTTCTTTCTCGTCATTCTTCTTCTTCTCGTTGTTTGTCCGAAAAACGAGACGAAAATTCGCCACGTCATTCAACGCGTATCAGTCGCGTTTTATCCCCCCTTCCCCCTCCCCTCTTTCCTAGCGTTAATGAAGCAGCAAAAGTTGTCGTCGTGTCAGCAGAGTCAGGGATTATGAATACAATAAAAGGAAGGTGTCAGACACCGGGTTACAATTTTTTATACCCCCCACCCCGCTGGTTTCTTCTACTTTACTCGGGACAATTTATAAACCTCTAACAGGCACGTTTTCAAAGCTCTCTTTCTCCGCGACGACAAAACAGTCGATTTCACCCTGCCTCAGCTCTCTGAACCTCTGACAGGCCAAGGAATTATACGAAGAAGGTTACACCTCAGACGAATGGTCCTGTCTGATTTTTCGTCGCGAATTTTGCCTGTAAATGATAAGATGGCAAGAGTGTTTTATCAGTCTAACAAACGTGTCGTTTTCAGGTCGTGCAATTTTTGGATCAAGGATCTGTTTTGCGCTTGGATTTATTGTTGGATTGGATCCCAGGAGGGGAAGGTATCGCTGAGATTGTTCTTTTTTGGGAGTTTGTTAAAAATAGAATGGGGATTACGATAATTGGAAGATGGATGCTGAATAATTCAATCATCGCTCGCGGGGTAAATGAATCGGTGGAAATTATGCGTCACGCCATACGGGAGCTATGTGTCCCGCCAGAAGAGGCGTGTGCTTCATTTTTAGGGTGTCGCTTACACGACCCCTGCGCATTAATAGATGAAATATCAGGTTACCACCGAGTGACACTGTTTTACAAATGTTACGCTAACGTTAGGGGGTTCTGGTGATTTACCGAGATGCGAGATTGTATATTTTTGTCAGACTTTGTTTCCCCAGTTATAAAATTGTTATTATAGGATCGAATTAATTGTTATTCTAGATAGTCAGGAAATTTCGAGTAGGTATTCTGTCAAGTTTGAAAAAATGTTTGTTGAAAATTCCGAGGTTGGATATGTGAAAATATTGTAGAAATAAAAAATTTTTGTTATTTAAAATTTCTTTTTAGTTTGAAATTGTTTGTTTCAAAAAATGTTATATGATATTTTTGATGATAGAAAGAAGTATTTACTTGTGATTGCAGGGCGGAATTTGAGAGCTGGAAGTTAATACATATTTGCTTAATATTTCTCTCTTTATCTAATTCCAGAAGTGTCAGCCGTGCTCTTCAGTGGAGTGTACATAGCCGAGACGTCTCATTTCGCCGCAGCGCTTTCTTCACTCTCGCAAAAGAGGGTGAAAGGGAAAATACTTTATGGACAAATGAAAAGAGCGAAATATCTTTTCGCTTTGTAACTGTCATCGCAGGATTTACAAATTTGTGCTCTGACTTATGGCGACTGACAAAGCATGGATTCGGCATTCAAATAATTTCGAACATCTTAGAAACTCGAAAGTAAACAATAATTTATCGCTCACTTTTTTTTGCTCATTCCAATCAATTTCTCATCTCTAACTGGAAATTAAAATATTCATTTTTTTGTGTCAAAATGTTTTATGAAATCATATATTATTCAATTCTCAAACTCAGGAAAAATTGTAAGGTTAATAATTTAAAAACGAAAAAATAGATCAATTTTACCGTCCCCGAAATTCTTTTATAAAGTGATTAGATAGATCTGCTGAATAATTCAAACTACTCCAGCGCTTTTAAAACTGTTAAAAAAAACTTCGAAATGTAATTGCATTTTGTAGCAATTCGTAGTTCGAAATGGGACGGAAAAAAGTGAGGCTAACAGGTCCATTATTTTTATTTGTTCACTGGCAAACAATAAGTAAGAATTCGCACACATGAATTGAACTGAAAATTGTATTTGAACATATTTTCAGACTCGCGCGACGTGTCGCAACTACAAATTTCGCGCGCCAAATTTATCATCAAAAAGACCACGCCGAAATTTTGTCCCGCGACCTATTTTTAAATTCTCGTATAGTCGCTGATTAAAATTTAAACCAAACAAAAACTAAATAAAACCATCACACTTTTTGAATTAAAAAGTTTTTGATTAAAGTTTTTTTTCATTATAACCGAAACTGATAAAGGACGTACATTCGTCAATTAATCTTAGCGGGCTAAAATATTTTTAATAACACTTGGTCGCTCTCGGCAACTGACGAAATTTCACGTTTTCATTTTAACCAAGTGGCGCTCCGGCAGTTCTCAACGAGCTTCACTTTTGCGGTCAATTTTGTCAAGTTTCACATCATTGTCGTTCGGTCAGAACAAACTTTTTTTTCCAAAAAATAAAACTCTTCCTCAAAAAAAAAAAAAAAAAATCGTTGCACTCCTGAAAAATCGAGTAGACAAACATTTAAGATTTTTTTTCAGTTGAGAGCGATCGAGTTTTAGCGGACGAATCAATGCTTTCAATCAGACTGATTGGGTAGCGGTGACTCGACGTCATTCTAGGTGTTCGTTATGACGTTCGCACATAAACGGGCATTTCGTCATGTGTGTACGCGCCGCTTTCAATGAAATTCCTGGCGCCAACAAAACGTTTGCTCTATCATTCATGAAAGGGGCCGATCTCTGCGGCCAGAATAATCATAAACGTCGCGTAATCATCGCGTGTGCCAGTCGATAATTATCTATTGAATTGACAAAGGTCTCCCCCCTAAACGTCCGACATTTTGGCTCAATAGAATCGCGCCTATGACAAAACAAGTTCTGGTTGATAATTTCTTTTTGTGTTCAGATGCGGATTATTTCGTGTCCCGCTGATTATTATTTTTTGCATCAACACTTTTGCGTCATTAACTGTCCGTTGGAAAGCGCGAGCTCGAATGCACCTTGGCCATTAATTTTGTAAACAGAGCGCCGGCCTATGGATTGCCTAATTCCCCGATCGATTTTTCGCAGCAGCAATTACAATGCAAATTGCGAAAAATGACGCGACGAACAATGTTTTCGTGGCCGATGATTTTGATTGGCCGAATGAAATCTTTGTCAGGGCCGATGTGCGTTCATTAAAAGTTGCAATTTCGCGACGAACGATGAATTTTATATTACAACGTTAAATGCGTCGCGGACAATCACCGGCTGCGCTCGTAAGTCAACAACTTAACGATTTTAATCATTTTTTTATTACCATTTATACATATTTATCACCATCTTCGCAGTGCCTATCGTTCGGACGCTCTTATTGCATATTCAAATCTCGATAAAAATTTTCAGGGCTTCTTTTTTTAGACAGAGAAAACTGCTGGTCTTAATATTATACTAAATTGTTCTTTCAAAGTTAAAATGAAAGAAAAATAAAATTTTAAGTTAAATTTTGAATGTTTAAATATAGTTATTTTTTATATCAAATGTGACTTATCTGGAATGATTATAGTTAATTATACGTTGAAAATTTTGAAAGAGATGAAAATTTTTTCTGCAGAATATAATGATTGAAAAATTAGAACGCGTACGTGTTATTTTTCAATTTGTCTGTGTGAAAAGCCGTTTGTTTGTGTTATATAATCAAAAATAGTATTGACATTGAGCGTGCACGGTCCAAACACGTTATCTAAACCAAATAACGGATTTGGCTTCACCGAATGTTTTTAAATTGTCAATTTACAGCTGGCGCACGTAGGACTTTTTTGAACGCGATGCGCTCCTTCAAAATGCATCGACATTTCAATGACAATTTGGCATAAAAACTTGTTTACTTCAATGTTGCTTTGATTAATGGAATATCACAAATTGAAACTGGATTTTCGCCCCTCCTTTAACTCCCTTCATCCGTTTGTCATTCGTTTAATTTTGTATACATTTTTCCAATCTATCAAAATTACTTTATCAACAGAGTAGAGGTAGGGGTCGAGCTTCGAGAACATACGCGATTCCATCTGTTTTGAAATCAATTAAAAATGAGTTACAAATGAATTCGACAGAGTGTAAGGCTGATCGCTCGACGAATGAAAGTGCATTGATCAATATTTAATTTGATCCCTTTTTGAAATTATAAAAAGTGCATTTTTTCCGTCGGTTTTGATTTTCCGGTCGTTAAAATTTGGCGAATTTCTTGACGTGTTCCGTTTCATGCCGAAGGAAGTCAGCACTTTTCGCAGGAACTTCTTTGCTCGATCCAGAGGATGTCGACCATGACCAGGATGAAAATCAAGACTCGCAGAAAGAGAATGGCAGTCAAATTGCCATGCATCAACGGTCTTTTCCTCTCGAAATTTCAATTAAAAATCGTTCCTCGTTCTCGATTAGAGAACGAAATAAAATAACTTACGTCACGCGAGTAAAAGTTCGAAAAACCAACGAGTCCCAGATTCGCTGTAACATTATTTAGTACGGATTTACACGTGATAATAAATTTGAAAAAGCAGATTCATTCTGGTGAATTCATTCTGGTAGTAGAGGGTTTACGGAGGTAATTATTGTTTTCATAGTTCCATGACAATTCGCTGCTCATTAAATACGTCGTTTGAAAATATGACACGAGTTCTGAACGTTGGACTTGGTCAATTAAACGTATTATAGTGTCGGCAAATTTATTATGGAAATTCCAAATTTACACCTAATTAATTTACAAATTTGTTACGAAAATCACATTCGTTGTAATTTTAATTCCAAGTTCCCGCTAGCAGGGAATTATCATGCGGGAGTATTCAATTTTACTTTGTAAATAAATTGAAATAATATTTATAATCAATTTGTATATTTGACCCTCGATTCAAATTTATTTAAATATTTTGAGACCTTTTTGATTTGTCTTTGCAAACCGATTCCGTAATTCGTAACAGTATTTTCAACTTTGAAAACGATCCTTAATTTCTTAATTTATAAACAAAATCAATCACATCATCACAATAGCTTTGTGGTGCATAACTCAATTCAAGAATCATTGTGCAACTAACACTATCGCTTCAACGGAAAATTTTTCAAAGTAATTATACCCATTTTTCAATAGCTCGCTGCAGTATTTATTTGTAAATAATTTTTTTGTATTGTTATTTTATTGGTTAACTCCTTTTTATATGATTTAGATCTTCAACTGATCTGGTTTCCTAATTAGCTATCGCGCGGGACACAAGCCGCTTGTAAAACACAGCTTTTGTATTAACCATTGAGTCATGATAAATTTTATCGGCAAACGATCAAATATCATTGCGACCAAAATTAGCACGTTCACATGTCCCTGCAGCTAATATTTCCCACGTTCCAAAGTGTACAACTAAAACCCAGCCTATTTATTGTGGTGTTAAAAACGAGAGAAGAGAGAGCGAGAGAGAAGCCAGGGCAAATAGACTGGGCTCGTATGCCGACAGCGAGTAATCCGCGAAATCAAAACCCAATTTGCAAATAAACAAGTTTTTATCCAATGAGCATGACAAATCATGTGCGAATATCTGTCCTGGGAAGTGGCGTATAATACCCCAGTTGAGCCAATTGAACAATGAAAGGGCGCGTTGCTTTTAATTGAAAGTATTCACAGTTGCGGCGTGCGCGCTATTATTTAAATTAAATAGACGGATACATTTTTTCAACTCGCCAATTCTGCCCTTTTTTTCACCGTCGACCGTATCGCGCTCGTTTTCCCTGCTCCCGCATGCATCACATCTGCGCCGGCAAAAAGGAAATAGTCGTGAGAAATCAGATCTGCTGAAAATAATGTTTGAATACAAACGATGTTTAGCTGCTGCAAAACCACTTTACAAACAACATCGCAAATATTCTCTTTAGATACAAAAGAAGATTCCCTACCCGTTAATGTTATCTTCAAGAGTTTTGCAGCGAGAAACGTCTTTCATTGTGAAGGTTCCAGACATGAGAACATTTTCTAATGAGAAATAATAAAGACGTGATGGAGCGATAAAGAAAACAAGATGATCAAAAATCTCGATCAAAAGAAACTTGTTATCTCGTCGATCTTCAATAACAAATCAAAACACAATGTTTCATTTCAACACTTGTATTACGACGTTGATTTTACATGAATATTCGACTTTTTGAAATAAGAAGAAACAAAGTTGGCCGCGGAGATTCGTTGAAAAACGATTGGATTCGGCATTAAGTTAATGCCTCAATCTACGTTGCTTCGTCTGTGCGCCGGTTTTTCGGCCAGTAAAAACATTTATATGTTTGAGCACTTACTCCATTCTCTGAAACCGTGAATCTTTGTGAACCGCGACTTTTACCTCTTTCGGCAGATCAAGTTCGTGCTCAAAGGAACCCATTTGTGTTGGCATACGATGTGGAGGCAAAAACTCAGTCGAGCTACCGAACAACTGTATGGAAAATGATCTCGTGCTTTGAGCCGATACGCACCTGTATGACAAGCCCGAAAAAAGCGTCACTTACATGTCAGCCACAAACTACTTTATCGAATTACAAGCTACAAGTTACAGTGAAAATCGTTCAGCATAATTTCGAAACTTTTTTCCTACTTTTTCGTCGTAAATGGAAAACAAGATGAGGTTGATAGAATAAGGAGAGACATTTTTATGAATCAGTCAAAAGGTTCAAGTCAAGGATAGTCAGCGACAGATTGGATGTATTTCCAGGACTAATCTTAATCGAGTTTGATCTCGAGGCTTCAAAGGTTTGCGGCCGAAAGAGTTGGCCGGACACAATTACAGTTGAAAATGGGATCAGCGGGATTCGTCGGTTGATTCAACCGAAACAATTTAATACGTTGAATTGTTCAGGACAAAACTATTGTGCAACTCAATTGATTCATTCTCGGTCGCAAATTTATGCCTGCTTAAAAGTTGACCGTCAAAAGAAATAATACGATCTACATACAGCCAGAGGATACTTTTGAATTCAAAATCCACATGCTACCGTGCTTCGATTCAACCGGGACAGAGAGACGGGGAGACAAAGCGCCAAATCGCCCGAAGACGTGTAAAGTTTCAGTCGCTCGGGACATTAATTTTTCGTGCAATACCAAAAGTCTCGTTAAGCTCGCAAAGCTTTCTTAGTTAACCGGTGTACGAGTGAATTTTATCGAATTCGACGGTGGACACCTGGGTGTGTTTCCTTCTAAGAAGATTGCGGTAGGCCAGAACCGTCGGAACAAAGGTTCGACTGAAAGCTATCGATTCTATCCGACCTTTTTTTCCCGCCTCTAAGCCGGTT
Organism: Telenomus remus; assembly: GCA_020615435.1. Taxonomy (NCBI): domain Eukaryota; kingdom Metazoa; phylum Arthropoda; class Insecta; order Hymenoptera; family Scelionidae; genus Telenomus; species Telenomus remus. The sequence continues at coordinate 8,428,886 of CM036337.1, read as the reverse complement.
CGCGAGCAACTTTGCAAATAAATTTGACCAACTTAATTTTCACGAAAATACCCTCGTCAATGACGAATGAAGTTACGGAACCAGTAAAAAAATACAAATGAATACTCGTTTTTCCTTCGGGTTTATTCTGCATTGTTTATTTATGCAATTTTCCATACATTAGTTCACTTTGTTTTTTTTATTTTGATCAATGTTTGAGTTTGTCTTATCGTTTTTAACTGACTTTGTTTAGTAAACTTTTCTAGATTTGTTGAGAGGTGCAAATTTTTGAGAAGTTGGGAACGTTCAGTTTCAGAAGTGGCATTGTTGGGTAATGTGTTTAAATAGAGACTTAACGTCATTAGGCATTTGCCATAGAATGGTCTCAATGCTGTTTAGTTACGTCGATTACAATTGCGGATATATCAGACCACAAATCATATCGCCAGCTCATAATGGATCGCCAATAATGCCTCTAGAGTATCCAAATTTATCAGCGACCGTTTCCTCTTTTTATTTTGCATCCGAATCAAAAAGTCTCGTCTTTGCGAGCAATTCACACGGAACATTTCATCATATGTGATAATGCGAATTACCAATGATCAGTCAATTTAACGCCCTCGTGTAATTTCACATTACAGAAATGGAAGTAATTATACCACTATTACAGAAGATTTTTTACCGCAATTATAATTGCGATTCATTACCGCATATTCTAAGAGGAAAAATTGAAAATGTGGTACCTCGAAAAAACTGTAAAATGATGTTTTCGTGGAGTAAAAAGATAGCGTTATAATTTTTGATATAAACTCATAATTGCCTTATTAAAGTGTGACAAATTCATATTAGGAAAAGAGAAATTGCGGTTAATTTTGTTGCGCAAGTTCAAGCCGAGCCACAGCGCGAGACAAACAACGTCGTAGATTATGTTCGGGAGCACTTCCTTTGTCCCATGTTCCAACAACATTGCGAATCGTTTGTGTCTCGGCTTGTAGTCCACTTTGTACACTTGTAACAAAATCTACCGCAATTTTTGTTTTGTTCATTATTACTTTTTATCTCGTCAATGTCGTCAAACGTACATTTTCAATTAACGGTGTTCCTAATATCACAGTTAATACATCAGCCAGACATATTTTATGAGCATTAGAATGTATATTTTATTTTTTATATTGACATGCAAAACCATTTTCGCTTTTGCGGGAAGCAATCAGAGTATTGCGATCAAAATTCATCACCATTAACTGGCATTTTTGCACGTAGGATTATCGCGGTCGATGATTTCTGTTTATTTTTGTTTTTTTTTGTTCACAAATTGGAAAGAATGAAATCCGGTTGTAATGCACGGTACGTGAGAGATGTTATTTGCGCATAAGCCAAACGTGAACAAGAGTTTACAAGGCATAATGAACGGACGAATTTTCGCAATTTTGCGATACGCGAATTACAAACTTTTCTGCAGGCATTCAGAGTGAGGGCGCAGATTAACAAAACTTGTTTGTCATCGTGCGTTCAATTATTTCGCGCCAAGCGCACTCTCGGAAAATAATTTGAAATTGAAATCGCAAGTTTGCCGATTATTCATTTGAATTCGATTTCGAAAGTTTTGACTTTGTATAAATGAAAATGAACGAATTTCCGCGAGGGGTGTTCGATTAAGTGTGAAACAAGTGTGTTTGTTCTGAGAAGTGTTTTGTCTTATCTGAGGCCGTAAAGTTGAGACCGAGGGGGAAAAAGTCCAAATTTATGTTACACCGGTGAATTCGAAGTGTATCAGGCCCGACCAATTAAATTTGATTTGATTGGATGATTAAAACTGTTGATTTTAACACGCCGTAACAATAGTCTTAATGGTCTGACCGCACGTTGAATTAACTCCTGGTTTTCGGTTGGCATCTAAGTACGTATATTTTTCGCTAATGCGACCGAAACATTTATGTTCTCCGATCAATTACGAAGCGAGTGAAATGTATATCCTGGCATTATTCGTGTTTCAACAATTGAAACTACTATTTTTTAAACGAGGAAAAAACCAAACACTATTTTTCAGTTCAACTGACAATGAATTCTTTTTTAATAAGTTATTTATTTGAACAAATATAACTTTTCAAAAATTAATTGAAATTTCATTAATTCCAGTCAACTTCACAAGTTAACTTTTAGAAAAGAAGTGAAATCCTAGGTAGATAAACTTTGCATCCAAAAATGGTAATACAAAAGTAGTAACACTCTATAAATTGTGAAAGTACCGGCAACCTTATTGTTTAAGGGAAAACATCTAAACTCGATAAACAATTATTTACCTCCATAATTATTACTTGAGAAGTTTATGATTTCATCCAATGTCTGTACAAGCTAAATAAAAAACACCACTCTACTTTCAAACTGATAAAATGATTGTTTTTAATTAAAACTTTATGTGCAATCATAATATTCACATTTTTCTAATACAGCCAAGAGGTGAAATTTTATAGAAAAAATCTTTCTTTCCAATTTTTTCGTTACAGCACGCAAACGCGTTGCTGCCTCTGCAAATTATGACGAAATCCATTCGTTGACCGAGGGAAGATTTATTTTAATCAACGAAGAATGTTAAGTGAAGTGGATTATGTGTGAAAATGCAGTTGGTTTTCTCCCTGGCAAGTGAAGCCATACATAACCAATCAGCCGGTACTAAAGACTGAAAAGCAAAGTGGTGTAAGTAAGGCTTTCAAAAAAATTGACTCAGAAGCGGCAGAGGAACCGAAGACACTCGAGAGCACGTTGAAAAAAATGCATAACGAGGATCACGCGGGATCCTTCTTTGCTCTCCGCACCTCTTTCATTTCTTTTTTCTCCGCGAAAGACGGTGAGAAAAAAATCACCTGAACAATCTGCTTTACGTATCATATCACTGTGAGCTACAGTTGATTACTCGCACTTAACAAATACAAAGAAAAAAGTGCATTTAACAAACTTTCGCGGGATGTTTTTAAAAAAACTCAAGATAAACCAAACGTTTTTAGGTCAGAGAAAAAGAAACTGAAAAAAAAAATTAAAAGGTCGGGAAATCGCCGGTTGGCTCGCGAAATTTAAAACATTCGACCGCGATTCGAATAATAAATTACAAAAAGAGAAAAAAAAGTTCAGCATAAAGTATATTACAGGCGGTGTGCGGCCCACGATGATGCTCGACTTTGAATTATTGAATCTAAAATTAAATCATAAAAATTAATCGGTCCATGAATATTCAAGTTTATCAAAGTTCAAGATGTTGAGTCGCGATTTCTTCGTTTATTCAAGTTTTCTAGACGAAAATTCGTGCTGCAAAATGAGCGGCCGTGTAATAGACGATGAATACGTCCGCGTAAATGTAAATTGATTAGAGACCCGGGGCTTTTAAATGATTACGCTAAACTGCTTTCGAATTTACGCGCACTCGATCGTTCTACTTTCTCGTCCTGTGGTTATTCTGTCCATCGAAAAGTCAAACGAAAAACAAAAAAGTAGAAACAAAACTAACCTCAAAAAAGAAAAAGTATCTTTCCAGTTTCTTTTTTACGTTTTTTCTCAAAACTTTTGACACAATCTCTATCGAATTTCAGTGAGAGTTTTACTTCTTCTTTAATAATTGTTTGTTTTCCTTCCTTTTGTTACTGTACTACCTTTTGTTCAATTTTCAATTGTTTACCTGTTTGGGAATTAACATCGAGTGAAAAAATGCATTGTTCTAACAAAAAACTGTAAAAACAACCGAGGTAATTGTGAAACTTTAATCAACTTAATTGAACGATGAGGACTATTTGTTGCGGACTGATATAAAATACCTGCGATAATTAAGTTACAATCACCCTGATTACTTTTAATTTAATTTGTTCTTAAAATTTTGGAAACATATTACAGCTGCATGATCTTTTCTTTGGCCGCATTAGTGTATACGAAAAGTATCATCCTATTCAATGGGAACGAGAATCTTGGTCGGGTAAAAAGGATCTATATCACTTAAAAAATTTCAGAAGCACAAAATTGAGAAACTTACCATGGATAACTATGAGAGTACTCAAAAAGCCCAAGAGCAAAGATCGCACACACATTTTCGTCACTTGTCACAATTTTCAGCGCGCATAAGTCATAAGGCCTCTCGCTCCGTCATTTCAATTTCAATTCGCATTAATTATTTCTTGGCATCTTTCGCTGGCGGCTCAGACTTGTTCGCGCAATTGAAACCAGTCGTCATAAATGTTCCATCTCGTCTGATTAATTAAAAGGCGCGAAAACTATTATTCGTTCGCATCACGGCAGATAAAAGTGAAAAAAAACCGCAAACAATTTTAAATTCAAAAAAATAACACGAAAAAAAAAGTTTCAAAAAGTTGAGTTAACTTTTGGGGAATCCAAAACAACACGTTAAAAAAAGGTCGATGATCCAAATTAGTAAGTTTGGATTGAGAATTGGTTTGGGTTCGTCATTTTCGTATCGATAGGAGGTTGAAAATTCGTCCGAGCCGGCGAGCAGGTTGGAACTCGAGCTCAAAGCCGCCTGGCCTGTTCAAGCTTACGGCGCAAACTGAGCTGGCGAGTCGGCCGCGCAAGCCACGATGAACAGAAGCACGTTTTCGATTCCCACCCCGAGCGTACGCTGTTTAAGCAAGCTCTATCTTGGCTTGCCAGTCCGAAGTTCAGCTGCGCAAAGTGCACAGATGACCGTCGAGCAATAAAGAAAAGAAAGCGCCAAATAGTTTTGGGATTATTCAATGCGGAAAAGTGGCGCGAATACAAATATACGCCGGCGATATTATATCGCGCACAGATAAAAATGCACAAAAGAAAGCGCCCGAATCAAGTTTCGTTCAAATTATAAGTATAGCTCGTATAGCTCGCTTTTTGCTCTGCTCTTCATATTGTATTCCATTCACGTACGTTTGATCCTGAAATGAAATCCACCTTAATCAGTTCAATTGTTTTGATATTTAAATTACAGTTGAAAAAAGTTTGAATATAATTTTCAAATATAATTATGTTAAAAAATGAGTGTCTTTTAAGAAAAGTTTCCGTTCTTTGTAATCAATAGTTTACAAACTTTAAAACTTATTTAGAATATTGTTAGAGTTTTTTTTACATTTTTTTCATAGTAAAATTTTCTCGAATATGTTAAAAGAAAACTTGTATTTTGTCTCAAATTCTGTTGTTAGTCATATGTTTCAGAAATCTGATCTAAATAAAAGTTAAAAAATTGAAAGTTTTACAATTTTTATAAAACTTTGTAATCTTCATTTTTTTTTCATTTTATCATTTTAATTTATAATTTAGTCTACAAAAAATATTCTACACGTGTGGAGGAAGGTTCAAACAAGATCGTGACCAACGCGACTTTGTTTGTCAAACAATCACTGATAAATTACGACGACGTAAAAGACGCCGGCCGTAGAGTCAATGTAGGAAAAAATTTCCACGCGATTAGAACATCGTTTCGCAGTTAGATATAAATAAAACTGCACTCAATGCACATAGTCCGATTGGAATTTCATATTAGAACTGAGATAAAAAAAAAGAAAGAAGAAAACTCAAAAAGCGAACGTAAACGTGCGCGATTCTATTTTATGAAAATTTTCTCTCACATAACTTTTCTTATTTCCCCAACGACAAGTTGCCGAAACTTTTGCAAAATGTAGGGCTAAGATCCCCTCGGGTGGGATTATACGGTCATTCCGAAGCTTGTACTACAATTACTTGGAAATTCATAAGAAAACGGGCAGAAATACCTGGGGAGAAAAAAAAGGTGCTGATTCACCCACGACAATTTCACCGGCTCGAACATCCGCTATAACCTTTACGGAACATCATCGGTTTCAGTTGTTGCGCAGGTCTCATCGTTTTCGCACTTTTAAACGGTCCTGTTCTAGTTCTGCTACCCTTTTTGGAATCTAAAACGTTCTTGGAAAGTATACTTTCTTGGAAATTATAAAAAATCCTTTGAAAATCGCTGGGCTATTCTGATCATTTTTTCTAAGAAAAAAAATTTGCAGAGTTCTTGCAAGTTGATAATGTTTTTCATGAATTTCTGACCACGAAATTTCGAATTCAGAGGGATGATAAATAAAATGAATCGAGCACAAAAAATGACTATCCGAAGGGTGAGAATTTTTTGTACAGGAGGAAGAAAAATGACTGCGCGTCGATCAGTTTTACATAAATGCGGGGTATTCATTGGATGTGAGCATTACAGGAAAAAAAAGGACCGAGGAAGCGGACGGATGAAAATGAGTATATAGATACTAGAGTTTGGCGGGACAAGAATTTCGTAAATGCTGATCTAAGACGGCGAGGGAACGTCGAATTATTGAAATACGTTCGCAGAAATATGCAGCTCTCGGAGTTTCAGTTAACTTCAAATATGCGATTTGAAATATGTTGCCACGGAGACTGACTTCGGATAAATATGCTAAAAATCGACGTCCCCAAAAAACGCTCGGACGAATCGCGTTCTCTACGAATAAAAGAATTTATTCATCGTCAGAGGAATAGAAAAAAACCAAGTCCCGTTCAAAAAGACGGAGAGGGGGGGCAATAAAAAACGATTATTAATATACGAAGCATTTTGACGACGCAGAGTACAAAAAATAACGATGCAAAAATAAATAAGGCCGGAGCGAAAAACTCCGTTGACGTTATTTTGTTTGATTTGATTTTTATTCGGGTAATTTCTTGTTTCGAGAGCTGGTCCGGGGCTTGTTTTGCTTTTCTTGTCAATATCCTGTCCTCTGACCCGTCATTTTACAGCGGTCGGTAAATTTCTCTGCCGGGCGATGGCACTGTTTTAAAATCACGTTTAATCGACACCCGCTTGGATGGCGAACAAAAAAGCGGATGCGCGCAGGCAAAAAAATAATCCAAAAAAGAACGAAACGTACAACGCCGAAATACGTAAATAATTTTTGCCGACTTTGGTCAAACTCGTTGTCAGCTCGTTGCTATTTTTGTTTTTATATCACGTGAACCGCTTGAACGCAATTTATATTAGCTTAGTTTTTGTTTAAGTATAATTTGAAACGAAAAATATAATTGAAAAAAAAAGAAAATTACCAAAAAAAGTTTGATTTCACAAATTGAAAACTCTCATTTAAATCGTAGACCGCATTCGGCGTGCGCTCGGAAACTATTGTATATCTGATACTTAAGTTTTAATGACATGGTATTTTAAGCACAATACTATAATTTACGGTAACAATAACCGCTAATACAATTGTGGTAATGTATGTACCATTTCTGCACCAAATATCAATTTAATTAAACAAAGCTCGCCGGGAGGTACATCATAAATAATCGTAACTGTCGTGTCGAACAAAGCGCGACTTTGTTTTGACATTCCAAGATGCCGAAAATAAAAACTTTTCGAACGTCAAACTTATATAAAATCATCGCGTAACAATCAACTACTTAATTTGAACAAACATTTTGGACGTAATTTAAAAAAACAAAATATAAAAATAAGTTATCACTACGTTAAGCGTATGTATTGTAAATCAAAGTGAAAAACAGTCAGAAAAATGTGCTTAAAACAGTTTCAGTGTAAATAAAAGGATTTTTTTCGGCATCGCGTTCCGTTTCAGATGGGTAGTTATTTTTTACTCTTCAATTCAAGGAAATTTTATCGCACGTAAAAAAATATAAAAAACGAATCGAAACTTTTTACCCGACCTCTATCCTGTCGACGAAAAACTAGACCGACGTTTGTTGAAAATTGTTTTTCGATGTATACATTTTTGGGACGGGCAAATAATTTCCACGGCTTTAAAACCTACGATTATTGTCGGCTCAATTTCAGCGTTGAATGGAAAAACAAGAAAAAACAGTAACTTGAAAACGAAATCGAAATAAACAAAAAACGTATTATGCATAAGTAGATTTTGAATAGAATTAAATTCGTTGTTCAAAGCGAAATTCATCATTCTATTTATCTTGCGAACTTCGAAAGATGGTTGAAGAAGCTCGACGAGTGTATTACGTGGAATCAGGCAAATTCTGTGGGTTCTTTGAACGGTTTGGTGGGTTGCATTTATTGAAACTACGCAAACTATATGAAACAGCTTGGAATCGTATGTTTTCTATTATTCTTCGAGTACTCTCTCATAAGTATATATGCTACCCAGATGTCGAGACTGCGTCGACTTCATTCCTCGACGAATGCGCAATTTATTCGTCATTCAGTTTCTTCAACGTTTGAAAAATTCATAGTATTTAATATTAATAATTAAATAATTTCTAACAAAAACAGCTTTTCCCTTTCTGACTAATAATCATTGTCTGAAGAAGCAATTAGGTTGAAATTATGAAAAAACGCGGTGTAATAAGTAGTGGAAAATGATTGAGCAAGTTTTTTGACGTTCAAACAAGTAGCATGAGGGCTGCTTACTTTTTTCATCCACTATTTTTTATTGATAAGAGAGGAAGAAATAACGTCTTATCGTCAGACAAAGCTATGTAGATACCGATATAGAAATTCAGTAAAATAGGATCAACATGAATGATAAAAGAGACTCCTTTGAAGGTATCGGTGATCAAAGAAAAGAAACGCGTTTAACGAAATTGAACGTGACCGTTTGGTGTCTTCAACTCAAGAGCCCCATTACTTCAAGATTCGCATTACCCAGCACTGATGGTCCAAACGTTCAGAGTCATATTATATTAAAACCACCGTTTTGTAACCATTATTTCTATACGCACTTATGAACTCAAAGACTCATTAAAATTCAAAAACTGGTTTTTTTTCAAAAATCCATTCTGATTTTTTTGTCTAATCTCGCAACGCCTTTTCTCTTTTTTTCTAAATTTAAATAAAAAAATGTTCAAACCATTTTGGCGCATTGCTACAATTGAGTTGGTAATTTTCTTAACTCAAGTGGATATCTCGCGTACGTGTTTGGGAGGTCGAATCTTGGTTTAATGAGGCGTTCTAACAGTCATAGCAAGATGAATTAAAGCATATAAGTTTGAATGCAGACCCGAGGTGTGAAAAAGAAACAGAGAGGAAAAATTGTTTCAAGCGAAAGAGCATGAGGGGTTGGAAATGTTGCAGTACAGAAAAGCGTGCCACAGCGTGGATTTAAATGTTGAATGCAGGCCACGTAGACGCTAAAACGCCCCCTTGATTCAATTCGCATCAGCCACCAAAAGCATCCTGTTCTTCTTCAACGAACTTGCAGAGAACACAATTCGTGGCAATAAAATTGTGCACTATTCGTTATTATTTTTCCTCCACCTTTTATTTCCATTTCAGCACTCCCACGAGTACATATATTCGATTTCAGGCCGAGCTCCTCTCAGAGGTAAGCACAAAAACGTGCCACGAAAAAAAAAAAGAATTACAATTTGTAATGAAACAGTGCGTCGGACTTTTTTAATTCTATGCACAAAAAGCTCATAACCGACGATCGAGAGCTCATAAAGCACCGTAGAGTAATTTCATTTGAATGCCGGAAAATGTTGAATTTCATTGAACTTAAGAGCGGCCTTTGAAGCAAGCCAATCTCATATGCACCCGATTGCCACTTTATTTTTTCGGTGGGGGGAGCGCACGCGTGCTGCTAGCGCAGCGTCGTGTGAATTTAACCTTTGCAAATTCATGAGAAGAATAAATTTTCCAGCCATAAGTTGAATTTTTTTTCGGCGTTAATAAATAAAAGCGCCCAGTGGCCGATAAAATATCGAGTGCGTTGCGAAGCAAACTCGAAAAGTTTGAACGAAATCAGTAATGACGAGTGCCGAATGGATGAGTGACAGGAAACCATCGGAAAATTGGTGTTCAGTTTGAACGATCGATATTTAGCAGAAAAGAAGGAGAATTTGGTACTTACAGATGTATTATCTACTAACAAAATGGCTAATAAAAGATGGCATGGAAGAGTATGTATGAATGAAATTGAATGGGTGGGAGAGATCGTGACAGGAATGGCGTGTTTAAGTAATTCTTTTTTGAGCGCGGAGAGTCGGCTGTTAGAGAAAAGTGGATCGCGCAAATTTATTCATTTCTGCTTGTTGATTGGATGATCGTATCCCGTACAACGCATTGATATGCGGGCTCTTCGATCGTAAGAAAGGCATACATTGTGCGAAAATAACAGGATCAATTTTTCAAACGAGGCTGCAAAGCTTGCAGGACGAGTTGCCCTCATCCGTAATATTCACTCGTTCGAGACAGCGAAGCCCCTCAGCTCTTTTTCCCCATCGCGTGACGCCGGTGCTTTAAAACTATGAAAATTTTTGAACAGGATATAATCATCGGGGCTCGGCCGTCTGACTTATGTCAAAAATGTTTGCATTATTTGCACCCATCCCCTCCCCCACGTATATAAAAAATTTCATGATATTGCTGCTCAGAGACAAAACGTTGGCAAATGCCATGGTTGCTTCTCAAATGATAATTTTCAATAAGATGGTGGCGATAATCGATTGCTCTTATTTTTGTAAATTATGAGGAAAAACATATGAAAAAGTTGTAAATGTTATTCTTAGATTCATTTATTTATTCATTATTTTTTCTTATTCATTAATGTAAGTCAAAGTTCGTTAGTTTTTTGGGTTTTTAAAGACTGTTCAATGGAATAATGAAAAGTATTCGATGCAATGCACTAATATCAAATTTCAATTTGAGTTTGATCAATTATTAACATAATTCATACATAAGGTAGAGCAAAAATGAGTGAGGATTATTAATACAACAGTTCCTTCGAAATCATGTTTAATCAATGAGGATATTATGTTTCTATTTTCACGATTGGAATCTAACCAAAAATGAGAAACTTATTCTGTAGAAATATCATTTCAATTGTTTTGGCTTTTGTTTTTAAATTAGAAAATCTTTAGAAGTCGATTGATCGAACATTTCTCTTGAGAAATAAACTGTTCAATATGGCTATCGTATTTTGTACATTAGTGATTTTTGAACCTTCTGAAAAACTAACCCGAGTCAAAAGTTTTTGGCCTTTTCCTTCGACCTGCTAAGAGTATAACCGAACATGTTCGGAGGACGTCCGGGTTTTCAAAGTTCCATTGTAGGGATGTCTTCAAAACATGATCGGATATACTCTCTTTTCATGTTTTCTATACATCCGATCACGTTTCGATCACTTTTGACCTGCATCATTTCTGACTATCCGATCATGTTTATATAGAATTGGACGATTCCATCAGTGAGCTGATTTTGAATCAAATGCCCAAGAACCGAAACATCCAAATGAGTTTCGAAGGCTTTTTCGGAACGACGTTCGGTAGTACATGTACTGACTCCTCAGAATCTAATAGTTCTGGTTCAGAAAAGGATTCAGCAAGTTGGTCATACTCGGAGGATCTTCCTGGAGTGGGTGGCAGCAGAGCATTCATCAATTCTGGATTAACTACTGACTAAGCGCTGATCAACCGTTGATTTTCCGCGGCTGCCTCGATTCTGGTCATTTTTCGCTCGCGTCTGAGATCTTTTCTTTCTCTAACTTGAGCCTGTACGACTGGTTCAGATTAACATTTTGATGAGAAATATCTCCTTCTCCATTAATCTGTAGTTTTTGTAACTCCTTTTCAGAATCTGAAACAAAAACACAACAAATAATGTAAATTCCAAAATACAATATGTAATAATGAAAAACCTTGATTTGTTTGTAATAAGCAACTATTAAAAAAGTCGTCATGACGTGTGGTATGCAATTGAATTAAGAATTTTACCTCCAAATTGGATGATTTTTATTTCCAAGTGTTTTCCAACTTTCTTCTGGTTTTCATCGACATCGTCCCAGTTGATCGTCGTTATTGCACTAACTTGTCGCGCGCTCTTTTTTATTATAGAAGCTCGAGCAACGAAAATATTTTTTTCTTTCAAAAAGTAAATTAATACGCATGGTTTATCAGCTATTTTGCTGCTTTTGAAGCAATTTTTTCGTAAGCTCAAGTAACTTATAAACTGTTTCACGATCAAACAGAAACTGACGTACTACTTGTGAAATTGTTTCAACCATTCCATTTTGTTAGCCTCTTCAGCCAATTCAAGAATGTTGTCCCCTGCGTATTTCCCCGCTTAAACATTGGTCGTGGGAAAAATAAGATGTTCTGTACCTGTGTTTTATCATCCTTTTAACCGATTAGGATGTTTCAAGACTGTTACAGATTAGATATGATATAGGTTTCATGGGATTTCTCGATACTTGATTTATCGTAAAATTCCAAAAAAAATTATCAATTCGCGAATTGTACCGCGAAGAGGCCATTTGGATGGAATTGTAGAATTAAGGTCAGATCTTTTACTGTTCGGTAGAGGTTCGGAGTTTTATGCTGTTTTCACTGCCCGCGTTTAAAGTTCCAGGCATTTCCAGGATAGATCGGTTGAAGGGAAATGGAAGGTAAAAATGCCTGTAAATTTCCTGCGATTCAAAGGAAAATTCCATCGAAAAAAAAAAGACGAAAAAGCCTTCGATGGAACTTTCCAGTGAACCAATGGAATTGGTTGGATGGAAATTTGATAGAAATGTCAGGACTTCTAAAGGTTTTTTCCTTTTAAAATTTTTTAAACATTCAGCAGGCTGAAAATGGGGATTTCCTTTTGAAAAAAGAAAAATTCCAGCATACAGACTGAAAATGAAATTCCCGCCGATGGAAATTTCAAGACTGAAAATTGAAATTTTTGTTATGACAGTATCGTCAAACATAGTTGATGTAGAACTGCGACATGATAGGCAATTTGAAGGCCATACGGATGCTGAACTTTCAAATGGGCAACGGTCCGACGCGTATACCAATGCGGTCTTATCAGAACCAGAGCAGGGAGGAGGGGGAGATTTTGTGGCTGAGAAGGACAACGCGGGTTTTCCGGAGTAAACACTGGACAGAAACACTGGACTCGATGGTGTCCCGAGACCTACTGCGCACGCCTACTCGATGGTGTCTCGAGACCTACTGCACACGCGTACTCGATGGTGTTGCGGGATCTATATTGCGTACGCGTATCCAGTGACGTCACTAGATCTACTACAAGTGCGTACTCGATGGCGTTGCAGAATGTACTACACGTCCGCATCCGACGACGTCACAGGATATACTGTAGCAACGGATCTAATGGCACGTCTGATGCTATGACTAAAAATTTAAAATATTTAAAAGTTGAAGTTTGTTTAACGCATAGCAGTCTGAAATTGAGCGCTCGTTGGGCACGCTTTGCACCTTGTATTTATAAAAATAATATTTTTGTGTTAAAAAAAATGTAAAATTGCACATCATTTGAATGATGAATGAAAAAGTAATTATGATATACGTTGTTTAAGCAGGTCGTTTGAAACTATAATTTTAATTGGTGTAATTTGACTGGACGAGTAAATTAATTCGGTGAATATTGTAATTAACGTTTATCAAACTGAATCAATGAATATATGTACATAATTAAGTGGGATACCCTCCTCTCAACTAGAAAAATACAGTTTGAGGAAAGGTTTCTGCAAATATAAAACCGTTGTTAGTAAACAAGAAGATCAATATTCCTTAGGCACTATATTTTCCCCTCATTTTTGCGGTATACTTAATTTTGGTTTATTACCTTTCACGGATTATCGTGGCCTTCGGCGATCCGTACAATTTTTCTTTGTTTTTCCACTTACAATTGAGAAAATATTTTCCTTTTTATAGTTACAAAGGAATAACAAACATATAAAAAATAATATCTTGCAACGCACAAAAAAGTTTGAAAAAGACATTTTGATGGAAAATGCAATATATTTTATTACAGCATCCAGCGTATCCTAGAAAGACAAACAATTTTCTGGTACAGAATCTCGCGAATCAAAGGACCAAGTTATCTATAAGAATGAAATGTATTTAATTGTAATAAATTAAATTTCCGACTTATACAAATTTTCAACATTTTGAATAAAACGATTCAATTCATTAAACGACTTTCAGTGTTATTTTATTTAGTGCTTATTGCAGCATTCAGATTTTGTTCCAGGTCGCGAGACGGGCCAGTTTTAAATAAATTATCCCCGACTAAGAACCACTTAGCCACGTCTCAAACAATCTCTAGGGCGATTCGTTATCAGAGTAATTTTTGGAGTCGAAAAAGGATTTCACTCAACGATTGTGCGAAAAGACAGATATAGGAGTACATATCGAGTGCAATCGGAGCACTTCGTCGATTAAACTTTTTTCATCCATTTACCTACTTTGCATCATATTATGCCACCATGAACATCGCCTTTACGAGATGCATTACAGCGTCTTAATGCGCCCCAAGAACCGTGAGAAAAAGACAACCTTCATCATTCGTAGCATTATTACAAGAAGCGACGGAATGTTCGCAGTTATGTTATTCAAATTTTTTTTTCTCTCTCCGCTTATACTCTACTTCTGAGATTTCTTATTAAGGCGTTTTATTAAAACTTTAAAGTAGATAAGGCGGACAAAATATCACAAGTCATCGCGAGTCATAAATATTAAAAGGAAAGTGTTTTCCCCTGCTGTCGTTTTGGTTATTCGAAAAAACCCCGCGATACGAAATATTGCTCTCATTAATGCAAATGACCGGGACATTTGTTTGGACAAATCATTTCGGCGTTGAATTTCGGATCGAGTTTTGATCTCATTTAGAAAAGTGAGAAAACCATTTCCTCTTTGCACAGTATCACACAAATCATTTTAATGTTGTTTTTATACTGTTTTATTTATTGATCGAAACATTTTCGAAGAATGAAGTTTGGACGGTTTTGCCAGCATTTAACATTCGACTCAATTGGTAGATCAGAAAAAGCGAGTTATGAAAAAAAAAGTATAAATTAAATGAGCCAAGTTAGGTGGACGAATTAAGATTTCCATTTAGTCAATAAACTTCTTGAACAGGACGAAATTCCTATGAAACTTTCGGCTTGCATACAGACTATATATAATTATATAAAAAAGACGATCAACAGCTTTAAGAAAAAGTTTTCGTTCCATCCTTTTGACTAGTTTCTGGTTTTCATTCAAATCAATGCTCATGCTCGAGCAATTGCAAAAAGTTGTTGGGAGCGTTTTCTCCCTTTCTTTTTTTCATAGCGTCTTTGTGACTCATAGACGCTTTCAATTTTTTATTCCGTCCCCTTCTTTCTGATAGCTGAATATCTCGTCCTCTAATAAGTTCGAATCACTGGGCTCTTTAATTTGTTCGTCGATTTATTGGCTTTGCCTATAATCGCATGATCAATTTATCGCCAGCTGATTGTTCTCGTCTCGACACTCTCGCGGATAAAACTGGCGAGAAGTTTCGGAAAGTCGCCTCATCGAGTGTTAACCAACGTGAAACGACGAGCTGAAATAAAAGTCGGCCGTCGCGACGCGATTGTATTGAACAGTATAGTAAGGAGACACTTATATTGTCAGTGATGTGTAAATTTTCAATGAGATCCACAGCTGCGCCAACACGCCGACTGAAACTAAAGGTGATAATATCCACTATATGACATGCAAAATCTTCTGCATAACGTCTTTGCACATTGGATTCGTGAAGGGATGCCGGCGCCAAAGCTTAGGCGAATTTAATTTCATTTATTAAATGTGCCATCTGCAGGCTACTTCGCTGCCCTTGCACTCGGCGCTAAGATTTCTATGCTCACAATCAGGGATATTTCTTGCTCGAGATGAATTACGCCCGTGCCGCTAATTATGTCACGAATTTACACACTTGCGTTTCATCCCGCGTTTCCAATGTAATTTAAATCATATTCACGGTTGTGAAAAGTTTCAAAATCACTCGTTCGTTTTTAACGTTTATTAATGAGATTTCAACATTAAAATTTAATTTCCTGTTTATTTTTCCCTATTGAAAGAGAAGTATTGACAGATGTGGACAGTAGAAATCCATTGTCCAAACAATAATAAAATAATTCCAAGCTTATAAACACTGTTAATTATTTATAATTACATTATTCACTGCATTTAACTCACTTTAATCTATGATTAATCATTAATATAGAAATTGTTTTCAGAGTTGGAAATATCGCAAACTGGAGTTAATATTCAAGGGTTTGAACTTGAGTACTTAGCCAGGTTGTTATACTTCAATCGCTTTGTTTTTAGAAACTGTGCAGGTCTTTCTGTTTATCGAATAAATTATTATTCAATAAGTCGAGTGAAATCTAAGTTTAAGTTGCGCATTATAAACGTATTCAACTTCACAATATTCAGCGAATTTGAAGCAAATATAAGCTATGATAAGGGGGTATACACACGAAAGATTTTTCGCACAGTCAATAGGCCGTGGAAATAATGGTTTGTCGAGTTTCATGAAGCTCTAAGTTATTTCAACCACGTGGCTCCAATAAGATACATATAAAGTTCAGTTACATATGCCATATAGATCGAGCCAAGAAACTTTTGCCCGTACAAGTTTATCGGATTGGGAGAACATTATCGCGCAGTTGACAGAGTGCTTCGTGTCGCACTGGACCATCACACGAGTCCACACTTTTTTCCTCACCACGAGACTCGGCTAATAAAGTTCCGAAATTCGTCTCAGCGGACGCCTTTTTGAACGTGAATTTACCAGCGCCGAAGCTTTTATTTTCGTTGCTGCAATTTTCGTCTTTGAAAAATGTATCAATGCGCTCTGCACTTGTGAATTGAAAGATGATCACATTTTGAAGTGGAAATCTAAATCGAAGTGGATCTCGGACAGACGCTTTAAATTGTAGGAATTATATTGCAGTTTGTGCTCAGAATGCCGTCGTTTTCTGAAAGCAGCCCGAAGTAAGTTGGCAATTTTGCGCACAAGTGGGAAAGTAACACATAATTGACACACCGCACATTCGTCCCTGGCAAATACTCTTTGATTGTCCCGCGCACGTATCCCGCCACTGAAAGTTGCTCGAGATTCAGTGACTGAGAATTACTTCGAGATTTGCGCCGGGCGCCTCGACCTAACGAGTCTTTTCTTCGCGGCGCCTTTTCGAAATTCGTGACGTACGTTTTGTCCGGGCTAACACCCCCCACTCTGCCAGTCGTGCGCTTTTTTGTCCCTTTCACAACTTTGTTCGACTCTCCCGCAGCCATCATTTTTCCCTCTTGAATCTTTAAATTATCTCGTCAGAAATTCAACTCTCGTACACAACTATTTCGCAAATTCGATCTTTCTACGTGCACAACTAACGCCACCTCTGACTCTAATACCTTTCTCTTCTCCATGCTCGTAGTAAGAATATCCCGAATAGTTGCACAAATTAAACAGTGAAATAAAAATTGACAACAATTTTGCAACATGTTTGACGTTTAAATTCAACCTCCAGACGTTGAAATTTCAATGCAAAATTAAATTTTCAGCTCGCAATTACAGCGACTAGGAATTTTCGTCTAACTCCATCTTGTAATGCAACGTTTTCTAATTGATAAAAAGTCAAGTTTCGGATTTTGTCTAAATTACAAGCAGCTTGATGTAAATTTTAGTAAATGTTGAATTTACGAATAATAAACGAAATTATAACAAAATGAGACAGAAAAAATGTATTTTCAAAGGGAAATAAAAAATATTGTGAATGTCAGTATTTTCATACGAAAATCACAGATTAAATTATCGTTCAGTTCAGTGGGTCTCTTGTTGAATGCACGATGAAACAATTATTAACGACGGCTCTATGAGCAAGACGGACGTTATGCGTTACCGCATTACTCAGTCCATGCGGTAGAGCTTCCGTTGGCTAAAACCGCCTCTGAAAAGGGAACACCTTCGAATCCAAAACTCTCTCGGGTGCAGTAACCGCGCGGTGTTACACTGTTTATGAGCGCAACATGCGTCGGACAAAATAATAATCTTCGATTCACGCAAAACTCTCGGCGCACAAAGTTTTGCGGCTTTTGTTTTCGTGAATAAACCTCGCGACTTGACGTTAATTAGCCGAAGAAGCGAAATCCAAAAGTCGCGACGCGCAACTGATTATCCGCGTCGCTAATATCTTTGAATTTATATCCGCTAAGTAAATTATGGTTAACCCACGGGCGTATAAATGGGTCGCAGCGCCGAGAGCAAATTGTACGCTCATTATAGCCAAGTGTATCGCAAAAGCGACGTCGCCCATTTTTAAACCATGATTTGTACCCGACGCTGGGTTTATTAATGGTCTGCATGATCAATTCATGATTATTAAAACCGACGAAAAGTTTTATGCTCTCGAGAACCTCTCCACAATGGGCGCGCGCCATATTTAAAAATCGTTGAAAAAAAAAAGGAAAAAAGTTATTTTCACCGCAGTACAAGAAACTTCGGCATTTTTGTCGAATAATTGGATTCATTAATTGAATCGGGCAGATGAACTCGAATAGATAAACCACCCAGCTTCGACTGTATTTCATTTTCGGCTTTCATGAATAATAAGTTATTGGGATTCTTCTGCATAGGCAGTTTTATTTTTTTCTCTTTATTGTTTCCGTTAATTTTATTTCGTTCGTCGATTGTTTTCAGAGCAAATTTAAGATCCTTTGAAAGAGTAGGTCTGCCTTTAAAAAAAATCAAAATTCTGATCTCATTTTCAACGATTTAAACGCATTTATTAGACGAAATTTATGGACTTTTCGGGGATCAATGATTCTTGCACCGGCGATTTCGATGCAGAAAAATTGAAACGGCTTCAAAGTGATGCGCGCGAATAAAATTTCGCCGTGAGATTTATAGACAAGACACAGGTGAAATATCAACAAAATGCAATCAATCGAGAGATACAAATTGCTCAACAACAATGATAATTAACAAGATTTAATAAAGTGGAAGGAAATGAATAAACAGCAAATAATAAAATGGCAAAAGTTAATACAACTGAAACATCCTTGAAATTAGCTTTACGCAATGCGTTCAACGAGCCGCAACGCTTTTGAGAAGATACTTCAAAGCATCTTATCCGCCGGCGCGGAGTTCTCGCTAATTACAATAATGATTCATTTTTCGTCAAACTTCTTGCTCTATCTCAACGCAACTTGTAATGTATTTATATTCATATCATACAATTTGTAAACTTTGTTTTTGTATAACAATCTATAGCAGAATCGTTCAATTCAAAATAAATGAAAGGTTCTTGTTCGATATTGAGTTCAATAAATAATTTCGTATCCGGAACTGACAATCGTAGACGCAGAATTGAAAATCATTGATAGTAATACGAAGAATCAAAACAATATCCGGCGTTTGTATCAGAGCTAATACTTCGTTACAGCTAACTGCTCATACATTCCATAGTTTCGAGCACTTTGGATCAACGGAACCGCACGAAATCCGAATCACCGTGAACAGTGCGCGGTTGCGAATTTGTCGTATTTTTTTTTATTTCTTTTCATTTACAATTGAAATGACATCGATAAACAAAGCGCAGCGCACAAAATTGATTTATACAATACTTGATGGTTTCGTTTTGGTATTATGAAATATATTTCAAATTCTGATATTAGAGGGATGAATATGCAAAGAGTGCAGTGGCCCTGATATTTATATAAATAAAATGGGCAGCATACAAGAATCGAATTGGTTCGTTTGGATTATACAGAGCCAAAGCAAAAGAGCCTCTCTCGCGCCATCACGGGTTCGCCGTTTTCAGACGGCTTGTGCACCACCCTGCCTGCCAAAACAATTTAGATGTTAATTTTGGAAAAAAATGCGAAGGGACAGAGCAGAGGATACCAAGACGAAATCGATACGGAATCTATTTAACACTCGAATCGACTTGTTTTTAGGCTGCGTGGCGAGCTGCCAAACTTCACGGGCTTTGATCAATCCGGCCGTTGCAATATTACTGATTTTTACGCTTTATTTACATTGTTCTCATGCAAACGTTGTTTCATAGCATTCTTTTCTCGCAATACGGTACATTGAAAATGATGTGCACCACCGACATTGCTCATCCAAAATCCTTTACCTCCTTTGAAATCTCTTTTATTCGCTTGCTGAAAATTTCCAATTTTCTTTGATTCCATTTTATGATTCGATTTTATTGGCTCTTTGATGGCTGCAACAAAATGTGAATTAATTTCATTTCTAACAAAGCAATTTTTGTGCTTATGATTTAATTCAACCGGAGATAACGTGCCGCCTTATAAGAGAGGGATGATTGTGGCATGCGCGATGTTTGCCTTCGATTCTAATGAAATTTCGGTATTCTGCTATTTTGTGGTCTAGTTAACCTTTATACCATCCATCTTGTAATATGCGTTAAAGCATAATTCCTTTGGTGTGCCGCAGAATAGGATTAAAAATTACAGCGCATCGTTGAGTGGAAGCCAACCGGGACGTTGATATTTTGTTATTATTACGCTTATTAGAAATCACAGCAGAAAAGCTCCAGCTTGGAAAGCTGGATCGAATCGAGAAAAATTACAAGACAAATTATAAAATACATCCAAGCAGTTTTTCTTGTTGAGTTCTTGGACGTATTCTGTGCCGTTTGTTTCTCTTTTTTTTTGTCTCATCTGTCATCCGGAAAATTCGGAAACAGATAAAAGCTATTTGCTTGGACGATTTTTGTCCATGTACCATTTACGACTTTTTGAGTTCCATCAATCGCATATGGTCAGCTTTGGGGGTCGCCGAGAAAAGACCATTACACGAACCGTCATAAAGATGGCCAAAGCCACTTCCCAACAATCGAGAGAAACCACTGAATTTGCAATAAAACAACGATATATTAAAGCGCCCATTCTCGTCTTTAACTTATAACTCGCTATTATTTCAGATCCTCAACGAAGAGTTCATGGTCCAGAAAAGAACGATAAAAATGGAATAAAACTTGTGATATCGATCGCAAGATTGTTTTTACAAAATGAAGGTAAAGTAATATTTCGAGTCAAACGGGGTCTCGATGAAATTGTTCCATTCAGTGATGCTAGAGGAAAACAAGAATAAACGCCTCCTTATACTCGTGATTCTATCGGAAACCTGATAGAATGATAGAATGCAGCCGCGACAAACCTATCACGTTTGAACGAAAATATGTGGCTTATTTTGTATCCGACTCGTTGCAGTAATTGCACAGCCGAATCAACAAGATAAGATACCAAACATCACAAGATGTATTTTGTTTCCGCAAAAATAAGAGAGGCTCATCTCAAACAAATGCAATGCACTTTTTACGAAGTTTTTCTTGCAACCAGGAAATGAGAAGCCACGGTTTTACATTTCTTTCAGCTTAGAGCGAGCCGCGCAGAAACTATTTCTTGAAAAATCTAGAAAAATTACACCGATCAGAACCATATTTTTATAATGTTAAATTGTGTATTGACATTTTCCAGTTGTACGAAGTACATGCAAATAGATGTAAAAAAATGATTCCAAAGATATGAAATTAATTAACTATCAGTTCCATGCCATATATTAGCAACATTGACAGAAATGAGTTTCTAAAGGTTTTTTCTGTTGCAGAAGAGTCGTTCAAGCTGCTGCCAAGGTAGGTAAAGCTAGTGATATCCTCAGCCTGGGCACCGTCTAGAAATATGGCGTTTTTCTTAGTATTACTGCAAGTATTGCTGTGTTCCTTAGGGCCTCCTGGATGGAGCAACCTAGATTTGGGTGTCCCGTGATGATGATTTGTTCAAGTTTAAAACTTTAAACGAGTTTATTTCAAAAGCAAATTTTTCTCATTGGTGGGTGCGATAGAGACTAAAAATTTTAAACCGGGAGGTCATGTCATCGAAGCGTGAAACAACGTTCCGCTTATCATTCTAAGATGACCCCCGGTCAATAGACATTTTGTATCAAAAAACAAATGAATGTAAAAATAAGAGTACGATAACTCATGGTGAACAAACAAATTTGTATATTATTATTTTAATAATTACAAAACAACATTGTCCCTCATCTCGCTTATTAAAAACAAGCACAATTTGCCTCGTCCTTCAACACAATGGCTTTTCCGAGTCTAAAATTTCCGTCAGGTCGTCAACAAAGCCAGAATCCATCTCTTCACTCGACTTGTCCCGTTCCAAACTAGCGTTCATTAGTATGTCTTCCATCTCGTCAAAGTCCGACGACAAACCGTCAAAGCCAAGCGTTCCTATGGCACTGCCTTTGGAGAATCGTGGCAAGTCCTCGAGAAAGCGAATCTCCGGATATGAAGACATCATAAAATCATTGAAGATCAAATTTTTTGATCCAAACATGTCGAAGTCGTTGGCAATGCGTTCGGCTGGCTCGTCTTCGGGACTTCGCTGATGCTCCAGGTCGTCGCAGCTGGGCTTGATCTCAGATTGGATAAAGTCGGCGATGTCGGTGATGTCGTCTGATTCCGTACACGCGACATAATCCTGATTCGCATTTGCCAGTCCCTTCTCTTTTGCTTCCCGTTTGTTTCCGTCACTCCAAACGTTCACATTTTCGTGCTCATTCTTCGGGAAGCTGAACGAAGGGGTCCTGTCGAGCTCCGGGACGCCCTGTTGCTGATTTTCGTTCAACAGTTCTGAGATCGACGGCTGCAGGTTCGATAGGTTAGGTGAAAATTCGTCTGGTTGCGAAAACAAGTCCTCACTTTTAGGTATGTCAATCGCTGAAAAATTAAAAAAACTTGATTAACCAATGAATCTATCTAACTTGATTAATTAATTTAACCCTCAATGAGTCTTAGTGGGTAAGCTTGCGAGTGCAAATTCCCAAGTAGCGCAGAGGATTTTACCTAGGCTTACGTAACGGTTGTTAAAAATCATTAATAATTTTGTATAACCAGGTTCTTGATTAAATATTATTGCAATATCAATGTGGCAGGTGTACCTTGAAATAATTTCTCATGTTCATTGAGAATCTCAAAATTTCGTTTAAACAGACGTGGAGTGTTCAGTTGAATGTACTAAATTTTGCATGTCTTTTCAAAAACACTCGGAATTATAATTAGAACACGGATGGAAGGAGGCAGAGGTACGAAGTTGGCTCGATTAAAATGATGGGTAATGAAAATGATAAGGCAGGGAGAAAAGGTCGCGGACGAGACCGGTGATTAGAATTCGCAAAACATACGACACGGATACATACTTTAACCCGCAAAGTTGCTCACTAATATTGCATATAATTGCCTTGAGAATGACACGCATGAGTTGTTGGAACTAACAGGTGGAACTAACATTAAAGCATCTTGCGGGTGCCTCATTGAAACATGGCAAAGTGCATTTGCAAATTTGTAGTCCGCACCGAATTTTCCAGTTACGTTTTGATCAACGCCATGTTGCGTCCTTTCCCTTGCCTCCATCTCTTTCACTCCGTCGGCTTTTTAATCATTTTGCGAGTTTACTTTAGTTGATGAAAAATAATTGAATTAAATGTCCAATAAGGATAGTAAAACAGTGGTTGCGCAAAACCAGACGAGCAAAAAAAAACAGAATGAAAGAAAGAAAGCGCTACTTCTTTTTTTTTTCATTTTCACGTACAGAAAAAAATTTACGCTCAAAAAGGCGAATAATGAATTATATAAAAGTACGAGGGATTTGTTTCACGATCTGTATACAATTACTCTGTGCTGTGCATTAGTTAAAGCAGCCGGGCTTCAATCAGCGCAACAAAGAACCGCTATGCCACTCACGTGCGAGTTATTGTGTTTACAATTTTCTTCGTTGTTTTAGTTGAATTTATGAATATAATAGTGCCAATTATCTTGCATTATTCATTGTTGAGCTTAACTTTTCCTCTGAAAGTATCCAAACATCATGCGAACAATTGCAACGCAGTAAGAAACAATTTTCGTTTTACAATTAAAAAAAAAAACTACACGATTTGTTTTTGGAATAAAAATGAAAGACGTGATTCTGCAAATCATACGAGAGAGCAGAATTAACATAATAATCGGAATCGTACAGTCATTTGATACACTTGTGTGTACGTAAACCGAGTGGATCTATATCGTATCCGCGCATTAACTTTAATCTTTACCGTAAGGAATACAAGGAAGTGTATAGTCAGACACAGAACACCAGACGTACACAGCAGCAGCGATAACATCCACCGAGCTCTTAACAAGAATGTAATTATGACAAACATTTTTAAGCTGTAATTACGTCTTATGAACTTTGAACACTTCTGATGACAGCTTTAATTAAAGATCCCGAGATTAATGTCAATATGTTTACATCAATTGGCACACCCGTGCCTGGGCGAAATTGCTCAAATATTGTTTTAACCTCAGACTAGCTCTTAAACCCGAAAATTGACTCGCAACTTTTACTCCTCGTTTTTTACACGCCCCTTTTTGCGTACTTCTAACTACTTTATGTACTTTTTCTCTCTTGTTCTATCTCTTGGATTTTTACTTTTCATCTGCAGATTTTTCAATTTCCCATCTCGAATGGCAAAGAGAAAACAGAACGCAGTCAACTTGAATACAAATTTGTGACAAAAATCGATACTCTCGGGGAACTTTTTAGTCGTAGAAGTGAATCGGTAGACTTACCGTCATGATTACCCGCGGCTGCGAGCACGCCATCAATTTCGAACGTCTTGGGACAGATGATAAAGTCATCCATCTTAGACTGTTGCGACAAGAACGCGATATTTTCCATAAACTGATCTGCCATGGTTTTGTCATCGATGGAAGAGTCTTTATCGAAGTACTCGGTGTTTTCGAGCGTCTCCAGAACGTTGTGCTGAGTTTCCGGATCCAGAACCACCAGAGGGCTGAGATCCTCAGCGACTTTCTGTTCGGCACGTTCCTGAATTCGATGCAACTCGCTAATTGCATCGGCCTCCTCACCCTCGAGTATCCGGATGTCGTGCGAATTCTGTTGGGCTATTAGTTGGCGCGCCTCGGTGTCGGTTATCATCTCGTAACGGCCGTCGTCTGTCGCGCGAACAAACTTGATGTCCCCTTGTGCTGCGAGCTCGAGCAATTCGTTGCAGTCCTCGGTCATGGCCTCTTCTGTCGACCAATTTGACTGCTCCGCTCCAACGAGGTCGCTGCTCGGCTCCGCAGACTGCGGCATTGACTCGAGTTGCTCGTAAATGAATTCGATGTCCGGGTCCATGGTCGTTACAGGCTCCTCTAAAATGACAAACAAATATTGATGCTTTAATATACTCGTTTGTTAACTGCTCGCACAGTTCAAACTTGGAACTTTTTGGTTATTCAAATATGGTCTTGTTAATTGAATTACCTTTTTCAAAAAAACATAAATAATGTCTGTAATTTAGTTTTTTCATAAGTATTTTACAGTGGTTGACAGTAGATTACAATGAAATTAAAGGTTGAAAATTTATGTTAGCAATTTATTATATTGATTTAAATATGTCCGGAGGAGCCAGGAAAATTCAACGTCTTTTCAGCCCTGGGGATTAAAAGGTTTCTTCATCAGGGAAAGAGTGACGTTTTTGCGGTGTTATAAAGCCGGAATTAATAATCTTCTGTTGAGCGTTATAGCCTTCTTGTAATGAGAATTTGTGTCAAACATTTAGTAACGATTGTTAAGTAACAATTGAATTCAACAAAAGTTCATCTAGTATTTGAACAAAAGAAAATTCGAGTTCATCAAAAATTGGAAAAAAATGGAATTCGAATTTTAAAAGGGAATTTATCAGGAAATATCGAAAAAGTCAAACAAATTATTAGAAACTTATTAAAACTTCATAGATGAATTGAAATGATAATAAGATTTGATTTTTTGATTCAAAAAGTAACAGTTTTAATAAACTGCACTTGACATTGTCGTGTGGCAAATGCACCTAGAGTAATATCATTGGTATGCTCACGTTATCAAATTTTCATTGACATTAATGTATTTGAACAAGCGCTAATCGAATTATTACAATCATATTCAGATGCTTCACTAAGTACAGAGCATCCGCTTATCTGATTTTTATAATTTTATTACATGTATGCAGACTATTTTAACCTGTTGAACTTTTACAAATTTAGTAAACGATCTAGTTTAAGAACGATATTTATAAACAATTACTGGATTATTCTAAAGGTTAAGCCTTACTAGTGATTGACTAACTCAACATTTAAAAGATTAAAAAATTTATTGTTTACCCGGTTTATAGGTGATTTTATTGTTATAAAATTGCATTATTTTATAAATAATTATTTCAAGTTATTTTCTGAGTAAATTTTTTTAACTTTTAAGAGGTAATTTCTTAGTACAAAGTTATTCACTGGTACACCTACAGTTCTCATTTTTGTACAAAATTATTATTGCAGAAATTGGTGTATTGACAAGTATTTTAAGTGGACTGGATAAATAGAATGGAATGAAAACTGAGGTGGGTACTGAAAAGTGAATCAAATCAATGGCCGATTTAGTAATTGGTGGGCAAAGTGGCCGTGGAGATGAATATAATTTGAGGGAAAGGGGTGTCGGTCCTTTTAATCCAGCCGAGTACAAGTGGAGCGGTCATCATTACATCTTGAACATTCAGCACCACAAATTGACAGGTTGGGGCAATCACGCGGAACCACTTGACAAGAGCAATTTGGAACAATTCCAGTAATCAGACGACGAAGGTGGTTACACATAAAGGTGTAATGCATAAGACGAGTTTTGTACGCGTGTGGGTGAAGGGCGTATTATTGCGATGCAGGTGTTGACGCCATGCAAAACGGCGATACATCGCTCTGACGGGGCGCGATGAAAGTTTTGAATGCGCGGTAAGCATTATTCCATTAAGCCGTTTAATCAATGGAATTAGCCGCGCGAAATCTTCAGCCACGGTTAATTGATTCAGCCCGTCAGGCAAAGGGATTTGAATTTCGCGCGCCGCTCAGCAATACACAACTTTTCATCCTAACGCCATTCAACCCAATTTGTATCCAGCATTTTAATCCAGTTTCAAAATAGTTATTTTGTCTGCGCGTGTGCCCGATCAAACTTTTGCACGCGACTAAAATTCCACCACCGCACGAATTACGTCGTTTGAAATTTGTACGACGGTTTGCTTTTTTTTCTGCGACCCTCCCTTGGGACGGTTTATGCTCAACTTTTCAGTTTTCAGTTTGGGTCAAACTTTTTTGTCTCGACTTCCCATGAGATATTACAAATTTATCCGAACTCGAGCAAAATGTGCCAAATGGTAGATTTTAGGGGAGGAAATTATTAAATTCGAAGTGGAATCAATACTTTTTTTTGGATCATTAAAGGTGGAGTGGAAACTTTGGGGAAACTTTCGAGGAGATATTGACAAGATTGTGTGAAGTTATCTTTTCAATTACACTTATGTTTTATTCATGGCCTTGCTTTATAACTGTTTATTGCTGTGCTAACTTTTTGATTTCTCCTTTTCGTTCGTTTATTGCTTGAATACCAGCTAGTTATGCCATGTTGAATATTTTAACCTCATAAATTTCAGATTTTCAAAACTCAGCTTGTAGAACATTGTCAAAACATTTAGAGTTTTACTACCAAGAAAACTCAACACGTGGTTGAGTTTGAGTTTGCTTAACCCATGCCTTAATTTCAGACATTACCTTCTCGATTTAAAACAACTGAATTTTTTAGCAGAACACTTTTTGGTTCTCGTTTAATACATCAGAAGCTTGGTGAATTTCATAATAAAACATGAATGTCTCAAAGTGGCGCGTCAGTTCTACAAATTAAGACGTAATTAATTTTGTTCAAGACAATAATTTGTTATTCTAAGACATGTGTTTTAATTCAAAACATCTGCATTTAGTGAAATATATAGATTTTTATTGAATTTTTTGTATTCTTGTTTATGTCTTTGAATTATAAAAGTTTTCGAACAATAAATATTCAAGCATAGTGTTAACATACAACCGAGAAAATTGAACTGTTACTTTAGCAGTTAAAACTGTTGTCGTAACAGTTTTGAATTGTAAAGTTACTGTATTGAAACAATTTTATATTTTATATTTATATTTCTATATCAATTATTATTGAAATTTCAAAGAAAAGAGTTTGATCTATTGAAAATTGCAATAAGAATTTTCCAACAAAGAAACAATTTTTCATCATTTTTCTTTGTAGTTTGACATGCACCAAACTTTTTGAAAGAGTTGCATTTTTCTCTTCTTGAATAATCAATGAAAGAGCCAATGTCTCATCGATTCTTCAAATATTGAGTGATTAAAAATTTGTATTATTCCTTTCCATTCCTATCACTTAGCTAAAAACAATTTTTCACAAAGAAAGTTCGTAAGAAAGTTCTGCAAAAAATTATTGAAAACTTTTTACCTCTTTTTTTCAATCGGTAGATGAACATAAATTTTATTCTACTCTAATCGACACGATCCAAAGCTACAAAAGTGATCATAAAATGGACCATGATTGTTTTCACCAGGAAACATATTTTTTATAATGACCATAAATTTTGCAACACAAGTCACTTAGGCGAGTGTAAAATATTGAATTTGACAGGCCAGGAAGGGGAGACAAGTGTTTTGAAATATTTTACCCAGCGCGACGTTTATGAGCGGTGAAATTTTTTGAAAGCTCGAACGTAAATGGATTTTTGTCCCCGACACCCAAAGGAAGATTTTGTCTAAGCACATTTTTTTCTCTCGTCGCGCCCATGGCTTTAAATTTACGTCAAATACTTTTACGAGACAGCGTTTTGATTACGCGACGTATAAAGTTCGACTAACTGTTTTCACAAAATCACGTCATAACTGCGGTGGAATAAAAAGAGTGACGATAAAAAAAGCCGCTTCTTGCTAAAAGTTGTTAAAAATTATAGTCGCGCCTTCGCGAGAGATCATTTAGAGGGCAAAAATTTTAATGCCACCGTAACAAGTAAGTATCTTTTATCTCTTGTTATTCAAAGGAACATGGTATCTTTATTCCTCCTCCCAAAGACTATCAAAATAGTGAAAAAATTTGTTTTCATAGCAATATCAAAATCGGAGAACATCGTTTGTGAATTTGTAATAAAAATGTGATGTCTATCAAAGTTTGTTTTAGTAAGAAATGAAATTTTTGTTTGAAAATAACAAATACAGAACAATAAACTGACCCTGTTCCTCGTCTGACTTGAGTCCCTCGATTGTGTATTTGTATTCTCCATTGTTGTCGATGTTTTGTACGATGCAAGCCACGATAGGCACTTTAACCTGCAGCGTCTTTATTCCGTCTTCATCAGTTGATAACGTTGAATCCAGAGCAATACCGTCGCCTCCTTGCAGGTCTTCTGGTGTTGCCGGCAATAAGTACTGAAAAATATCAAGTGTTTCCCTCATATAAACAGCAATTCCATTGAGTGCGAAAAATAAAATCATAGAGAGCATTCGGAATCAATGAAAAAGAAAATGTAATAAAGCAATCGCGCACAATCAAGTTGACAAATCATTTTTCACAATAGCAATTATCGTCCTGAGAGTGTTCATCATTTTGTTGCCACGACAAAACAACAGAAATAACGAAACAAAATATTAAATGAAAAAAATAAAGTCCGAAACTTTCCAATCTACGCCGATTGGATGAAAAAATAATAACGAACTGTGTTTAACAATTCCATATCTTGGGCGCGGAAATAAGAGGGGAGTACGAAAAAAAATAAAGCCCGGCCTCGGTCAAAACTAATCTCTGGCGCTATTAAATTTCGATTAAACTATTCCTCTGCTGTAATAATTTTGCGATGTAGATTGCTTTTTCTCCTTGCAACACGAACCGAATAGAGGATGGAGAAAGAAAAAAAATTGCAAAACGCGTAATTACAAAAAATGCCGATCGTTGGAATCACCCCAAAGTCCGGTATTGTTGGCGCACGTACTTCCCTTTTTTTATTTGTATTTCTTCATCTTTGCGCGAGAAAGCTTTTTTTTCAACAATACATTACGTCACAAAATAAGAAGCCAATGAGCTGCGACGTGGAAACTCCAACGACTACTGTACTTTGTCTTCCGGTAAACTGAGGAGAATGAAACAAAAAAGTTTCTCTTTTCTTGTGTGTTTTTGTTTTATAAATTTGAAAATAACAATAAAAAGATGGTAGTTAAAATGAGATACAAATCAGAAGACAGGAGTACTAGTGTTTGTTTCAATTGAAGCGATTCTGAAGCGCGCGATGAAACCATGCAGTCAAAATAACATTCATCAATCTGCCATGAAAACAGAACTTGGTTTTCATGGCAATTTGCATGGAACACGAAAGCGACTGATGTAGCGATGCATTTCTCATTACTCAGAAATCAGGAAAGAGATTTTGATGTATCTCTTAATGTGCTATTTTCATCTCAATACACTATCAATGATGGAATTCAAAAAAATAACTAAATCATGAAAACGGTATTTTAAAAAATTTGATTCAATTTTGAATTGAATTAAAAATGAAAAGTTTTTATTACAGAGTATTTATGCAAAAAATAATAAAATTATAAGCGATTATTTGGGCGGAATCTAAAGTGTTTTATCTTGATTGCGTTTTCTTGTTGGTTTTTAAAGCTGTTCTTTATTTCAAAGCTTTTACAAATGAGCCGATCGTGCTTTTGAGAACAGCGACGGCAGGACGAAAAAGGAAGTTTGCGTTTGAACGACGAGAGCGAAGTGTCTTTGAATATGAAAATGATCTTGTTAGTTTAATTATACGCTGATGTATCCAGCACAAACAGAATCATTTAAATATCGTATCAATTTACATCGCGTAAGGTCTCCTAAGTGCTCTTCAGTTACCATTACCTTGCGTGCTCTAATGAAAGTTCAAATTTATACAAAGTTTATATGATCTTTCACAATTTGTGTATGCCACTGTGTCTATTGACGGTTCCTATTTCAAGATCAATTCGGTTCAAATTCAATAGCTAATTTCAAACTCTCGGTTGATTTAATTTATAGTGTAAAGCTTAGTTGATTCTATTCGTGGTTTTTAACAAATAAAAAATCAAACACTCTAATTTATGATAGATCAACGAATGCATTATTGATATTCATTCGTTAAATAAATCAATCGAAAATATAAATTTACCTTTTATGAAACACAAATTGAATAAATTGTATTTTTTATTAGTACTATTTGAAAGAAATCATGTTTCAATAAAGACAACGGATGACGACATTAAATAAATGACTAGTAAGTCCACAATAATTTTTGTATTCAGAGTTTATAAACGTAACAGGTATTTCTTTCAATTTTTTTAATTTGCTTCTTCCGTCCAAGTTGATGAGACATTAACGTCGTCAGATTAACCGAACAGAGAGACCAAAAGTTACAAAATAAATAAAGAGAAAAACCTGCTAATTATACTTTTATACTCGGCGATTCGAAATTATCATGAAAAAAACGTTAGTTCGTTTTTGCAAATGAAATCGCCTTTGGAGTACATGAATATCCTTTCATTTTGAGTTTTTAATTTCGATTTTGGTCAACGAAACAAATAACAAAAAAATGAGGATGAAAACTTTATAGATAAATATTTTTTTCTTTCTTTTTTTTTTGAAAATTGTCTGCACGTTTCGAGTGCATTCATGACGTAATTACATCAGAAACCCAGATCAGCCGGAAAAAGTTCGCGCGGTATAGTTTGAAAGTTGTCACTTCCTTAATTCTAACTTAGAAAAATCTTGTCCAAGAGGAAGCGCGACTTTCCGAAATTCTCTTTCTTTTTTTTTCGTTTCATTTTACGTCGCCGTTACGTTGCAAAGTTGACGGTAAAACATCTGCGGGTTGCATTCGCGGCGAAAAAACTATTTGACGGGCGAATAAAAAGTGTAATGGAAAAAAACAACCGATAGGGCGAGATAAGGAGCGTTGTAAACAAAATAGCGACGAAGAAAAGTATGCAGTACAAACACGAATAATGAAATCGCGCGAGCCCCAAGTTTGCTCGAAACTAATTGAACAGTTATAATTAAAGTTCACATCATTGTTCTATCTGTAAAGGAATAGGTTCGATTGATTCAGTCTGAGTTGAGATTTTATTCGCAAGGGTCAAAGGGTTACTTCGAAACATCTGATTAAATGAAATTCGTGATGGAATTTTAGCACGGGCGTAAAATCTATGTTTGCATTTGAATTTTTATGAGGGGCCTGGTGTATTCGCGTGTCTGAAAATGAGACGAAGAGAAATAGGTTTTCGTTTAGTGTAATTCGGCTGAAAATGTTGGAGAACGAAACTCGGTTCTTTTTATGGAAATTTCGTAAATCCTCGAGAGAATAGAATAGCCGAAACGGTTTGTCAACAGTTTCGATTTTGGCTGAAAGATGAAGCGGATGAAAGACTGGCGAAAAATAGAAATGAAAGAGCAATTGCATTCTTTCCTTTTTGCCACGTTAATTCGCTGAATGAATTCAGACAACAATGACCAACAGGTCTCGCGAAAAATGCACAGGTATAATTGACGTTAACCAAAAGCTATAAAACTGACAAAGCTGAATCGCCAGAATAAGGAAATTTGAGATAAAATAACAAAAGACGAATAAAAATAAATACATGAAAAGCGTTGGAATAAAAGTTGCACGCTGTTGATATCCCTTTCTGTCAGTAATTGAAGAGTCTTATAATTGAGCAATAATAGTGTGTACAAACACACCTGATGTTTTCATGCTAAACACATTCGTGCACGGGATGTAACGCACGCGAATTTCGAATTAAAAAACTCGTTGCATCTCGTTGATGCGAATTCACGTTTAGGTGAACAACCGAATAATTTAGACCTGTACGCTTCTGTTAACCGTTTTCATTCTCAATCAAAATTTTTATATGCCTGAAAATGTTTGATTCCAATCAGATTCAATCATTCATCTCTTTCAAATTAATTCAAGAGTTTCTATTTAAAAAATATAGAAAAAAATGTTATATAAATTCTGCCTCGCAGATATTAAACAAATAATCTCTGCTAGAAAGCCAAATCAGTTTGCGCTATGTTAAACTTTGACCCCGAGCTTCAGGTCAAACATTACGACCCGTAATATCCCAACCACATCCAATTAATAATCAAGAATTTACTCGTTAATCCTGCCCCGTCAATAATTGAGCAATCCTGTTGCAATCTTAATTCACTGCTGAGATATCAAACAAAAGTTTTGCATCCGATACAATTTAAATATTCATCATAGCTATTAGAGTTGACTTTCTTACTTCCACTCATTGGGAATGAAAAGAAACTCCGCGATTAGATCGCAATTTAAAATGAGATTTCTTATCCATTTTGATTAGTACTTTTTTCTGCCTTTTTTTTGTTTCGTTGATTTTGCAGATTGAATTCAGTTTTCTCTTTTGAGGATATTAAATGCTAAAGGCAGATTAAATATGTACAATCTAATTTCTTTTCTATCAAATCTTCAATCTTCTTTTCTACTCACATGTTTATCGCCATCGCTTGTTGACAGTACTTTCACGAGGATGGGCGCTTCCTTGGCTGATTTCAGCAGCGCAAACGGCGTCTGGTCCTGGAGCACGGCGTTCTCCATGGCTTTCGTATTGATTTTATCCACCACGATGCAATCCGTAAAATTATCCTACGGTTGTGCAGATATTTATTATTATTGCGTAAGTTCCCCCGAGCCAACCGAAACCGAGGTAAACGAGCTTCGCGACGTTGTCGTTCGCCTGCTCTACGGTTACAGTTTTGTTTTGCTGATAATTAAACTGATGCTTTTTTAATTGTTTCATTTTAGGTTTCCCAAGTTCACGATATTTGTGTTTTTATATTTTAGGTGAAATACGTACCGGACTTTCTGTATCCCTGGATTGACAATAGGTTGAATTATTTGAAGGTCCTGGTAACCGAACAATCTGGATGCTGTTGCTCCTGAAAATGCAAAGAAAATTAAAAATATAAAATGACTTCAATCTTAATCATGTACAGTTTAAACTAATCAAACTCATTAAAAAAACTAGAACTTGTATTATATTACTTGTGATTTTATATAAAATTTTTAAAAAATGTTTCCAAAGCTTTTATGTTTTCTTTTCAACGAAAAAGAGAAACTGTAGTTAAAACAATTTTAAACATTCAACAAACATGCATTTCGGCGAAGCGATTCAATTTGTTATTTACATCAAGCGACGTCAGCATTGCATGCAATTTAGCAATATTTACAAAAAAATGGGTTCACTTGATTAGAGCAGCTGAAAAGATGCAACTTAATTTGATGTTCCTTTTTTTCTGTTAATTTAAGTGTATGCCATCGGCACGCAGTATGAATGCAAAATGTTTGATGCAAATCGTTTTCAAATTGATAGGTAATTTGAAAGTAAATTTACATACGCCACATGACTACACGGCCGCGCACAACCATCCGCCTAGACATAAATACAGACTTGCAGAATTTGCAAACACAACAGTATTTGCGATCGCCGTGGAATCGTTTTACGTAATAGGAAAATCGCTGGCTACCTGCCATACGCTTCTTATTGAAGTATAGGCGTGTAATAAGATTCCTCGTGATTTGTCGCCAGCCGGTTATGTGCACAATACTGTTTCCCACGACGGTTGCAGTTGTGCTTTTTTCTGTCTCTAACTCTGCACTATAGGTATATCAAACCTTAGCTCAGTACACGTTGGCACGATTTGTGATACTTTAATTATAGTATCTAAACGTGTTTCAACATCTTTAATCAATTTCATCTCAACTGCACAATCTTTAAAAATAAATTTCACTTTGAAAATTAGTTTTTCAAGTAACTGTTTAGTTGTCACATTTCAGTATTGTTATAATTTAATTTTTACATGAAAAATTAAAAAAAAGAGATATTCATTGTTGGTACTATTTGATCTGAAAAGAGTGATTTATAAAAGTTAATGTTTATCCCAGAAACTTTGGTGTGTACATCACGACCCATCAGTTTGGATGTTTACGGTAATTGATTCGACGAAAATCTGAAAACTTCGAGGGCTTTACTTAGATTTCAACAAGTGAAACCCGTAGAGAGAAACGAACGAC
The DNA here is from genome assembly GCA_020615435.1 of Telenomus remus. NCBI lineage: Eukaryota > Metazoa > Arthropoda > Insecta > Hymenoptera > Scelionidae > Telenomus > Telenomus remus. Next base: position 8,394,145 of record CM036337.1, on the reverse strand, counting down.
AGATATCTGAAATAAAGATAGATGAGTGCGCTCAATCTTTTATTAGAGGACAAATGATTGAAAAGAAGTAACAGGAAAGGCGTGAGAGGTTTGTTTTGTCGGAGAATAAATCAAAGTTGAATTCGGGTAAGCTTGGTGTAGCAAAAATTCAGACTGCATAATTTGATGGATTTGCTCGTGCGTGTCGTGCGATAATTGGTTTAATCTTTTTCGCGGTTTGGGGTTGGTTCAACTGTCACTGGCAATACAAATGGGTTACAAGATTTGCAAAAAGTAGTAGTAGTCGGTGTCATGTAAAACTTGTGGATTCGTTTCGAATATCGTATCGAGAAAGGGTCGCGGCATAAAATGACATATCTCGAGTTCAAAAAGCCAGAACAAGCCATCGTATTTCATTTCAGAAAGTAGCTCAGACGATATCCTGTGATGTGTTGTTTCTCCCCGTTCAATCGATTGGCCAATCTCAATTTCAGGTTTATTTTTCATGGCAAATAAGTTTATCGTTGCGATCCTGATAATTATTTTAACATTTTTAAAACTTTTTTCTGTTACTTGTTTTCACACGATTTTACAATTATCCATTTTATTTTGGTTCATGATTGTCCTGACAGTGACAATTATCACAGGAAAAAGTTGGTTAAATAACTATTTTGACATTGTTGTTAAAACAGTTTTTGTTACTTGTTTTCACATGGTTCATTTACAATAAACCGTTTTATTTTGGGATTGTTCTGACAATGACAATTATCGAAGGAAAAATGTTGTTTAACTAACTTTTTCAACATTGTTCGTTTAGTTGTTTTGCTATTTACAATCTGGAAGTATAATCTGGAATTATTCCTGAATCGAGGTGAATGAACGTTTTTCAACATTGTTCGTTTTTATAATAATTTAAAGAGGACAGAAAATAATGTTTCATCAAAAATGTACGAAATTTAGTTTCAAAAACCCGTCGAACTCACGTTGAATTATTCATCGAAATTTGATTGAATTTAGCCAATTGGTTAAAATAAATAATTCACGTAATTTGTTCAAGTAATATATTATTAATTTTAGTTGTCTTATTTTCAACTTAGCACGACGTGAACATTGTTATCAACCCAGCACTTTAGAATTTCAAGTAGCGAATCACGAGTTATAGTCAGACATCAAACTCTCCACGATCATAATGTTTAAAGACAAACAAAATTTACATTTTCAAAATGTGCTATTGCAACCTATAGGGCCAGAAATTTTAGTTTTAAAGGTAACATCTCCACTGGGAAAGTTCCAACTTTCGAAACTTTCATGGCAACAACGCGCGTAAGTGCAATATGTTGACATGTGTAATTTGGAGCATCATTGTTGGAACGTACAGGTGCCTTTTCTACAACATCATCGTGCCGAAAAGCACATGAAGTCTTTCATTATCAAAATACATTGCTCTCCAGCTCAAAAGGAAGATATGCTAAAGAACAAATACTTTGTCTCGCTGGGATGCACAAAACTCAAAAGTTTCGTTTGTCCAATTATGAGTTCTATAGTTTTTGCTGCGAACTGTCTCTCGACGGCGAGCAAAAAAGGCCAGATAACTGGTTTTACAAACGACAATTAACAAGATCAAATAAAACGCGAGAGATAATAAACTCGGACAATAAAATATGGAGCATTTGGAAAGGTGTAGTAAATGTCGTACTTTTTAGATGACCTGGTCTCGGACTCTGCCACTTGGGGGGTCGGCTGTCGATACTTGATACCGTGCTTGTACTCTTCGTGGGCCCTCAGAGCGAACCGCCGGGGAAACTCTTCGTTGCAAATGCTACACGAGTATTGCATTTTTTCAACGTCCGCATGGGCTTTGACCTTGTGGCATACCAGATTTGACATCTGGTTGAAACCCTTGCCGCACCTCTCACACTTGTACGGCCGCTCGTTTGTGTGAGTAAAAACATGGTTTCGCAGGTTTCCTGATGCATGCAGATGAAAAGTTAGAATTCGTACAGGTGTTACAATTTGTAGACTTAATAACGATTGCTTTGAAACAAGAAAGTTAGTGTTTTATTTCTTGTTCAAAATGAAATACTTAGTAGGATGAAGAAACATTTTGAAAAAATAATTGATGGAACTAGATAAGTATAGTTTAGCTGAATTTGCATTGGTCGTGTTAATTGGTTGAAAACAAGCTTGAGATTTGTAATAACGTTATCGATCGTGAAAATGAAACGTCAAAATCAAACGCGTTTAAATTGTGTTAAATATTTCGTCTAAGCGAAATGAAGATACTCAAAGTGAATCCGTTTGGGTTGAGTAGTTTAAGCAATACAAAGTAATCTGAGATGCCTTGAATAATTCAAATGGTTCGGAACGATTTAAGTTTTCCAAATAGTTCTATGCACTCGAGACATATGGAGTTTCAAAGTATCCTGAAATACGTTGCGTTCGAATTGCAATATAGTTTAACGCGCTTTCAGCATTTAAACATTTTTTATTGTTGCATAAAAAAGCAGCCTTACAACCGTTTCATTTTTCCATCCGTTCACATTTTATGACTTTTTTAATAGGTACGTATTTCTCGCATGTTTTACTTCTTTGAAATTCGAGTTTTAAAAAACAAACAAACAAACAAACAAACAAACAAATAGATGTGAATTTATTTTGAAACTTGAAAAACGATTTTAAGATAAAATTTCGATCAAAATGAAAATTGGTTAGAACTGAAGCTTGCTGTTAAATAGGAAGCAGTTATGTAGTTATATCAGTGAAAGTGGTATTGTTTATTGTTAGAAGCAAAGCATTCACAAGCGTTCATAACAGCATGCACATTAGAACGTGCTTGCAAATACGCGAACAAACGCCATCGTACAAACATGCTAAATTAAACTTGCCAATTATTGAGAAATCTTCGTTACAAGAGACTTGAACGGGTCAGTCGAACGACACATTAACCACGCTTAATTCACAGTCCATACATCCATTCAACCGTCAGCCAATAAAGTTACCGAAGTTAGCCGTACGGACACTTTACATTATAAACACGAACTGGTACAGCGGAGAATTTAATTACAAAACATCGGTAGCCATTGGTTAAAAATTAAAAATCATTCGTACGGTAGGATAAATAACACGAGCGATAAAATAATTTGATCGTCCGTATTTGTTTTGGGTTCGTTTGAATAAACAAAAAATGAATTTACAGTTTATGTCGAGTGCTTTCGATTGGCCTTAAATTTGAGATTAATTACAAATGTTGATATTACAACCAATATTCTCCTGTTAATTTAATGTCGAAGCTCATGTTTAAGTTCAAAAGCTCTACTCGTTTATGCCATCAGTTTATGCGTGTTAATTACCTTTTTGATGAAATCCTTTTCCACACAAATGGCACTTATGTGGCTTATTTTCCGAATGCGTTTTTCGATGTGAAATCAATGTTGAAACTCTGCAAAAATTTTTATTACATGAATTAATCTAATTCTAAATATAAATTATGTTGAAATTTTGTTAAAAAGTGAAAGAAATGTGATTTTATTTTATTATATGAGTTACTGCGAGTGAATTTTCTTCAGTTTACATTGAAACTCGAGAACGACGCTTCATTGTAATGAAATCGCAATAAAATGATATCGATTTCAGGAGACACAACAAATTCAAGACAACGTTGCCTTCCAAGTCGTTTAAACATTGATAAAATCACAACTCATTACAGCATATTGAATAGCAGATTCGAAAAGATAAAGGTTTTACAAACTATACAGATACTTGTTAAGGCGAAATAAGCAACGCATTAATGGAATCTAACTATAATTATGAAATTCGAGTCGCATTTCATGATAAAGAACATTGTTTCAATTGAATTTTCAAATGAAATTTTAAAAATTGAAAAACAACAATTTCAATAAACTTCAAAATTTCAATTCACTTGCACGAAATTGAGTAGCTGGAAATCAAACCTGTTGAAAGTTTTTTTGCAATACTCGCAGATATAAGGCCTGGCGTCGCTGTGAATAGCCTTGTGTTGGCTCAAAGTTGAGAGCTGGCGAAAAGCTTTGCCGCAGATGTCACACTTAAAGTTCCTCTCGTCTGTATGAGTCGGCAAATGTCGCATCAGTGTATACTGATGACGAAATTCTTTGGAACCTATCATCAGTTCAGAGCGCATTAATAAACAGAAAACCAACCAACATGAAATAAGCCAACTGTGCCATTATAACTTATACCATATAGTTCTAACAGATACAGTTCAACTGAATAAAATATTTTGAAGGATTGAAAGGTAAATTGAAGGAAAAAAATAAGTAAAAAAGTTGTTTTATAAATCATTGTTCGATATAAATTTAGTGAATAATTACATATGCCACATTCCCAAATTTTCTGGGTCTTGCCCTCCCTCTTCATATACTTTACAAAATGCAATCTTGATCTCGGGTCGTCTTTGTCGATCAACTGAGCTCCACTTGATGTATGAGGCACCTCGCCCTCGTTCGAACCAGAATCCTCGTTTTTGTCCCTAACAAAATCATCATGATCGAAGTCCTTCAAATAAATAAACAATTGTGATTAGAATCAGTCGTAGAGTCACCTTTTAAATTATGATATTTTACTGAAAAAACTTTGATGTACATTCAGTTTTTAATGACGTTGTGTTTTCGAAATGATTGATGATTCACATGCAAATAAAAATGAAATAAAAGATCATGTACCTTCGTGTTGATGTAAGATAGATAGTTTTAAATGAAATCAATTTTTGTATGGATGAACTGCTTTTCGCAGATTGTTATAAAACAAATTATGATTATTTTGATGAGAGTTTGATGATTGATGTTTCCTGGCTTCGTTTGAAAACTGCAAAAAAACTAAAGCGACAAAATTAGAATGACAGAGACATAAATTTTTCGACACTAAAAATTTCGCTTGGTTGAATTATGAAAATTTGTTTTGATATTGATGTAATATAATAGGTCACAGTTAACTGAACTCGTTACTTGTTCATTAAATCATGACAGTCTGTGTTATTGTGAAATCTATTATTTCAAGACAGAATTCATTCAACATTCAGAAAAAAAACTTGCTCGAGCAGACGATGAAAAAATTTCAATCATCCTGACAAAAAGTCGTTGATCGTTGATTTATTGAAAATGAAAACTGACCAATCAGACGAGTTAACGTTATTTAAATCCTATTTTTAAATGGCCGTTTCAAAGAGATTGTTGGAATTCCTGGAACTTCTCGCTTGACAAGCTCGACTCTGTTGACTAAAATTTTAACCTATCGAATAGTTTTTTCGTCTAACCCATTATTTGATCGTTTGGAAGATAAAGGTTTTTCAGTTTTAAAAAAGCAGACCAAGACAAGTATTCGCGACAGTTTTATTATTGAAAATACAAAGTTGCAGATTTTCAAGTGACAGACCAAAGTAAGTCCAACCCATTGAAACGTTTCGATTTCGTTATTTAATTGAAATGCAATCTTACCGCACTGTTCTCGTTGTCGGACACCTCGTCATCCATATTCTCTTCCTCGTTACTGTATTCTGAATCTTCAAGCATGGTTGCTATGTGAGTGATTGAAAAAAACTGTTAGCAGTTCAAATCAACATGTTCCTTTATGGGAACGAAAATATGGCGACGACAGCGCCACCACCATTTGTTGCTAGTCATGTTCCAAAATGGGGCGCGAAATCAAAATTCAAATTTTTAAATTTCAAATTCACCAACACTAAACCTTTCAAACTATTTAATGTTGATTCCCAAAAATGCAAAAAATTGAATGCAAAAAAATGTAACAAAAATTAATTCAATACACACTTTTGTTGTACATTAAACTTGATTATTCTTCGATGCATCAAATCAATTCAAAATAATGAAAATCGTTTGGCTAATTTGAGATGTTTCATATCGCATTAGTAGTCTGATCAATATTCATCTGCGTGCGGTCATTTTGCGTGCTTTCAATTCATTAAAAATGTGTTTGGCAGTTGGTGAAAAGTTTTCGCACCGGTTATAATATAAGATTAGCGCACGCGTACACGTGGGCTTTTAAAACTCATGTCGAACGAGCTTTGTTTGCTCAACTTGTGCGAAGAATGTTCTTTCATAATAATGAAAAGCATCCAAGGCATTGTGCTTGTCTATAAAACGCAAATGAACACATAACGTAATTTATAATGACGCGTGTAAGGGACCAAACTATACATAATGCATGGCCTCGAAAGCTGCTCGCAAATTCCAGTCGCGTACGTCGAAATCGTTGCGGACGTTGCGCGCCGGACCATGCCATACTTGGTCAACTCGATTATTACTCGCTACTAGTTGTTATCCCTCATAATAAGTTGCTTCATCGAAACTGTCTTTGACCTCCTATCTAAACTTGTTAGAATCAAACTTGTCCTTTCACGTATCTCATCTTCAGAGCTAAACTTTTGAAAGACGAATTTCACTTTCTTTTGTCTTTACAGGTCCAAACAAGTTTCAAATAACAATTCGTCCACTACAAAATCTTGAATGTCACATTTAAATTAGCATCCAAATTATTTCCAAGATAGTTGCTTTCAATAATAAACTTTTTTCAAAAACATGGAATCAAATTTTTGCCTGGGTCAATTATAGACTGAGACTAAGTATTTCAGACTTACAATTGATGGATTGAGTTTTAGTTTGTAGATTTCGACTTTTCTTTAATCTTACATTTGCAGATGTGTCCAAAAGTGCATTGGACATTAGTTGGTCGAAGATAAGAAAATCAAATCAAAGTGACCAAGTGAAGAAGCAAAGACAGACCTCGACCACTTTTGACATCCTATTTTGGAGTCGCAAAGTTTGGACATCTCGGGCGGAGTTTGCAACTTGAATCATCATTCAGGACCAATTCAGTCTGATCGATTGAATGTAAAACAAACTTCGGTTGCTCCAGTTACTCGCATGTTTATCAAATTTCAAGCGCATTTAACTTCACTCTCGCTTTGTGCTCTAACGGGACATGTGATACGTCACAAATAACGCGCCCTTTTCTTTTCAAAACTCCAACTGTTAACTGACTTTCTGACATTAACTTTTTTATTTGTGTCTCTCTTGTTTCTTTACCTGCCAAAATGTTGCAACATTTATCATTCCATCTGTTGATGCAACTTTCAAGTTAACTTTTCTTCCGCCAAGTGGAATGTAAGAATTCAATTTTTCTTTCTTCTAACAGAATTCAATTTTTCGACAAATTTCAAACTCGATATCCGGTTTTTCTCTCTTCACTGCAATTAATATTTCAACGCTTTTTATCACATTAGCTTTTATTTATTTACTTCTCGCTTCTTAATATATTTTTCACCAGCTTTTTTAAGAGATCTCAATTTGTTACTCGACTTGATTTACTTTACTCGTTATTTAAATTAGCTTTTCAAATAGTTGGTGTCACCAATAGTTTAACTACAACTGAGGGAGCACTTTTAATAGTACCGGATGGATGTTTTAGGCTGGTATCGAGCATTTAGTCCATTAGAAAGGAAAATCGTATTCCAATTAAAATAGACCGAGCGCGTACAGCGATGTACATCAGGGCACGAGATGTGCGCTTAACTAGATTTTAACGTACACGGGAGAGACAGTGCGAATCGCTTGATCAATGTCGACAATTTCGATAAACCGGACTCGCTGCCCAATTCGACGACCAAAATGAAGCGGCAAGAATGATCGTGCAGCGTTTATTGAAAAAATAAAAAAAAAGTTTAAAACACAGTAGCAAGTGTCCAAAACTGGGAGAATAATGAGAATTGTGTTCCATAACGTACCACTTTGGCGGTGCATCCAAAAGTCTTATTTTGTGTTCAAATTGTTCGTAATAATACATAACAGCTGACGCCCATCGAGTCGAGGGTGCCCGCGTGAACCGAAAAGGTACTCGAATGCAGGTCAACCTGATGCACTTGGATCCACCTGACTACTTTTCTCAAGTGCATGACTTTTTGTCACCCACAATGTTTTTCAGTTTTACTGTCTTTTTATATTTATACTTTTCTTTTTTGTCGTGGCATTTGTCTCACGTTTAATGTTCAGCATTATTGAAATGCAATTCGGAGAATTCGCAACTTTTTGTGTGCAAAAAAGTGGCTGCTTTATTCGATGAAATGCACATCAAAATTTTGCATACGTTTCTTTGATGAACAAAAATTGTAAGAATTTTGCAAATCTATTTCAGAACGAAATTCCATCTGCGAAGGAATTTGATGTTATAAAACATTCAGCGACCTGCTAAGCGTGGGAGATAAATAAAAAATTTAGCCTACCGACCGTTCAACGCCGGGGAAATTTCATTCCGATAATTCAATATTTGCATTTTATTTAACGATTCGGCCGCGAACGCTGACTGATTGCAATTCTGTTATTAATCTTGCATGATCCTGTGTAATCCGAAGGACAATCCCAGTTTTTGCTTTCATCATTGAAAAAGCATCTGCTAATATGTGCCGTTCTTTCAGTTCGCGATTTTTCCCAATGAATTAATCATTGGATAATCGAAAACTGCATATCAATATTTTAACTCTTATCAATAATTAATTCATCAAAAAATGCTAAAAAGTACAAACTCGTATGATTCAAAATAGTAAAAATTGGGTATTATCAATAAGTCATCTAAAATGCAAATAAATAAATGCAACAAAGTCCGCAAAAAAATTGAAACTAAATTTGTCATCGCAAAAAGGGTATTGAATGGTGTGCAATCTGAACAATTTTTAATGTACATTTTTATGACGGCATTATCCGAATTGAATACATACGACGAGAAGTTTGAAATCGAAAAAGGAACTCACGCAGGTATGCAAAAGATTCGAAATAAGTTACAACTACAAGTGTGTGCATAAAGATGATGAAAAGCTCGGGTTATAGGGAAGGTTTGAAGTTACACGTATCCGGTATTCGTGATTTCAGCCACCACGTCATCGGGGATCGAAAAATATTTCTCATTTAGTCGCTCGTAAAGCCGCCTGGAGACTTCTTCATTTTAATAACTTTTATTTGACCCACTTCCGGTCTTACACTCTCGCTAATCACATCATCTCGCGAGACAAAACATTATCAACACTTGACGAGAAAAAAAATCACGAAAAAGAACAAATACCATTAACGGGGTTGGTTTCTCGTGTAGAAAAGTTTATTGCACCCCTCATTACTTTGCATGATCAATCAAATAGAGGGACCCGTTCTCATGACACGTTTCACGCTAAATTAAGAGGTCGTGGGGAAATGTAATTATCGAGTAATAATCGATCTGGAAATATACACCTCGTGTCATTTGTAATTAAAAGTCATTTCAATTAAGGGGCAAAACTTTTGCGGACTCGAAGTTTAATCTTTTTCACAATGATCCACACAATGGACCCCACCATTGGTGGGATGCCAATTTTATGAAATATATTTCACTCGGCCAACTTTCTCTAATCAGACTCCAGTTTATTAAACATCGCGTCAGGGAATTTTTTAACGAGTTTAAATGATGGTTGTAATTTATCGTTTGAAGAGAAATTTTCAAACTGATTCATTCAAATTTTTGTCTTTTCAGAAGAGCAGAAATTTTTCGTTAGAAAATGAGATTTTTAGTTTACACAAGGGTTGCAAATACATTCGAGGTTTTGAAACTGAATGTTCTTGGAACTGAAACTAAAGATTTTTTAATCACTGTTGCAATCTGACTTGTGGAAAGTACATAAACGTCCAGTACCTTAAATATATTACATATATGACAAGAGGCAGCATACGATAGGTTTCATAACTCTCACACTGCCAAATATTAGCTTTGAAACTGGCTAATAAACACGGCGAATGTAAAGCTCTGAGAGGCCAAAGTTTACATGCGTCATTTTAATTGAAAATTGTCAAAATAGGAAACAATTTCTTTCCAACCATGGAATACTTTTTCGTATTTAAATTTAAATGCAAATTTATAAATAGTTGACACAGTACTTAAAAAGTCATGAAAAGAGGAAACGTGTGGCTACAGAAATAAAATTTGAATTATATTTCAAACGAACACGATTGCAAAATTGTCGCTACGGATGACAAGAAAAACTTACGTATGGTATTACGCGAGGCTGACAAACTTTTGCAGGTCATATTTTTCGGTTGATCGAATTGACAAGGAATGGCCCTTTTGTATGAGCCGTACGTTCGCGCGTATATAGATATATCTATTTTTCCTTTTCATTCAGCTCGCACTCACGTAGACATTCTATAGTTGGCAAGCAATATCCCCCCGATGCACTTCTTGCTTTTTTTTTTACAACGCTGCAAAATCTTCATAATAACTTTCATATTTTTCTCACGAACCTCACCCCGAGTCGGAGGAAAGAGAAATAAAGAAAGAGAAAGTTCGTCAATTTGCGCGCGAGAGCGTGAGCGATATTTTTATCGAACGAATCCGAAAATGCAATATTCAACTTTCGCAGCAAGTTTGTTTAATTTTAAAATAAACTCGGCGCTTTTGATCTCGCGATTTTTATCGCTTCAGCGTCGGAAATAATTCGCAGCTTCAATCTCAGAAACTATAGCGATCGATAAAAACGAACAAGTTATGGCTTTCAAGCTATATTTATCTTAGATCGTCCGGGTTCGCAGCCCAAATCGATGATTAATTAAATTTCGTGATATGAAATGCGAGCAATGCACGAGAGAGGAATGCACAACTACAGCGGGAATTTCGAAAATGACGCTCGCGATAAACTGCCGAAGAGATATGTCTAACTTAATGCCGAGCGTTATTAAGTGGTCCCGCAGCAGCCTAACTAAACAAAGTGTTTCTAATCCAAAAACGAAATGCCATTGTCACAACCCGGGTACACGTCGGGAATCAGCTTTTGTGCAACGTACCACACGATAAACTCACATCATGCAATTTCAATCCGTTACGCAACAGATTCATCGGCCAAAATCGTCTGAATTAATTCAAAACCAATTTAAACTCTGGATTGTAATCTCCTGCAAAGTTTGTAATGTCAAAAATTTAGGTACTATCCAGATGAGCTGGTTTGGTCAAAACATAAAAATAATCAAAATTGCATACAACTGTTATTAAATGCAATAATATTTCAGTTATTTGAATTTGAATATGAACACATGACTTTTTTTTAATAAAAGTACATTTTATATCCAGATAAATTTAAAACGCTTTTCAGTCATTTTTTGTTGGTTTATTCATTCATAAAACAATGTTAAAAAAACTAAGTTGCTAAAGGAGTGTTTTTGGGATGGAAAAATTTATTTGCTACAAAAAGGTGTTCTTTGAAACATGATTTTTTTTTCATCTCAAGCAGTATGTTTGCTGGAGCAACTTATCAGAATTATATGTGGCTGATTCAGTGGAAATTTGCTGTGCGAGCAGTGTGCGAGCGTATATAATTGGAAGCTTAGCGGACCTTAACCTTAAGGTCATCAGGATCGGGATGCATTGAATCTCTCTCGAACCAGTGCGGATTGGCGTCGACACCACGCCAGGAGCGAAGTAACGTTGCACCCCACAGTGATTGCTAATTCGAGATGTTCAGCGAAAAAATAAAGTTTCCAGTGCAATTCAACCAACTTTCGGTGCGGTCAAGAAGTCGATAAAACAAAATTACAACGCATTTAATTTGAGAGCGAGAGAGAGAAAAAAATGCGAGAGTCAAAAAGTTCAAAGAGCATTTTTTTTATTCGTCCAGATGAAATCTCTTTTTTATCTCTCTCTCGCTATTTTTTTGTGCGCGCCGAAAAGTTCTCATTTCTCGAGGCTTTTAAATAATGACTGGGGGAATGTTATTTTACCAGGTGTAATATCATTAAAGTGCGATTCGGATGGGTTTTCCAATGTCGATAAGTCATTGGCGTTTCTCGTAAATGAATCTATTGAACCGAGTATTTATAGTCACGATAAACGAAGAACTTTTTCTTAGCCAACCGATGTTATTACAGGACATTCTCACGAAGGAATTGAATGTCGGCGAAATGTACGACATATTTTTCGCGATCGTTCTATCGGAGATCAAAAAAAATGCCAACGCGATTTTCAATATGAAACGTTCAAAGGAACGAGCCAGTGGTTGAAAATCATGTTTGTTTTAGTCGGTGGACTTTTATCCGGCAGTTGTCACGGGTCGCCAGATGTCATAAAAGCCGGGAAGGTTCGATTTAAATTTGAATTCTTAATCTTGTTCTCGGTGTTATCGCGATCGCGAACGGTTACGCCCGAAACTAGTCGGTTGAAATACTTGATCGGATCAGCGTCATTCGGTCCGCAGGTCGAACAGAACACCAACTTTTGGACGGATGCGACTCGAAGCCTGCGGCGAAGTTAGATTTCGCCGCAATGTTTTCGACGTTCTTTCTTTCCTACGTTGTCGAAGAGAGAGATTATCGATGAACCGTCATGTCGTTGCGGCAAATGCGCTTTCTCAGCTTTTCAATTAACCGTGACGCTACGTCGCCGAGTTCAACATGCGTTAGGAACAAATTATCTACAACACGACAATTACAAATTATCCTTGATTCAAATTCACGAGGACAAAAATTAAATAAAACAATCTTCTTTAATATAAAAAATACACGAAATTATTAATCATACGAAAATTAGTAATAAAAATTCAGGAGAAATGAAATATAACTAAATAATAATAATTATCACTAGAAATAACCGACTTGTTTTGGATTTTGAAACAAATCTCGTTTAAAATTTAAAATTTTAGTTTAAGAAAAGCTTTGCTATAACTATTTTCGTGAAAAAGTGAAATTCAAAAACCTTATGTTATGTGAAATTGAAACTAGATCGTAATTTTACACTCGATTTCACAGTGATGAAATGGCGAGTAGTTTATTTTGGACATGACTTTGTGCTGGTGTAATCAGACGTGAATAATAATTGCATTAAGTAGTCGATCTCAATATTATGTAAATTTCGAATTTTTTCCACCGTTGGCTTTTACCTCGCTGTTATTCATCAGTTTCATATTGCATCGGGATGGATTGAATTTTAGCCGCGACTATAATGCCCCTATGAGTGCCCTGCCAAACACTTTTGAAAGAGATTTTAAGTGCGATATAATTCACATCAATCCAATCACCTTAACGGCGTTACTGGCAGCAGGAAGTGGCCAACACCCTTTGCACTAAATAAGCGTCGGCTTCTCGAAAACAAATAACGTTTTCTTTCATTCTTTTTTTTCCTCGTCAAATCCGCCGACGCGCACTTGCAGACGTACACACACGATCTATTTTTCTTTTCTTGTTTACCCAGAAGATCAACCACAGTGGTCGTTTTTCGCACGACTCCGTGGAATACATTTTGACGTCCCGCGTCTTCCCCATTTTTTCCTTATCTCTCTATTCCTCTTCATACTTTTCACCTTGATATCAAGTAGGTGTCAGGTTGCTTGTGATATACGCGCTCTATACTTGAATGTTCGAGCGGTAAACGAAATAAAGCGTGGTTCTGTGACTTTCAAAAAAACTAACTCACTTTTACCTTTTATGGGGATGAGCAATATTTATTGCCCCTTCTGAAAGTAACGTGAAAGTCTCTGAGTGCAATTGTTTCCGTTCAAAGATTTTTTTTTCCTTCGAGATTTCTTTTTGAAAAAGATCCTCGAGATTCATTTTGCGAGGGAAAAAACGCGGCGAATTTTTTATTGAAATTTATCCGATTTACAATCGGTCGACAAGAACGGAAAGATTTTTTTTGTAGATTCTTTTTTTTTCGTTAAAACCTCGGAAAGCGTATAATCTTGGAAGCTTAGTAACGCTAATGCCGTTGGCATAATGCAGATTACATAGGAAAACTATCGGAATTTTGCGAGATCAAAGATTAATAAATTAATGATAAAAAATGACCGGTTTAATCTTGTAAAAATTGTTAAACGAGAAAAATGTGAAAATGAAAAAAGAGGCGCCGACGAAAGTTTCGCGCCGGTAAAAAAGGGAATAAAAAAACGTTTGCAAATCTAAACAGTTTTAATTTGCGACTTTGACGGGGCGAATCTAAAGATAACTTTCATTAGGTAAAAAGCGCCTAAAGTGCAGAGGAAAAACGAGCAAAGCCGGAGGAACGTGTACATGTAAGATCGTGAGAAATACGAAAAAGACGGATTTTTTGATCGCAACCTCCAATTACAAGCTGCGCGGCTCAAACGAAATTTTTTACAAATGTGATTCGAGTAGTAGTAAGCTCTTTATAAAAGGAACGTAATATCCGTCGAACGTCTTCGGTGAAACGTGTTGCATGGGATATAACTGAAAATTAGAATAATCTTTCTCCGCAATGGTAGAACTTCAATATTCCCCGACAAATAAAAACACGAAAATATCGATAATAAATATTCATTCCTCGCCTGGGATGAAACATTTTTCTCTGCTTTTCATTCATGCAAAATAATAATTATGAAAATTATCATCTCTATTGGGAACATTTTTTTATTTGTAAATGAAATTTACAGTGGAAAAAATTCAATTCATATCCAATTTAATATTTTGTAGAAAAACGTTGTTATTAATTGTCTTGTAAACAGAAAAATTAGACAACATTCACACTGCTTTAAACCAATTCAAGATTACTTCTGACTAAAAACTGAGTCTGCGATTACAAAAAATTGTGACCACAGTGTTTGTTCATAATAATTCTTGAAGGAAATTGCGCGCTACAGAGCCATACTGTAACTGAAGCCATTGAAATCATTCCAGATAACTATCAAAGTTTTGTTACATCTAAAGTAAAACTTATTTATAGTTATCTAGTGACTATAGCAAAATTATCAACTTCGAATTCTGTGTAGTAGTAGTTACAATAATCATGTCTCAAGTTCCATCATTCGAATTTGAAGTAACGTTCATAAGCATAAATTGAATGAAATAATTTCTAAAAAACAAGGTTTGCAACCGAAATAAAAATTCAGGTTCCAGTTCCGATTCCTAGATTTTTTAATTTCGGTCTCAGTCCCGGTTCCGGTTTCCAGCAAAATCAAAATAACGGTTTCGGTTCTGGTCTAGTTAAAAGCTTTTTTAGAATTCTGTTTTTGAGGTAACCACAAGGATTCTCATGGAAATTTTTAGTGAGGAACTAAATCTCATCCGAACGTTTATGACTGATCAATCTGCTCGGAATCATTATCTCATCAATACCGCAAAAGTGGCGTAAAAATGCTAATGCAGCGGCCTCTCTGGTACGCAGGGGTCGCTGACATAAAACACGCACTTAGAAAGCGGATAAAAGCCCCTTCATGTTGTCGACATGCAGATAAGAGGCGCATTCTCATACATGGTAAGGTTCTCGAGTATCGACAACCTCTACGCGAAAATTAATCTACCAGTCTTTGACTGCAACTTGTTACCACGCGCCGCTGCAATTCAAGCCTCCCGAGAGAATAAAATTTTCATCTTTTAATCGAACCACCTTACTTAATTATCTAATGAGATTCGGGACGAAAAAAGGATCCCCCTCGGAGGTACTTCATTTTGTTCGGCGAGCTAAACAAGAGATGAACACTTAAGAATGCACTGGGACAGTGGCGAAACGCGCGAAAAAATTACAAAGAAAGTAGAAAATACGAACACTGGCTTATAGCGAAGGCAATCTTGTGTCTCAACGATGTAAAAGTCCTGTAAAATGTCGTAGCTAGTAACAGTTCGAGAAAAAGGTGTAGCTATATAGAACGAGGCGTAAATTGTTAACGCTAGCCTCGCCTAGTTATAAATTAAGAAGGCAATCTTGCCGGCTTCGCTGTTTGGTTGCTTTTTTTTATTTTTTTTCTAGTAATCTTCTTCTCACTTACTTTTTTGTTCCAGTAAACGTTTCACTTCGCTGTTCTTCGTTACCCTGGATTTACTTGTACTTTTTGTCTCTCTGCCTTTTCAATGCTTGACCTTGGCACTTTTGGTTTAACTGATAGTCTTTTTCTGATTCTACATTTTTGTTTTCATTTCGTACATCTCATGTTTTGTATAACCTTTTTTCTCTCGGTCGTAAATTTTCGCATTCATGAATACTTTCGTCGTCGAAGGAAAACAAGGAGAAATTCCGATAACGATTTCACTTTTTTTGGTTATAAAAATTTCGATCATGATATCCGCAATCTGGCGAATAATCTCGATAAAACTGCGACGCAGCTCGGTAAATTCGAATAGCTAAACTTTTTCGCGCGCAAAACAGCCGGCGATAACTTGGCTGTGGAACTGATTTTAAATTATCGACTCACTTTTATAAGCCTTGTTCTACTTGGCCCCGAATTTTATAGGCTCGAATATAAAGAAGAAAATGAAAAAAACAACAACAACCCTGATTGAATAAAACTTTCCCTTGAAATTGGTCTTAAATTTCGAACGGATAATTTTGTTCCAAAATGATTGCTTCAAGTATCCAATACTTCGCACCACCGCATCTTTGCATTCTATACAGCACCAACTTTCTAAAACGCTCAAATGTACACATCCCAAGCTCAGAGTTTAGAAGACACTTCAAATAGTTAAACGCTTTCGACTAAAAGTTAACTTCCTTATGGGGCAAATACTTCGACCCAGAAAGTTGCCCAAAATCGGCGTTTTAGTCTCAACGTTTGATTTACCGAATACATTTTTATATTTCTTTTTTTTTACGAAAAAAGAAATTGTCGTTCAATTCGGTTGTTAATTACAAAGCGTCGATTTGAACAAGATTTGAGTGAATTCTCACGGCTTGTCAAGAAGTTACCTGTATGCAACGCTAATCTGGCAGAGCGTAATCTGTAACATCACACCCATCAGTGTTCTTGCTGGCACGAAATTAATCTAACTTCGTTTATGATTTCAAATCTACACCCAAAGTTGCGCGCTGAAATATTGTACTCTGGAATGTCATAATAATTCGCAATTCGCACTTGGATGAACAATTTCTAAGTAACTGCGTTTTACAGCTAATGTGCAAACCCACTTCCGGTCTAAAAATATTCGGCACAACACAATCGAACGCAATTACAATTGCAATTAAAATCAGGCTTGCGGAATTCAACTGCAACATTGCAAAAGGGAAAGTGGAGCATTTCAAAGGTTCACTGGTACGTTGAAATACCAATTGCAAAACGTTAATCGATTGTAACATATGTTAACCCATTTTAGCTTTGATATCAAGATTTCCTCACTTTGACTAGTCAATCGCCATTATTCGCAAACGAAAAATTCTTTATAAAATAATAATAACTTGCAATTCTACACTTGATTTAAAAATCATCATCTTAGATTGTTTCAATCATCATGATTAACAATGCGTGATTTCATTTTCATCTCAACCTGCTAACTGTTCAAAATAAAATCATTTCGTGAAAAATTGTTGAAATTTATATATTAAAGAGGAAAACAAAAATAATCCAACTCTGCGCTCGGATGGATGGAACACAAAATCGATCAGAGGGGCCAAGTAGATTCCGAGCTCGCAGAGATAAGTTACTTAATCCGTTATAAGTTACTTAATTCTAAATGAAGACCGATGGTGGAACACCGGTGATAATATCTTGATAGATATTTGGCAAACCCTTGTTTAATGAATTTGGAAACAACTCGAACATCCCGGAGAGCAAAGGTGGCCCGAAACATCTACGTTTGGGCTTTTGCAGTTTGGTATAACCGAGCATGATAGATTCCCAGCTAACCAGACAACGTACAAGCCTCGCGCACCAAACTCGACAAACAAATTTGGATACCCATCCAGCGTGAAAATTTTACCAACCCTGTTCAACTTTCCCGACCGTCGACGTGACAATTAATTCGTAACCATCTCCCTTCTCCCTTCTTTTGAAAAAAAAAAGTTACTCGCCGAGGTGCGATTACGAGTCAATTAACATCGCAAAATCAGGAGTATGAAATTGAATTCACGGGGTGGTGACAAAAGAGCGCGGCGGAAAGGCGTCGGCGTAACACGAACGAAATCTCGGTCCTCGTATAGCTATATTTGTGGCCCCCGATCCGAGCTCATTTAACGAATGAACGCCGATCGCCCGTGGAATTGAACCTTCAACTTTCCCTCTTTATCTAAATCAATACATCTCTGTCTGGGGCCGTTCGCTCCTCCTTTTTCTTTCATTCAATATAGACATTCGCTGCTAGTTGATTTGCTCTTTTTTTTGCTCCTTCTTTCTTCCTTCCTCGTTTCTCCGCTTGCTCGGCGCGCTATATCGCCGCAGCTTGCCGGCTCTCTCAAAGACTCAAGAAGTGAATCGAGGTCCGAGGTTTGTGTACCCAACGCTTCAACTTCCGGCTCGATGCCTCGTTAGCTCGCGGAATTAATTCTGCTCGTTGAATTTGAGCGTTCCATTGCCATCCTTCGATTGTTACCGTTATATGCATGCTGTAACTAAAAATATATTCGGAGCTCTTTAACCTTCCTCATCCTTGCTCCTTCGTTCCCTCTCTTTTTTTTCTGTGTCACTTTTCCATTGAAATCAACAGAGAGCACCGCTGCGAATTCACCAAGTGTTTCGCGACTCTTAATATTGGATGCGCAAACAAAGAATCGTCTGTTTGGCTTTAAGATTTTGTTACATTCATTAAGGCAGCTCGGTTGGATCGATGCAAAACAAATTCAGTCGTCAGACGTTTCAGGAAATTTAACACCAGAAAAAATTGATTTGTCAAGAAACCTTTTTAGAATTTGTTTGCAGTGAAAACATTTTTCAAACTCTTTTTATAATAAAAAACAGTTTTAGGAGTATATTTTTCTGGGAATCATTTGAAAGCCGTTAGTTCAAACACTTTTTAAATCCAAAGTGAAAAGTAGGAAAAGCGAATTTTTATTTGAGGAACAACATTTCTGGGAAGGGTTGTTTCTGGGGACGAATAAAAAGTAGTAGTTATGAACTCACTTGAATTTGATTATAACATGATGAAGTATTGATAGTAGTGATTACCGATTAACGTTTTGCGATTGTAGAAAAAGTTTACGTCCGGACTAAATTATGAGGTTGCAGATTGGTCTAAGTTGTTCGATAAGGCTTTTCGTGATGAGAATGCAATTAGTTGTGGAGAAAAAATTTGCGAATCAAGAGATATTTCTCGTTGTGATTTCAACATTTTCAAGTGCGACTCAGGTAAAAATTATTTTTGATTTGTAACACGACAGTTGTGGTTGTAATCAATTAAATTTTTTCGTGTTCAAAGTTGAAATTCCAGAAACGTTGTGAGTGAAAATAGACCTCATATTCAATTGGGCTATCTCAATGTGAAGCTAGCCCAAATATTCACATTTGCAATTTATCTTTTTAATTTTTCATCTTGTTTTCATTCTCACGGCAGTGGAGATGAAATTTTGTTTCCATCACAATTTTTTTTACCTTTGTGATACTTTTATTTTCCAACCGATAAGTCGAAAAATTACTTTTCCGTGGAAGTAAAACCAATTAAAAATTCAATTTTCTTTTATGTTTGAATTTTTTTTGTTACTCAATATGTTGAAACGAATTTAAATTTTCACCAATCGAATTGGTGTTAAAATATTCAATACCTTTTTTTTCGTCGATTATTTCTCGAGATTATTCGGTGCGAAATTTTTAAATTCCTAACGTTATTCCAATCGTGAAAGGTGTTTGAACTAAATTTAATTAAAGCCGTAGAAACTTGTAACAATATATATCGGTAAGAGAAAAATTTGTACAACTTTGGACCAAAAGTAAAAGGATAAATCACGAGCGGTCGTAAAAATGAAATTTTCGTTCTCCCAAATTAATTGGGTTGTTAATCAAATTCATATCTACGAAGAAAACGTAACGAACAGTCATTATCGGGTTGAAAATTTGATAGATCACGGAAACTTTTAAAATTAGTTATAATTCCTATCTCTACGATATTGAAAGAGATCAGTTTGTAGTTGGAATTTCATGGCGAGGCGATAAAAAATTCGATCTCAACTGTTAGAACTTCCAGAAAACCCCGAAGAGATCATTTTCGTAAGAACATCAAAATTAATCAAACTTTTTATGCAAATGTTTTCAGCGGATTGTTAATATTTCATCGCGACCTTTGCGAATTATTAAACACTTCGTGTGAAGATTACACTGATTCAACAGAACGAATAAACCACAAATTAACGAATTCATAAAAGAAATTAAAAAAAACTTCTCACAAAAAAATCTTAATTCTAAGACTTTCGTTATTACATCAGTGTGGATGCGTAATAATGTTCCGTCTCATTCCAGTCAGAGCCAAGCATTGAAACAGAACGTGCACAGCTATCTCGTTATCTCTTCCGGTCACCGTTCGCATAAGTCACTACCGGATTAGCCCGGCTTGTTCGAGTACTTGAGCGTATCCATTTTTGTTTTCCTCCTGAAAAAAGGTTATAACATTTTACAAACTCCATATAACGGTACATTTTTTGGATCAAAAAGAAGCATAATTGAAATGCTGAATTAATTCTGCCCTGAAATTGTAATTCCTTCATCATCCGCGTCCGTTCAATTTATATGTGCAAACAAACATTCAAATCCATTTGAACTTTCATACGAAAAATAAATAATTGGTGGTACAAAAATGTAAATAAAAAGGCAAAATCGTCCCGACGATTATGTAGGTCGTATTTGTACAGTAACGCGAGTGTAATTGCGTCGGCTGTTTGGTGCGCGGTTGTGCTCGACTCGACTTTTTGGCTTTGACTTTTAGTTACGTCACAGACAACTTGAAAATGGTCTGTCACGAGTCACGAGACTTCGAACGAAAACAGCGCTAAGAAAAATCTTCGCGGGAAGCAGCATGTGTTCTAATAATGCTGAGCTGAAGTGAAAAAGAAAATGTTCCTCGTCTTGAGCGGGACTGTGTCTTTCGAATCAATTAGTCAATGTTGACTGAACACAAAGGAAGACGTCAACGAAGCAGTTTACGGAACGAGGGGAACGGGCTTGGAATAAACTTGTAAATTGAACTTGGACTTGATAACTGGAGAGCCAAAATTACACGTCTCAAAAGATGTGTAATTAAGTGTTATATACTAGCCAGACGAGTGAACACTAATAATCGTCGGGGCAATATTCCAGGAGTAAGAGTCATCCTTTGGTCAGACGTAGGAATTTTCAGAATGTCAATTTACAATGTCATAGCAAAGTTTCCGGAATGTCTGACCAAACGTTGACAATACTACTTGCGAAGAAATCGACGTCTCTATTTACGGCTGTTTTGTGGCGCTGGTAGAGTGCTAAAGTCAATTTTTTTAATTTAACCACCCGGGGAAGATGAATAAAAGTGCTGTTTCGTGGCCAAGTTGTGATAAAAAAGGAAGTCAGTTAAGAGAAAAGACAAGGTGCCGGGCTTTTGTGGGACACGGAAGTGCGCTTGGTGTAATAAATAAATGAGAGCCAATAGGAATTTAAACGCTCGCCGTAAAAGGACCACGGCAGGGACGTAAAGTTGCGATCTACGTAAATCCGTGCCGTGAAAAATATAACTTCGTCTAGTCAAGTCACAGGGCAGTCCTTAAAGCAGACTTCACCGAAGACAACTTTATTTCACTTCAAATTTAACGACAAGCAAAGTAAAATTAATTTGTTCAATATAGAACAAGTTTCTGTCTCTTTTTGTCGAAATGTTCCCGCTACTTTGTCGAATATTTTTTTTATGAAGAAGCAAAAGAGCCCTAGACGGAAAAAATAAAGTGAAAAATCGTCGTTTTATTTATTAAGTGAGAAATAAGATCCACTTTTATCATTGTTCTGAGTATCATTGTTTTATGATGTTTTATTCGAAAATTTTTCTTGCCTGCGGTATCTTACAGGATCCTCTAAACCGTGTTCAAGTGGAGGTTCTAAATTGCAGCTGACCATACCAAGTGGGTACTTGTTGAGTTGCTCTCGGGCTTGCCTTTTTTCTCTCCTTCGACTAATGTACTCCAACTTATCATCAATCATAAAATTGAAAGAGCCGAAAATGAATAAAATTCCACAACTCTCACTTTATAAATCAAAGCTTACAAAAAGTGCGCGCCGGGCTGCTCTCCATTCCCCTCTTTTTGCCTCAACTACAAGGACTCTTTTATCCGGCCGAGGGAAAAAGATAATTCTAACGAAAATGTCTATGTAAAACGTCGGTTGGTAAACTGTTGAGTCGTAAAAGTATGCAAAAAATCTCGTTACGCGAAACGATCGAGTTGTGTGAGTTGTGAGGGATGAAAAAAGGCAACATTTGCGATTAATCTTTGATATTGAATATTCTTAGAAAATGTATCCGGCAGGATCTGAAGCACGGAGGAGGAACCAGTGAGATGCTGAGGCTTGATTGTCTGGTTTCACGGAGGGATGCGCAAAAACCGTCCCTGATTACTTCGCTATCTGGCGCTTCGACTCTACCCGGGAATATCAACGTGACTGCGTTCACATGGCGGATTCGAAACGAGCGATTGAGGCAAGAAGTGGCCGTTAACTATCGCGTGCCCTAAATTGTGGTTTTACCCCGTCAAAATCGATTTATCCGCTTTTTTTTCTCTTACCTTGGCTACTCATCTTTGGCGTCTCCATTTACATAGAACCCAAGAAAACAACTAGAAAATGTTTCTCTACAGTTACTAAAATTCACAGTTACTGTAACTATCATAGTTACTGCATTTTTTTACTCAATTTTCACAAATTTCGAAGTAAGAACCGATAGTACTGCTATAGTTTTTATAAGTTCTCATATTATTTATAAGTAGGAACTTAATCAGATACTTAAACTTACAAAATACTTCCTTACAAAAAAATGCCAGGTTTAGATAATTTTTCAGGAGCACAAAATCGAAAACAAATATTCATCTGATAAATAAGCACAGAAGCCAGTGAACGGGGTGCAAAATCTATAAATAAGAAGTATGACTGGATGAAACAATATTTCTATTATCAACATTTTCGATTATACACAGGATATAAACGTAAAAGCTGAAAATCGTCCGGAATTCTCGGGCTTTGTAGAGTGTTAATGGAATTTCGTCCGCAAAAATGAAATAAAGTATTTTTCAGGGCCGAGAACGCACCATTTTGTTTCTGCTACGGGAGTGAAAAAAAAGCAGGACAAAAATGATGTAGGGCGTCGTTGGTTCTCGTTAACGGTTTAATCCCGGCAGAATTTTTCCATGCAATAATAATCGAAAATCAAACGAGGCGTTCATTTGTCCGCTATTTACGACGAAATCAAGCGATTGTAAGTGGGTTTTCGCTTTGCGGACACAATCGTGCCCCAAAACTGGTATAGATGAGTGCCATTCCTTTGCCGAGCATATTTTTTGTCGCCTTGAAAAAGTTTGAAGGAGAAAAAAATGATGAATTAAAGAAATTAATTCTTATTGTAATGATTAAATTAATGATAAAAGTATTTCAAGTAATTTTTCCTTTTTTATCACAAAAGTATGTTTTTTACTCGTTAAAAGAATGTATTTTCATATGTTAATTAGTTATTTGTTTAATCTGTAAACAAAGATTATGATCTGAATTATTGTTTAAGTAACTATTGAATTACGAAAAGCGATGAATTTACATCTATCTCAAAAAATTCGCCGGACCGCAAATTTGGCAGCGATTTTGCGGTCAGCTGACAGGCAGGTTTCGCAACACATTTCAGCTAAATTGGTAATAAAACACGGGGGATGTTTAATTAAATATCGTCGTCGGCCAGCTGGGCCGCCATTATCCGGCGGAATTTTAACAATTGGCGCGATTGCGAGGACGCGCTATTATAACATATCTGCGCTGTTATTGATTCCCACCAGGGGCCATATAATTTCTGCCGAGCTTTCGCAGCATTTTGCACGTCCGTTAACGTGTCCGTCGACAACTTGCCGTCATCCGCGAGCACGCAAAAGTGCTCGTTTAGCGATCTTCCTCATTTTTATAGCAAAATGCATTCCATAAATCATTTTATTCATTAAGTTTCTTATTTTCAAAGCCCCGACCGACTAATAAAATTGAAATAAAAAGTTCCGCGCTTATTGCTCGCAATCACCGGCGCGCGTAACTTTATGCGACTTTAGCGTCGCCACAAAACATCGCCGCTAAGTATCGCAAACGATGGTTATGGCGAATATCAAAAAATTGTCTAGCACAATCATCGCCCCTCATCTTCGTCGCGCAACTTTTCTCCACGATACTTTATTTTGTGCTGGATTTTCAATGAAACTGATCCGAGGTGAAAAAAAATCTGATTTTTTGTACCGACTCCCAACGGTTGGAACTTTGCAACTTTTAATACGCTGACCTGGATGCGTGCGTTAATTTTATTGTGATTGTATAATTTACTTCCAAAGTACTTCGCTCTGGAAATTTGCCGGCGGAAAATGCGAGCAGCGCCTTGTTTATTGCTGTGGTCATAAGTTGATACCATGTAATATTTTCGCCGAGAAAATTTTCACCTTTTTCTCACGATGCAATTATGTAATTTTAGCAGAAACTTTCACAATCGTAGATTTTTATTTAAAACAAGTGTATATTTTTTTCGTGCAATTTTTTAAGAAATTTTCATCTCCCTAAGGTGAAAAATTTTTAATCGGTTTGTAATTTGAGTTCGGTTTAATTTTCTCATGATTTAATACAAGTTTAGAATGCTCATTTCTTATGAGTTGAATGAAACAATGAAGAGCGTTACCTCTCTCATGATTGGATATAACAATTTTTGTTAGTGCAAACTCGATTGGAAAGCCTGATTGTCTTTGTTTAGTCAGATATAGTTGAATTGAAGCAGTCGGGCTTCTCAATTAATTTTCGATGTGTCTTCTCAAGCAAGTTCCCATTTGGAAATTCGAGATTAGGTTTTTTTGCCGGGTTAACTTTACAGAAAGGATTTGCAGGGTCAAACATAAAAGGAAATTTTAACAGAAACAAAAATGAGAATCTAATAGCTTCGTTCTTTGGTTTCAAATTGAAACGTATTTTTTCATTTAAGAGTAAAGTAAACCGTGTCGCATCAAAAAGTGTAGCACCAACTATGGTCTAAAAATATATTCTTAGTAAACTAAGTCAGGTTCAGTACAAAAGTGAAATTAGGAGCGCAATTTTGCAGAATTGTAACACAATTTGCGAAAGTTATTTGCTCAAGTATACATCCGTCGATAAATCAAAGAAAATTCATTTCACCTCGATGTAAAAGCACGAATCGCAGTTTCGAAAATGCTAATTGCCCTATAAAAACTTGACACATAAATGGGGAATGACATGCGAAGTTGGCGAATGAAGAAGTAAGCCTTATGATTTCGACTCGCGGCCATACAATCACACGGAGAAACGAACACTCGGCACTACTGCCGACAATATATAATTCCGCGCATTCTAAACTGTCGACAAATAATGTGCTATTTGGCTTTTTGATGCACCAATCAACATGCGACGCTTAACTTTTTAACTTTCGTTTAACTTTTTTTCAAATTTTTCTATTCAACATCCTTTACCTTTGATTGATACTGATTGAGAAAAAATTGTTTGTCGCGGATTAATTCCTCGATTTTGTTTACAAAAGATAATTAAAAAGCAGTACCAAAGCTCTGGTACGCGTAATTAAAAAAAGTCAGATAGGTACGAAATTTCTGAGCCACATTCTTTTCATTTGCGTGGATTTAAAAACATGATTTCTATACCTATCAAGATACAGATACGAGTATTGCAATTTCGAATTTGCTTGCATGAAATATATTTAAACATGAAATCTCTGCCAACGATATGTATCGATCATTTCTCGCAGAGGTTCCTCGCGATATACCATAAGGCATGTGCGGCTCGTGTATTGAATAATTGCTTTTTGAAGCGGGACGATACCGTGGATTTTGCTTCATGCGATTTTGTTCTTTTTTTTAAAAAAAAGAATTAATTAAACATTCAATACGAAAACAGGACATTTGAATGTCAAAAAAGTGTGCAAAATATACTTTTTTAGAATAAAATATGAAATCCATTTAACGTCAAATTTCTAGCCCCAAAAAAATTTTCTTTTTGAAAAAAAGAAGTAACATTTTAGTTCATCTAGGGTTTTTTATAGATAAGTGAATAATATGGAATTTTGACATCATTAAAAAATTATGATCGCAAGTGTATTGTTGTTTACGACATCGTAGATTTACATTTGTAACAACATAAATATGGGTTTGCAAGAAAATTATAATATTTCAATGTATAAAAGTTACTCGTCTACTTTGCCGGGTTGGCAAACACTCGAGACCTTTCTTGGCAAATAGGTGTCCCTGTAGCACTTTTAAGAAAAGAATCCTTTATTCTATTCTTCCAAGGAACTTCTCTTGTGACTCTATTACGCCGTATTTTCCCATTCAAACGCGTTGTAGCTCCGTCAGGATCAGCTATATAAACGCTACCGATACGAATTGGTTTCAGTCGGGCGCGTCATGATATGAATATGTATGACACCCATCGAGGGCCCCCCGCGATGAAATCAATAAACTTTTTTTTTCAACTCTATCCGCTCTCTTTTGTTTTATTGCCCCAGCGGTTATTAATTTTAACGAAAGATTAAAATATTGCTTTTTGTTGTCAGAAGGAAAAGAAAAAGTGCGACAAAATACACCGAGCGACCGGCGAGCGTACGTCACGCGCACCGGCAAAAGTTGATTTTAAAATTACCATGCCATCGGAAATTGTATTTTGCTTCTTTTTTTTCCTCCACTGTGAAAAAGGATACTCGCTCAACACTTTTCGTCCATTTAAATGTTTTGAAAAAAAAAACAGGAAAACGAAAAAGTTGATAAAAAAAAGAAAGAAAAACTAGATACGAGAAACGATGCAAAAACGTTTGCGTGTTAGAAATACGCGATTGTTGAGGGACAAAGTTTATAGCTAGCTTTTCTACCACTTGAATGCAGCCTTGGATTTAGTCATTTTTTTAGTCGAAAATTTAAGTAAAGGTGACAATTTTTTTTAATAGAGTTGAAACTGTTAGAGCGAGGTCGCACTTCAGTAGCATCTAAAGCACGCTCTCATAACAATAATTGATGGCGTTCTCGTGATGGTTAAGGGCATTTGTACGTCGTAATCCTTCAACAAATATTTTACTTAGTTACTTGGTAATCAGATTTTTTACAAACAATTTACCAGAACTTCAAAAACAAACTATTTGTTTCAAATCAAACAGTTGTGAAATCAGGCATATAATAGTAATTTTTTACCATTAAAGTCCGGTTTAAAGTAGTATCGTCTACCACACTAGTCAAAATCAAGACTAAATTTTTTTCAACATATATAAAAAATATCTTCTTTAAGAATAGTCAAATAATTTATGAACAATTCTGGCGATATTTTTTTACATAAAAAAGTAAAGAAAACATTTTGCTATGCAAAGTTAGATACAATTTGCCTAATTAGTCCATCCGATTACGTAAGAATTGGCAGCCATAATTTCCAAAAACAGTGTAAATTCACTTTTTTATTGCATTTATCTTTTATTTTAGTGCAGTAACGTCAATATCTGTTTGAAAAGTTATAAAGATTCGTAACTTTAATTTTCTTAAGATTCTTAACTTTAATTTGAATACTTTTTTGTTGTTCCAGCAACTTCACATCTCTAACTAAAATTCAAAGTTGTCTCCGACGGACATGACCCTCCATAAGAACCAATGTTAAATTTGACGATTTCCAAACTTAATTTTCTCAAAATTTAGTGCGACAAGAATAGAATTTCTTAGCATTTTCTGATAAAGCGTGAAATTCTCTATCAGAAAATATATTTTTTTCATTTAGTAATCACTTTTGTCAAAAAATCATACTACTTTAAATTTTGCTGATAGATCATAAGTGACCATGTGGAAAGGATTCTCAAGTCAAGGGTTTATTTAAAACGAGGCGCAAGAATAAATCAACGCCGGGTAAAGGTGGAGATTACAAAACGTAATTGACGTCGATTAGTTAGCGCTTGATAGTTGTTAACATTCAATTACAACAGCGTCCGCGGCGTTGCGAGCCGAGGCGATTCACTTTTCTTTGCAGATTGAATTCTTAACACCTTCAAATGACGCTGGCCGAGCGAAAAAAAACGTTCAATTACGACGCCCGTCGGTGCGTTTAATCTTCGAAAATGGATCACTCAATCAAGACAATTTGGCGCAGACCGTCTCGTTGCAATTTGTTGATCCTGGCCTTTTTCTTTCGCTAAATATGACGGTCTAATTGAAATTGATAGTACGATGAGAAACCGCTGATAACGCCTGAGCATCAGACAACTTGAAGTTGCATCCGTAGGCACGAATTTTAACCCCGTCTTGAAATATTGCCCGAGCGTCAATAAAATGCACCAATGTGATGGAACCCATTGAAATATTTATCCCATTGCCAAGACTTCCGCTTCCATATTGATTTCAACTTCATACAAATTTCATTATTAGCACCAGCATATTTTTATAGCCAACGAGTGCCGCTATTTCAAAAACCGCCAGAATTATTTTCCATCATTTCACTCAGCAATTTTTTACTCCACCCGAATTTTATTTCTAAGAGCTGATTTGTATAACAATTTGAAGTGAAAAAATACCAACAAATTGTTTTTTGTTGTCTCACACATTTACCATTTCCATTAGTAAAAAAGACTCGCTGATCGAAACGTTATCCTTGTAAAATCTGAATTGCAAATTTCATTTCCTTAATGGGAAGAGCGCGACTGGGAAGCTTCGTTCACGTCTGGTGTTATATGAAACTAAATATCCCCCGTCTTTTTTGCCATATTCCAAAACATATCGGAGAAAAACGGCAATACCGAAGTTGCTCCGATTTTGCACAACTTTTAGCCCGACTTTTTTCTTCCTTTTTTGTTTTTGGCGCATAATCTTTCGAGTCAACGATCAAAATTAGACAGAAATGTGAACAGTGAGAGAAATCAAAATGAATAATTTCCATGTACTCCTCTGTCTATATTTCGCCGAGAATTAATCACTTTGTGACAAAATATTTCGCTGATAAAGTTATCCCACACACGGTTACACATTTTTAAATCCCAAATCTCGTTGAACCAAATGACTCTTTCCTCGCTGAAAATAATAATTATTGAGGTCATTTTTATTTTTCAAAAGCGATGCGCACCGTTCGTCATTAATTGAAGATCTCGTGGCTGATTGGAAAAGGAATTGCTAATGGGGCTGTGTATCAGTTTTTTATTCAATTTCCCTTTGTGTGATTACAGAACTATAATATTCATGCACTGCGTCCATCAGCGATTCCAAATCGGGACGCTGCTTCAGTCAAATTATTTGTCCCGAGTTAAAAAACCAACCGAGTTCAATTTGATTTGTATTCTCCTTTTGTTTTATTCGAATAAAACCTTCAAAGTGAAATAAAACTGAAACAAATCAAAATAAAAAGCGCAGCTTTTATTTTAAAAACGTCTCTGAATAATCAAATTATTTTAGCTTTGTAATAATTATGTGTTTGTTCGAAACGCAGTTTTCCGGAAGACTTAAATTTATGAAAATAACAAAGAGAAGATGTTGAAACCATCTCACCTTGAAAAAAAAAAGAATTAGCATCGTCGCTATTCGACGCAAAACCGTTTACTAACAACCGTATTCGAAAACTTCCCGTAAACAAGAAGTCTCGTATAATTTTCGTGTCGACATAGTTACACTTCCAATCGAATCAGCATAAATACAGCGGTGTCGGTAAACATCCGCCGGTTCACCAAATTACGATAACTTTTTTTCCCCGTCAGAGCTCGTCTCGATTCTCTAGTGCAAAAAAAAAACTGAGACAGAAAGAAGAAGAGAGGTTTGTCTCGGCGATCATCTTATTCTTATTCCATTGAGTGGATTTAGCTTTGTTTGAACACTTTTTTTTATCTCAGTGCATATTCCAGCATTATAGATATTTCGCAGAGTCTTTTTAACACAACTGGAGGATAACGAGGAGCTATCAAAAACGGCCGGCGGGTACGATACGGGTCTTCCTTCTTTCTCATTATCAATCACAAATTCTCGATAATCGGGCACCTCTCTTTTCTGCTGTAAGCGCATATAAACCCCCTCTGCCCTCTTCTTCTCGGGCAGGTTGTCGTCAACTGCTTGCCGTTCCGATGGGCTGTCGACACCTACATCCATACTATTATCGGGCAATATTTTTTTATCGTCTCAATAGCTTCGCAGCCGAAGGATTGTGAAAATGCCATTATTCTCTACACTAAATCTTTAATACTTTTCTCTCTCATTCGCTTTCGTCGCCCTTTACGAGATAGTTTTTTATGCCCAGTTATAGCCGCGCTTCGTTATAAGGGCCCTCACTCGTAATTATACGCGGCATTTGCAATTCATTTGAATCAGCCGCGACGACTCGATACAAAACCGTCTTTCTATTCAATAGCTTAATTTTTTTATTTCTTTTATGATTTCTTATCAACGAAGTTAGATCCTATTCGTTAATATTAATTTTGATCCTTTTTGCAGTTGAACTAAAATTTGAACAAATGATTTGCAAAAAAATAAAAAAAAAGTGCAAACATAGATCTACTAGTTTAAGTAACTTATTTTTGTCTTTGTAGTTTGAAGATTGTGATTTAATTAACACTGTGAGTTAGAACGCCTCATCTCATCGCGTATTATGTATCCTTGAAGTGTACAAGGCTCTTCCTTTGAAACTCTTATAAGTACGCTTAAATGTAATTGGTGGTTAAGTTTCATATGAAAACCGCCACCTCTTCGAACGCTAATGAACAGGCACTTTGAAACTTTCGTTTAATTCATTTACAAATGCTCGTGCACGTTTTTCTTTCACAGCACAAGAGGCAATTCACGCATTTATTCAAATCGTAACAAAGAGTACACGATTACGGTGTGCAATTACGGAAAAAAATAAGAAAACAACTAAAACAATTTCGGTTTCATTTTGCCTGTCGGAGGCAAATTAAATCAACATTATAATTATTTCAACCACTCAATTTTATATAATTTCGACAAAGTGTAAGAATGATTATAACATTGGATTCTAGCCTACGTTCATTCAATTTTTATTATATCAATTTTTAAGGATTTTTATGCAGCTAAAAGTTGGGCAAACTTTCAGCTTAGTTTGATTTGCAAATACTTGGAACTGTTACAACAAATACATTTTTAATTCAAAAATGATTAGTTATAATAAGAAATGAGTAGCATAATTTGTAAAACAACGAAATTACGGAGCGAGTAAAAGAGTTAAAACTGAACTATAAAAAAATGAAAAATGAAAAAAAAAAATTATTTTCGCATATCAAGCATCGCTGTATTATGCCTAAGAGAATTCAAAAAATGTTCTTACCTTTTTGAACTGCTGGCAATCCTCAGCCAAATGTCACGTGTCAAACTGAGCCTGCGCAGTAGATCACGCCAAGCGTCGAACTGCGACTGCGCAGTTGATCACGAGTGTTCTATTAGTTTTTTGAAAAAGTTTGTCTGCAGTGTTATTATAACACCTCCGTATATTTATCATTATTAAAATCTAACGAAATTTATCAAAACAAGATAAGATTTGCATCTGGAATTAAAACTCAAACTCATCAAAACAATATTATCCTAATTAAAGTCGGAGAAAATCCGCGCATATTCTTATCGCAAAAACTGATTAAGTCGCAGCAGCGTTAAAAGTATAGAAGAAAGCCTGGTTTAGTTGGAAATTAATATGGGTCTCGCAGACGCAAATATTTGTACGTTAATTAAGGCTAAGCGTTTGAACCGATGGTATTTGTTAGTTTGCGTTTGATTGACATCTGGGGGCGTTTGCGGTCAGTTTGAATTGAAATTCGGCCCTGCGAAAATAGGCACCCCGGTAATAAGACGATAAATAACGTCGAAAAATGTGCGAGTAATACGCGCGCCGGAAAGCTTTTACATCAGCTAACCGCGTTACATTAAGGCCATTATGACGTTCTCTTAATTTGCGCAAGAAAACACGCTGTTCCATCGCGGAAAACTCGGACGGAAAACATCTTTCATCGCGGCGTGGGTCTTGAGTGAGAAAAAAAAATGCTCATGCATACGAAAAATTAGGACGCCGGAATTGTTTCGCGTCAGGCGAACGGTTTTCGAAATGATTCATGGTGAGGGCGAAAAAAAAAATTAATTACTTTCGAACGCTCGCTTCTGTTTCATGCGCTGAAGTACGCGCGTCATAATTAATGACGTGCATGATGAGTGATTAACAAACATATTGTCAAATGTGAGGTAAAATGCACCTTGATTGTTTATACGGGAATTCCCCAGGACACGTATTAATTTATATATTTTGCGTGTATCGCGACGTTATAACAAAGCCGTTAATTAAGATAAATTTCGTGTCGCGGAAATTAAAGCAATTAATCTCGCGGAGCCATAACGCGACGCGACGATGCTCCGTCGTTTTTACATCTTCAGACAGTTAACTTGGTATTCTGCTGTATTATAAAGATAATTGATTCTTCATAAAGTGCATGATATTTCAATTTGAATTCTAAAACTATAAATTTCGACTGTATATTTCAAGTTTCTTGATAGAAATACGATAAATTAAATTTTGTCCTTAGCTGAACATTTTTCATTTGCAAAAAATTCCTGAAGCAATTTTTAATAAAATATTATACCACAGTTTCGTGATTCTACAGCAATTTACTTTTGAAAATGCAGAATTATTTTCCAGCAAGCATATCACTCTTAGGGATCAGTTTCAATTCGGAATTAAAAGAACTTGATTTAACCTCTTAGTCCGAGGGAAACGAACAAAATGTCCTCAAAACCCGAAAAAAATCTAAAAAAAACTTTGTCGACCATTAACAGCAAGGATGACCGTGACGACGGGGTTTTACTTCTTTCAAAAGAGACTGATGAGTGAAGTTGACTGATTCGTCCGTTCACCTCAAAAAAGGATTCTCGAAAAACTCGAAATTTTACAACAAAAATTTTCAAATTCGTTTTACATTCATTTCGAGTTGATTCGATCTTTAAACAACTAAGTCAAGTTCCGGTGCAATGACCGAAACAAACTTTGAAACACGAAATAACAACAACAAAGACCGTTGCATAGTTATTATGCATATTGCGCATATTGACGAGCTTTTCACAATGCAAGATGTGAATCGATCGAATTCGGATCTTAACACATATCTATCTGTAAACCGTCAATAGAATAATTGCCTAGCAGATGAATTGAAGCTTAGGTTGGTTGGCAGTGGTAATGACATGTATGGTCCAACCTACCTCATACCCAACCCTAATCACAGACATATTACATTTTTTTCAATTCGATCAAAACCTCACATTTCATTCTAAAATGTCAATCAATTTTATTGTTTCAACCCAATTTCAGCCAACTACGATGAACAATTTGCGACTTTATTTTTTGCAAAAAAGGAAAATTGGTCGCCCTAAATATTGACCCTAATCACTTTTTTTATCGACTGCATTTGCCGTTGCAGAATGTGCAACAATTACCGGGCAAATGAGTGTTGGAGATTCCATTCGAGTTCAGAGAAATGTCAAAATAAGCTGATGGTAATGAATCCACGGGTCGTACAGACATGCAAATGGTACAAGCATTTTGAAGAAGGTCAATTGTTGATGACCTACGCTCGGAGCAGACATTAATATCAATTAACGACACATGTTAAACCGTCTCGTGTAAAATTTCCGTCCGTCGGAAACGAACAAATACCTATGTCTCGGGGAAAAAAAGTGCACGAGAGGCCTTTCAGTCGTGAAAACCAATTTCAAACGACCCGGAATGTGGGTCATGATCAATCGGCCTTCGGACGCCTTTGAATCTTTTGTACCACTTGTGTACTCGTGCGCCACCGTGGATTCATTACCAAAATCTTATTTTCAAAATTCCATCGGCCCGATAAACCCGATTAGGCACGATTTCAATTTCATTTTGAAAAATCGTGTTTTTTGCCTCAATTGAAAAATTGCGAATTGAAAACTATTAGTTATTATCAACCCATTTCTGGCCAATGATGCATAAATTTTCAATTTGAAAATCTTTTATTTCTGATCATACAAATTATGACTCAGGAAATTTTAATGATTAAACTTATGTATTCAATGAAGGACGAAAAATGGACCAATTAACCCTTTAATTAACCCTTAATGACTCATTACACTTAGTTAGGGGTTAATTTCCAGGATTTTGAAATTTGAAAACAATTATGAAACGAAAATTCAATTATTTTTAATAACGAATTGTAATTGACAGGTAGAGTTTTGACGAACGTCATTTATAATTTTGACTGTGAAACAACATTATTCGTATTGCATTGGTTCGTTTAAAAACACTGAGGTGAAACAAATTAAAACCTTGATATCCTGAAATGAGACTTCCCTGTCTTAATGAAGTGTCCTAATGAAGACGTTAATGTTCGCAAACGAGTCAGTTTAAGTCTTAATGAAAACATTTAGATCTTAAAATAAGACACTCAACATAAAAAAGAAACGGCAACATCTAAATTACAAACATCTTTCCGCAGTCTTCAATCGCTCAAAATTTCCATCAAACCAGAAACTTAAATAAAACAAATTGTTTTGCAAATTTTATTGAAACGAACATTTTATATTCACAGTGACAATTGTGATTGTGAATATCAAATATTCAAGTTGGTTAATACTCGAGTTGGACTGGATTTTGTGAATTGACGAGGTTCCAAAAGTTTTTTGCGGCTGGATAAAACGTATAGGTGGAAAAACTCGATCGGCTCTATATCGGTTACTTGGAGAATTGCACCCGGGACGTAATGGAGCAAAGTAATCGCGCGTTATCGCCGTAGCATTTCTATTTAATTAGAATCGACCCGCGGGTGAGAATCGGTTCGATTATATCTATAACTCGTATAGGCTGGCGGCTTTTATTGGTACGAGCAAGCCGCGTGGGACGGAATTACGTGTATATGGTTGGCATGAAACCGCCACTCAAATTTACGATACTTATTTTGCGGCGCTCGCTTGTCCCCTGTTGATAGACTCTCGCACACACCTCAAAGCAGAAGTGCTGTGCCGCGAAAATTTCGCCCCTGCATTAATGCAGCCGATCAGACACAATTTTCACTGACACCTTTTTTTCCACCCTCTCCTATCTCCATCACGAAATTATTCCACTTAATTAATTCGCAACTAACTCATTCTTTTTTTTTTTTTGACTTGAGATCTTGATACACATTTTTTTCGCTTGTTTTTCAATTCGAAAAAATGATTAAATGTTAAAATGCGATTTGGTAAATTTGTTAACTCGAAAACTTCAATTTCACTGGTAGATAAAGGGGCAAAAATATCATTTGGACGATGAGACGGTGAAGAATGTTATCACAAAATGTAATTCATGAAACGTTAAAAATCATTGTTAGATAGTACGTATTATAAGCAGGTCCTAATAATTACTGTTTTCAGTCTGCTGCTAGGGTGCAATGAGATATTATCATTTTAACAAGCGAATGTGAAGTGATGAAAGCGCTGCTGGCTTACTTCAGATTAGAGGGTTGAAGCTTGTATATAGCAATTATGGCCTTGTTTTATGTAAGCTTCATATGGTACAACGATGTTCAAAAAAAAAAACGACAGAATTTATTTGCTCCGAACATAAATCACTTCGATCTCTCACGTTTGTTTCTTTTGATGTATAAAACGGTGCATTTCGATCTATCCTATAAATCAACAAAAAAGAATTACACAAAATGAAATTAAAACAACAACAAAAATAACAAGACAAGAAATGTGCTTTTTGGAAGACAACAAAAATCGAATTATCTGATCCAACAAATATAACATTCATATCAAATTTTTCACAGCAGTATGTTGGATCCAACAATGACTTTGAAAAGGCCAAAAATTTCTTTTACATGCAAAATATTTTCAATCTTGTGAGAAATATATTTAAAATCCAGTGGCAAAAATGGAGCGTATATAATTTAGACTTACCGTCACTCGAGATCCCTTTTCACGGGCGCATTTAAAACTAACCAATCTTATCTGAATTTGACACAAAAACGTATGCAAAGTTGTACACTGTACCTGTTTGTGAACACCGTATACTTTGTGATTTTATAAACTGTGAGCCGTAAAAATTAAACTGTTTTAAAATTTAAATACATTAGTGAAACAAAAACACATCATTTTGACAAGTTTTTGTGGAACACTTTCAAAAACATGTTTCTTCGAGAAATTAATAACATTTTTGAATTTTAAAAAATTTGGGTATTCAAAATTGGTAATATGAAAATACTTCTCGTCGTGTCACTCTGTGTGGCGTCTTCAAACTTGAGCTATTCTCTTACGTAATTAACTAATTACTTATGTACTATTTCATTAAAACTTGCAGCGATAATGTTGTTCGTAATAAGATTAGTCGTTGTATACATTATATTGCTCTAGTTATAGGAAACTTAGCTTTTATACAGTAATAGAATAAAACAATTTAAAGTCGTTAAAAAATGTGTAACTTGTAATAAACCATCAGAATGTGAATGAAAATTAAAACATTTTCAAGAAAAGAAGAAAAAAAAGGTCGAAAGATTATGCGATCCGAGGTGTTGGAGCACGTAATGAAAATATCTGCAAAAGTTGTAAAGCAGTGTGACAAGCGGATGGGAAATCATTTGCATATGTTCACTGAATGTCTAGTTATCTATGCTCTCGCACTCGAAAAAGTGTAATTAACTGATGAAATTAAAATTTCGCTCACTTTTTATAGAAAAATAAACTTCCGACCCTACGTTGCAAACGAGCCCGATTTAAAATTGAAATTATAATATCAAGTACGTGACAAAATTCTGTTTGCAAATAATTCATGAGTTATTTGCAAATGAATATTTTAAAGTAAATTGGTATCATCAAACTAGAATGAAAATCATGAAAATAATCAAACCATCCACGATAATACTTTTTCATCGCCTTTGTTTTTAGTTTGCATTTCTATGTTTCCATGATTTTCGTATTTTTAATCGAAACGTTTTGATTGGGAATAAAATGTTTCTTAATTTCATTTCGGTTTATCAGACGTGTGAAGCACAGTTACAGTAGAGAATGGAACGAAAATGAAGTGTGTGGAATGCAGCGTGGAATAAACTGCATCCTCTGAATCGCAGAGTTATCAGAGAGCAGACGTCGAAAAAAAAATGCTATTTCTGCGTGCACAACGAGAACACAATTAAAATGAGCACAATACTCGTTTCCTCGTCGCTTGTTCGATTCGTTCGATCGTTTCGTCGCTTTTGGACTTGACCCCTTTATGTCACTGTCCAACGACTAAACAACCGGCCGTTGATTTTGCCAAGCATCAAAATGTTCTTTGCCCTTTACTGCATACATCATACAATGATCACGTCAAAGCCTACACTCGAGAATAATTTGTTAGAGTAATCACTCCATTATGGATGATAACCGAGCACGAACTTTAACTTATTATTAATTTACGCTCGGCCGCATAATTGTTTGCACAAAAACTCGTATCGTATTATCAGGCTCCCAGGTGAATTGCGAACAAAAATCCGTCATTCTCATTCAGCGCGATTCGACAGAAAAATTATCATTCAAATTACAGATAGCATGAAGTTACAGAGTGAGATAGACAATCAGCGTCAATTTGGATGCTCATTATCAATTCTTATGACGGGTCGCAGCGTAGAATAATGTGCGTGCATTAAAGCTCGCACGTACGACGAACAAAAGCGGAGTTGCATAAATCGCGCGCTTATCGGTACATAGAAGGCGAGCAAAGTGAAATTTGTTATCGGACGCGAACGACCAAAAACAAGCATCAATCATTTGTCTCTCATTCATCAATAGTAAGTAGTAAGACGTTACATAACGCTCGCTGATTGGACAGCTTCGCCAATCTGAATAAGATTTTTCCACTTCTTTTTTTTTCAGCGAACGTTTGCAACTTTCTTGCCAAGCGTGCGCGCAGGATAAGCGAGCGGAAATTTTTATTCGCTTTTTCCATTCGACTCAAAACTGTATCTCGCAAGATCGACACACTTTCTGATGATTCATTCGAATTAAGTGCTACGGACAGATGATCTGTTTCTTTTTTTCTTTCTCGTTTTTACAATTGTTTGAACCGTGCGCAAGTACATCGATGACAGTTGAATCAATAAAGCGGTAATTAAAGATTAAGAGGTACCACAGAACGAGCGTTCAATTAATAACATCGTTGATTAATCGAACTAATTATTCACTGTCAAAATTTCTTAGCCAGCAGAATTTCATGTACCGTTTTTTTTTCTCTCGCTCTTCTTTCATTATTACATTTTGTGGTCGAAAGTGAGCATCAATTGATTAATCATTTGGTAAACTCGTGACGTTTTTTTTACACGCGAGAAACAAAAAGCAAGGATGTGCACGGACCGTGTAACTTAAAGCGGGCTTTAGCTAACTCAAATTAAGGTCAACTCGAGCTGACGAGGCACGCTCAAGTCACCGGAGCTTCCAAATGACAATTGTGCGATCACAGGAATTTGAAATGTGGTGATAATTTTAACTTGAAGTGCGCGACATTGTTCATCCCAATCCAATATGAAATCTGAATTTGATTTTCGAAACTATTATGACTGAAATTTTGTGAACAATTTTTTAAAGCATGTCGAATGGCGAGGTGTCCAATAAACTAAACGGACCGATCTTGCTGAGAACGAATAAACCATTCTACGATTGACGTCGTATTCTAATTAAATCAATTCAAAGAGATGACATCAAACGATGACACACGTCGATATTTGCAACCGATCAGATTCAGAAGTGCGCCAAGATGATGTACAGTCACTGTATGTACATACAATTGAATCAATATTTATTTATATTATTACAGTCGTGATGGAACTCCATCAACCGTGAATTCTGCTTTGCAAAATAATAATTCAACGGGCGGTGTACATTTCCTTCATTCGTTTACGATTCGTGCAAATAATTAATGTTGCGCGGACCATTAATTTGTAGTCGAATTTCAAATTATTAGCTTTGGCCGGGTAATCGAAATATATTTACACAAATCGGGAATAAAGTAAATAGCATCAGTTGCTTCGTCAGTCTAATTCAATCGATTTACGTAATTACCTTCAAATAGCAACGACGTATTTAGCGAATTGAATATCCCGCTTGTGTGATTTTATGGGAGTCCATTCATTTTGAATGGTATCAGATGAATCAAATCTCACGACTTCCATGCTCTCGTACCTTCATATTTTTCAAACGTCAAGCATTCAAATCAGGCTAAATATAATTTTTACAAACTTAGTGGATCTGTTACTATTTTTATCACGATTGTTAGTTAGCTGACTAAAAAATCCGTCCGGCAGGTTTCGATGTTTCTGTTTTTAATCTCTTGGCTTGGAATTATTTATGGAAGGCAGTTTTTACTGACAAAAAAATTATAACAACATCCGCTTGTTATGACAGCAAGTAGAGATTAACATATTGATGAAAACAGGAACGATTTTGAATACAGATTGAACGCAAAAAGGAGGATCGATGCATTAATTTGTAATTTTTATTTTTTTGTATTTTCTCAACAATTTTTGTACACTTTATACATAGTAGATTAGAGATTGCAGCTGAAGAGAAAACGAATAATGTAACAGCAGCTTTGTTTCACGGGTTTTCAGATACAAGTGTAGATTCACAAACATAAGTTATACGAATTACAAGAACAATAAATAAACAATCGGTAACTGTAACTATTTTTGGGCAATGTTAAAAAATCTGTCCCACATGAATGATTATAGAAGATCGCAAAAGTCGCAAGTAAACATCTGCACGATCATTGTGGACGTAATTTAATCCAGTCTTTTTTTTCGACAACAAAATAGCATTGTCGTTTGATTGCGCGATTTATCAGTTTCGTTCCTTAAACAGAACGAACAATTTGGCGTTAGACAAAAAATATTCATTCACTTATCTAACTACAACTTTCAGTATCAATGAAAGGAGGATACCAGTGTAAAAAACAAACTTAATGGACTTGATAATGTGCGTTCATTTTTTTATAAAGCTCCTGGTAAAATGAGAAACTTGATTTCAAACTATACAGATTACACGGAATACAATACAGAAAATATTGAAAAAATATGATCCACACTGACATCCTCTTTTGTAAAATGTTTTCGATTTTATTTTGTAGTTTATCTGTACATCTGGAAGAACTGACTTTTAAATGCAAACAAAAAACAATAGATACTATTGTTTTATCGCCATTAAATTTGTTCTCGCGTTCAGTTTTATGGCAACGTATTAATTGACGATACGATAAAAAGTCAACAACAGGCTTTAAAGGCCAATAAAAATCACATTCGCTAGAAAACTCGGTCCTGGTATCCAGTGTCGGCACTTTGACTGGAATCCGTCGTGCCCGGAATCATGAGACCGCGTTGCTGATGATTCGGACGCATGTGGGCAGGTCGCCTTGGCGGCGTCAAAAACTCGAACATATGCTGATTGTATTTGGATAGCAGCTTGATTAAATCAGTCGGCATCGGCTCGGTCCAGAAAAAATCGTGGTTCAACGCACCGTCCGTGTCAATGCGCTTTGAGGGATCTAAAATCAGCAGTTTATCCAAAAGGTCG
The DNA here is from genome assembly GCA_020615435.1 of Telenomus remus. Lineage (NCBI taxonomy): Eukaryota > Metazoa > Arthropoda > Insecta > Hymenoptera > Scelionidae > Telenomus > Telenomus remus. The sequence continues at coordinate 8,353,729 of CM036337.1, read as the reverse complement.
CAACCGTATGGATCCTGAACATACGGTTTCAGTCTTTCTTTCACCTGCAAGCAAAAAATAAGAAGTTTGAAAAGTTAGCTTTTTTTTAACTTGACAAAGTTTGTATTTATTTTATGAACTATCGCTCGAAATACTGCTCTGAATGGTTTCGCGAAATTCAATAGGACCTGTATCAAAACGCAGCTTTCCGTCCCGTTTCAATCACATGTTACGACACACTAAAAGGGATTGGAAAGATGCAAGCTTACATAAGTCCTACTGTACATACATGTCCATGATTGCACGGATTTTAATACAGGATAATTTTCAGCAGCCTCTCGAGCAATTAGAATTTATAAATGTATGAAAATTTTGAATATTTCAAGTTGTTTATCACTCGAAATAGTATGTTGTTCTATTTCAACTGTGATACTTGCCCTTCGTTTCTGTCCCTGAGCAAGTTCCAAATTTTTGTACGATTCCAACTTGACGACACCCGGCCATACTTCTGGATTTATCGAACCGCAAAGCTGTGAAATTAGTTTCAACTGCATTTGCTCGGTGTTTCCCTGCATAATCGGCGTCCTGTAACCCAGTGCATCATTTAATCCTGTTGATTAACTATTTAAATTTGCTCTCGCGCTATTGAAAAATGCAGTAAACTCATTATCCAACCTCGTCCACATTTCGGCCATAATGCAGCCTGCTCCCCAAAGATCGATAGGCGGTCCATAATTTCGTTCGCCTAGGAGTAATTCGGGAGGACGATACCAAAGAGTGACTACTCGGTTTGTGTATTTATTAGTCTGCCCAGGCTTGCAGTGACTAAACGCTCTGGCCAACCCAAAATCTGCCAGTTTCAGCGTACCGTTTTTTGTAATAAGAACGTTCGCCGCTTTCATATCTCTGTGTAAAATCTAAAATATCCAGAAAAACATAAACCATGTCAATTATGGTTTTTGTCAATTATGGTTTTCTATGAGTCTTAAACTTCTAAAAACATTAAGGCGATATAAAAATGGCTGGTTTGTTTACAAAAACGGCTCGAGGTCGTGCGCCAAAACAATAATTTTGGTTATAACGAAAAATATATCAGGACAAAGACAATTTTCCAAAGATTATCCCGATCATTTTTCATTATAAACAAAACTACTGTATTAGCTCACGACCCCGAACCGATTTTTGTAACCTAAAAATTTCAATCGAACTTTTTATACCGCCTTAATTTATTGACGTATGTAATATGTAATATGTTTTGGGTCTCTCAGACCCAAATAATGTATATAAAATTTCTTCTTTCATACTTTTTCAACTGTGCATTTGTGGGTAATTGAAATCTAACCAACCTTGTTGTTATGAATGTAATAAAGTCCGTTGAACAATTGTTTCATCACCATCTTTACTTCGCCTAAGTTAAACTTAACATGTTTGTTTGACAATAGCCCAGCCAAATCATGTTCACAGAACTCAAATACCAAGAAAAACGTTGAGTGATATTTGTTGACCTGTGTCGCTGAAGATTAAATGAAAAGAAAAACTTGAGTTCAAGGATGAATTTCATCAACAAGATAATAAATTCATATCTCAAAAAACTGAATCAAAAACACTTTCGTACCTTTTGTTCGGCAAATTTCAATTAATGTAACAACATTTTCGTGTTTTAATTTCTGTAAGATTTTAATCTCTCTCAGGGCTGTTATAGGAAACTGTACCAAAACAAAAAAGCAATTATCAGTAAAGTTTCTGTCAAATTCTAACCTAAAATAAGATTATGGTAAAAAATGTAATTACAAAAAAAATAAAACAAATCAGAAATCTACATACCCCTTCCCTTTCATTGTCCATAAGAACTTTTTTGAGAGCGACTAGTTTGGTCGGATCGGCTTTACTTTTCGCCTTGAAAACCTCTCTGAAAACAAGCAAAATAAAGTTAAACAACCTCGAATTGACACAACAACACGGAAGCCAACTAAACAAAAAATTACAAGCGTAATCAAAAAAAGTTACCCGAATGTTCCTTGGCCTATCTTTGCAATCTTTTCATATTTTGATACGTCATCACAGAAGGGAAATCTAAACTCTTCGATATACCTTTCCCGGTCCCTTCTGTTCATTTTGACGTTTGGGCTGAAACGACACGGCCCAGCTTGACACGTAGCAACACGTGTCTTCAAATCTGGTCGCAATAATTTGTCAACCCCGCGCACGGGCTCGTATTTTCAGTTGACAATTGCACTTTACACCGCGGCTACTGGCATATCAGCGAATCACGTGCGTCAAAATTGTAAACACAATTGCAAGTCAACACTTCCACGTGGTACTGGATTTTCATGCGCGCACTTGCGCGCACTTGTACATGGGGACGTGATGCGCGCGCCGCTGTGACATACAAAGCCGGCCAAACAAGAGGGGGAGAATTCGTTGTCACGTGAAGAAAAATAAGAAAAAACAAGGCGAATTTTCTATCACGAACGTTCACATTTTCTGAGTCCCACCATTTTCTTGATACGTAATACATAACCTTCTTCTCGTCTTCCACTTGACTTGTGCGTGAAAGTGCACCGAGTGACGTTATCTGTCAAAATTGACAAGCGCGGGAAATTTGAATTGTTCATACTTCTCCAGGTTGTTTTTTATGAAAAAATGAGAACAGTCGTTTTGCTCAAGAAGTTTTGTTTTCAATTATAATAAAGCTTATTTTGAAAATGAAAAAATTGTTCAGAGAGAAATATTTAGTTCGATAAAGCTGATACATTTTAAGTAATTATTTGGTGTTTCATTAAGACCGTTAATTAAGAACCTTCAACTTAAGTTTGAAAGTAGTTAATTTTTTAGTCAGTTAATTTTTTATTTGTTTTCCAGTATGAACGATTTAATTTTTAATTTTTTTCAGAAATAAAAATAGTTTTACTAAAGAAAGATTAATAGCCAGATTTCATTCCGCGTTCATTATTGTAATGTCATTAAGATCTTGATTGAAAAGAATTCTATAGTTGTAGTAGCTTCGTGACAATCACATCCTCACGACTCGTAAGGATGGGATTGTTTTAATTCGTTCTGATAAAAAGCTATTTCATTTCAACGTTCTCTTTGATCTATATACACATACTTTTGTTGGTTTTTGTTTTTTAAATAAAAATGGAAAAAAATCCTTTAATTAATTTGATTAATTTTACTGATAATTTAAAAAAAATATTTCTTAGTATTCAACTACATGAATTTCAAAAACCTGTGTTCAGGATAAGGATCTTTGGCATTGGAAAAAACGTATTTGAATGGTATCTCAATCATTGTCATTTTTTTAATCCTTGCATTGTAGTCGTGAAAATTGATGTGCAAACAAGTGTCTGAAACCAGTATTTTTTCATGTTTTATCATTATTAAATACATTTGTTAGTCATTCAAGTCTTAGATTTGAAAATTTTGACACAGAGCTTTTTTTTAAAAATAATTTTAAAAATGCTGTGTGGTGAAATCGAGTTTTCTTTTTGTTTTTAGTTGCCTAAAATGTGAACATGTTTTGAATTATTTTTTATACAGAACAAAACCCCCTTGACGTCATTCAAGACGGACTGTCCGATAAGAATTATTCAAAAGAGTTCAACGTTGTTGAACCGATTAGTTATTTAATCAGTTTTTCATTGACAAATTAAATGGTTTTCCTCATTCAATTTTACACGTGTTAAAATTTATTAATCAAAAAACAGAATTTTGATCTTCATTTTTCCCTAGAATATCCAACTCATTAAATCGCTATCACTTTAATTTTATTCCAAGTTCAAAAACACGGTTATTAATCAGAATTTTCACAGAAAAAAAATTAACCAGATCAAAACTGTTAGTTAGTTTCCGCAGAAATACTCCAACTTGTTTGGGGAAAAAAATTTTGTTCAAAATATTTGCACGTCGATCGCCCATCTGACGTCACAAGGACATCTCAAGGAGAAACTGATATCGATATACACGACCCGTTGAGTCCTCTTTTCTTTTCGTTTTTGCACTTTTTATTTCAACGACCCCAAGTAGGATCGTAAAAAAGGACAAAGTTCAAGGGAGGACAAATGGTCAAAGCGAATCGAGATGTACGAAAATACAAGAAAAAAAAAGGCCAAGTGGTAGCGAAATCTTCCACTTCGGGATCTTCTAAAAAGGGATTTTCGTGGCAGCGAGCAAAAAAGGCCCAATGCAGATGGATGACGTGGAGTTACCTTGTAACGAGCGCTGATTGGCCAGCCGAGAAAAACCGATGCCCGTTTGACATTGCAAAATCTGTCCGCTAACTGCCATCACTAAAAAGTTAATCGCGAATTATTCGAGAGAGGAATAGAGGGACTCGCGAGGGAAAGAAATAAAGGAAGAAAATGCGTCTTTCAAACTGGTTCTCCGGCCAATCGAGCGAGCGCCGGTTTTTGACTCGGTAAGTGCTTGGGTAACATGAAAGAAAAAAAAACGCAGAAGATAAAATTGCCAACTGACACTCGTACTCTTCGTCACTATACGGCATCGCGCTATTCGCACTCGCACGCAACGTATCGCGCTCCTGACAATTCCAGGATAGTACAAATAGTTCCTACCAGTGTTTTCATAGACTTTTCAAGGTAAATTTCTTTTTCATTTTCGCTTAATATAAAATCGTTTCAATTTTCATCATTTACTTTTTGTTAACAATTTCATTTTTGGAACAACAACACTATTTTGTAGACATTGAAAATGTATCGACAAAAATTGAAACTTGTGATACGAGGTGACTTGGATTATTTCTCGGTTTGACAAACGTTCGCGGTTCAGAAAGGTGATGGCAATGGAATTACCATTGAATTGGATCTATTCTAGTGAAAATTAAAAGTGATCAGGGACAAGTGCGCCTTGAAAATCAGTATTCGGAGATACTTGTAGTGCAGAAACATTTTGTCTGAGGAAACAAAGAAAAATTGTATGCAAGGTCATGTTGCGGTTAAACTTGTTCAGGTAGTTTCTAGATCTCTCGCTTGTAACATACCGAGCGCCCTTCGACAAACATTTGTTGGTACAGAATCATACGAGAAAATATCAAAATTTGGTTTTCTTTCTTACAAAGATTACTTAAAATCAATTAATTTTCATAATTTTGTATAATAAAACAAGATGAAATGTCATTTAAGTTGATTAAAAGGACTAATTAAAAAATCGCATTTTTTTCAAGAGGTCAATCGAGGTAAACAGTTAATAATTGAAATGAATTAATAAGAATTGTGTAAGTGTTAATGCGTTATGACGGAGAAAAATGTAAATCGTTGTATTGAAATTTGATCTTAATTATGCAAAGTTGGATTTAAAAATTTAATTACCTACTGCAATGATTGTTGACCTTTCGCTTGTCACTGTTACGATTTTGTACATTAAAACTTTTTGTTATTCCTCGTTCAGGCTCTTTTTTTCGTACTGCATTCCATATTCTTCTCTCTCTTTCTTTATTTCTCAGGAAGAAGTTTAGATCAAAGTCACTGTTACTTGACAGCGTATAAAATAGTGTCACCAGTTAAATATTATTTCGCAACTTCTACTTTGCGGGATTTATTAAAGCAGCTTTTTCGACATAAAGTTTTAATGTCACGGTCGAGGACTGATGTGTATCCTGTGACATTTATTTTTAATTCAAAAAAATATAAAAATTCGGTAATAATTGATTTCGACAGTCCAATAAAAATTTATTTTTACTTGACGATCAGTCTCAATGCGAGTGTATCAGCCATTCAATATTACTGTTCGTTAAAATTTGAAACATTGCTCAAAATTTATTACTCGAATTTCAAGTCCAAAACATGAATGGATGATTATTATTCGTTCAAACCAGATATGGTTTTGAGAATCATCAGAAAGTAATTTAAAAGAAATTTTCCAGTCAAGGATTACTGTCTCTGTATGTCATAATATTGTTTTTGTTCGATTTTTTGTGCATATCAATGTGTTTCAACTTGGTCTGATTATATGCAAAAAAGATGTGCAAACGACCCAAATAAGCCACCGGCGAAATCTATTGCAGCACAATCTTGTTTTTATACCTATCTTAGCTTTGTTTTTTATACGTTTTTTGTTCTTAACTTTTTGTTCAAATGGAGTTGATGGAATCTTGAAACATTAATTCATACAAAATGATGATACGCGAGATATTGTTTTGTAATACATCCAGTCACGCTTTTCGCGATCGTCCATTTCATTCACGGTAATACGATACAAGTAGGAAGTGTTTTTTTTTAATTGCATAATCATGACTTTGGCGGATTTGAAAAAAATTATATTATCATAAGAATTTTAAAGCACAAAGGAAGAAGTATTTTTTCGCAAAAATGTTGCATAGAAAATGATGTTTTGGAGGGTAATTTAATCTGGTGGACAAAAAAACTGCCGAATCGTTAATTTTCGCGAACGAGGCCAATACCATATTTCTTGAGAACATTTTTTGTTCGAATCAAAAAAAATTGTTACGAAAGTGTGACCGAATTCGTTGATTTATAATTATAATTATAATATAAAAAAAGGTTGATTTGCAATCTCAATATTAATGACATGTTTGAAAATGTAGATAAATTATTTGTCATATTTCTTGCACTTTTTTGTTTAGTTAAGTAATTCTTGCACTTTTTTTGTCGTTTCAACTTCTTTTTTACCCGTGCGTCTTGAATTATTGTTCAACGATCAAACAATGTAAGATGCGACAATGTAAAGTGCGTTTGTTTTCACTACCAATTTATGTTGCAACGAAAAATTTGCAGTCTTTAATTTACATCCAAGAAATTACGAATATTAACCTTGAGATGTTTGAGCGAGTGTACCCCTCTCAAAAAAAAAATTTCATCAGCAGCAAAAGTAGCGAAAATTTTATTTAAAAAATTTCAAGGAAGTTTACATTTGTATGTAAACTACATTACCGCCTGTCAAATAAAATTTTTATTGACAGTCGTTCATTGCATACTTTTAAATAATTTGAAAAAAAAATTAAAAAAACTATAAACAACTTTTTTGAATTGCACTTTTGCCTTCAATTTAGATTGTATGTCAGTTATTGCTTTCTGCTCCAGGAAGTGTCCTACAGTTGTGTCAGCAATTCATGAGATCATTTTTTGCTGATTTTCTCCCCATTTTTTCCTTCCAATCTAACAAACAACCGATATCAAATCACACATTGAAGAAACATCATTACTTTTTACTTATCAATAAATAATCAACTTTTTTTTATTGTTTTTCTGTCAATCATGCATACATTCTCGAACCTGCCTTTTTTTTTCTTTTGACACTACGTAAAGACTGAAAAGCGTATACGCAAATCGTAATTGGAAACTCATCGATCGTAAAAAAACTTTATTTGCATGTCTATTTTTTTTTCATTCATTATAAAACGGAACGCATCGCATTGGCGCAATTTTCAGTTATCAGTTATTTCAGCTATTTATAAAATTCAGCAACGAAAGAAAATGTTGATGAATCCGGATTTTTTATAGACAGTTGCCTATCAATCAAAGATACGTAAACACATTTTATCAATTTAAATGCAAAAAATTGTACACATTATTTTGTCTCGCAAAACAACCGAACTGAATTTTGTACCGAAAAAAACAGGACGACAAGGGTTACAAAAAATTTGCAACTCATCAAAAAAGTAGCCAAAAACTGAGCACGAAAATAGTTCTGACTCATAGAGTAGAATTAATATGGCTATCTTTACTATACGCTCGGTTTACGATACGAAACATAATTAATGATATATGAGCTCGGACTGCATGTGACGTGCCTTTCGATTTTAATTCGCTGAATTAAGCTAAGCTGCACCCGTGACTTTTGACTGAAATATTCAGACGCATAAAAATTGCCGGGCCATTAGCGCAGTATCAAAAAGTAACAGCCCGACCAACACTGCACCACGGGCACTATTAAAACGCAGACGAGTTATCTTTGAATCGATCACCAGTCGTGTAGCTGGCCTTAGAATTGTTGTTGTTCCCCCTCAGTCAAAAAATTTTTGTTTTTTGAGAGGGCAACAAGTTACTTCCACTCAGCATCAGCGTTCCAAACTAAATTTATTTCATTGCTTGGAAGAACAGATATTCAACATTGTTTATTGAAACATTTGGAAATTTTTAAATTCGCTTTTACGTTGCTTTTACGTCATCATTCAGATGAAAAAAAACTTTATCTCACAAAAAAATGTTCCACCAACTTTGAAAACTTTTGTTAGATCATTTTTGTTGTGTTTATTGCAAAACAGCATTTGCAATAACAAATAATTCGTGAATTAAGAAAGATTGTGCAGTCAAAATCAAAAATATTCTTAATGTTCAGAAAGATATTTGTTTGAGTTTACCTATTTTTTTGATAAAACGTGAACTTTTTGGCAGTCAATCTAAAAATTAAATTTGAGTATTTGAATACTTTTGCAATATTTGCAATACTTGTTTCACCTGTGTTTGTGTTGAATTAATTGCCCTGATTCAGGTCTAATCGCACTTTGAGGCAATAACAGATAAATTATTAAAATTCAAGACAAAACACGAGGCGAAACGAGCGAGAACAAAAAATCACAAATACGGTCAATATCAACGGCAATAAGAATCGGAAGACATACGCGGTTCATCGCCAATCCCGCGTTTATAATTTATGGCTCATTATCAATTTTTTTGCCGTCTCTTTATCTTTACAAATTTAATTGCTTTAGAAATCGCGCCTTTAATAATTAATCAACTGATTAAACTTATCATTTTTTCCTCTAATCTTTTTTCTCATTATTACCACTAAAATTAATACAACTTTTTGTCTTTGATTTGCAGAAGAGACTTTTTTTCTTATGACACACCGGAACTGTCAAATCAAAATAATCCAAATAACCTTTTCTGTCAAAAACAATTGTTTTCCGCGGACGTGTATACAACTGTCATCGCTATGTCATCCAGATCACTTGTTATTTTTTGCTCTTTTTTTAAGTCACAGATTATTATACTTTGAAACTCGAGACGCAGATTGATTTGCATGATTCTGCTATTAATAATGATAAATAATAATCAGCCGCGTTAAATTGTAGGTGCGCGCATTGTATCTGAGCTTTGGTCATTGTAACGAAGATAATCAAGAAACTCAACTAATGGGCATCACTTGAGTTTCTGTACTGTCCTTCATCTCAAGCTTTGTGTGTCAAGTGTTAAACTTTTGCGACCGAAATCTGCTCGCCAAAGTTTCAAATCAGATTCACAACGCTTGTCAAAATTTGTACATGATATAGTACACTAACACTTCCATTTTCAACTCATCTTTAACAATTCAAAATTTGAAAAAAATGATATCTCTCAATTTAAAATGATGAATTCGAAGATATCAATTTTGCACAATTATCTTACAACAGACAATTTTATCTGTCAGTGACCAATTAATTTCCAGATAAAAACATTGTAGACCATTTTTTTATATTACGAAAACCAACTCATACACAAAGTGCAATCAAAATTCAAACAAAAAACATTAAAAAATGACAATCTTGAAAGTTAATTGAGCAATCAAAAAATGAACTCCTTTTTATACTTTTGAAAAAAGTTGATTTACTTATTTTTTTATACAAAAATGTTATTTCATAAAATAAGAGTAAAACTTTTATATAACAAAAAAAAATTAAAAAATTTTCAAAACAGCGAGAAAAAATGAATTCTCTATTCCAGTGCATCATACGAGATGAATGAATAGATTAAAAACGTATCACTTCAGCTCGTGTCATTCAAGAAAAAAAATCTTTAAATAAACGAACAATCGCTGCTCTGATTTGTTTATACCGATGCATCGCAATGTCAACATGATTAATTCAAAACTGATAAGAGAATCTTGTTACAGGCGGACAACACGCGAACCGAAGTTTTACAGCCGACAAAGCGTGGACAAAGAGAAAAAAGGTCACAAAAAAAAGGAAGAAGGCGTCGGACTGACCTATATATGAACCGACGTCGATCGCAAGTCGAGTGCAGCGCGTGATGCAGTAAGATCAGAATCCAGCAGCGATACACGTTCGCGATATAGGCCCCAGCTCGGTAAAGCTCGAGTCAATCGTTCGTTGTGTGTTAACCGGCGCGGATGACCAGAACCGTCGTTCTCACAAGGAACCATGAGTTACAACCGAGCGGTGTTGTTGAACCTGCCCAAAACCCAGTCGTTGGACATCGAGTTCTCAAACATTGAGTATGAAGTTTCGATGGGATTCAGGGGTCCTACCAAGACCATCCTGAAGGGCGTGAACGGTCACTTCAAGGCTGGCGAGTTGACCGCAATCATGGGACCGTCCGGGGCTGGCAAATCGTCGCTCCTCAACATCCTCACCGGGTTCAACAAAAATGGCATCAAAGGTTCTGTCGAGTACCAAGGTAGCGAGGGAAAGCGCGGCTGGAGAGAGTACCGCAAGGAGTCGTGTTACATCCAGCAGGACGACCAGCTTCACGCCCTGTTCACGGTCCAGGAGACGATGACCATGGCAACTGACCTTAAACTTGGTCACAGTCTTAACCGCAAGGCCAAACAGATGGTCATCGACGAGATCCTAGAGACCCTAGACCTGATGAAGACCAAGGAGACCAGGTGTGACAAACTAAGTGGAGGTCAGAGGAAACGACTTAGTATAGCACTTGAACTTGTGGACAACCCTCCCGTGATGTTTCTCGACGAACCAACGACTGGGCTGGATTCAGTTGCGTCTCATCAGGTTGTTAGTATGCTCAGAGGGTTGGCTAGGGGAAGTCGAACCATTGTCTGTACCATCCATCAACCTAGTGCTGTGATCTATGAGATGTTTGATCATATCTACTTGCTGGCAGAGGGAAAGTGTGTCTTCCAAGGAGCTGCCACTAACACTGTTGGGTACTTTTCCAACTTGGGCTTTGAGTGTCCCAAGTACCACAATCCGGCGGATTATATGATCGAGGTTGTTAGTAAAGAGTATGGTAACTTTAATGACCAACTGGCGGCCCAGGCTATGGATGTTGAGTCCAAGTGGAGAGTCAACTCGGTGGTGGCGAAATTGGACCTGCAGGATCTGGAGAAACAGAAGTCCAACTCGAAGACCACTGTTCTTGTGTCGGCACCTTCGGAACTTATCAGGTTCTTTGTGCTGCTTAATAGGTCTTGGATTCTACTTTACAGGTGAGAACTCGTTGAATTGATAAAAGCCATTTGAAATGGTGAAAATGGAACGACTTTTTTTGTTGTTTACATTCATGTTCGGAATTGGGATTCGAAAGTGGTGAGAGAGATGAGTTTTCCAATAAACGTAACTGATTACAGATGCATCACGATGTTTGTGCGAGTGCATTATTTAGTCAAAAAGTGGAGCGCGAATTTGAGACCCATTCAGGGATTTACAATGTCATCAATTTGGACAATGTGCAAAACAGTATTATCTCGTTTCATGAAACGTTTTCGCATCGTGTTGTTAACAACGGAAAATCCACCTAATCAATAACTCATATGAAACTGCAAAGTAAAAAATGAAAAATAAAATAACAGTGCAAAAAAATGATTTAAAAATGAACGAGGTGAAGAGTTACTTGGAAACTACTTTCACAATCTCGATAATACGAATTAATCGTACGAGTTGCCTTTTAAAGAAAATCGTGATGTTATGAAGTTTAAGATGTCATGTAACGAATTACGTAAAATTGTTTGCAAACACATAATTATTGCTTTTTGGATCTGCTCTCTTTAATGATGAAAATTATTCGTAACTTGAGGGACGGGAAAAAGCGTATCATAAAGCATGTAATCAGAAGCACCATTAATCGTTCGACCAAAAAGTCATTTTGCGCGAGTGCATAAAAACCTTGTCAGGTTTTGCAGACACCTTGAAAAGGCCGTGAATTGTTCTAGAACATTGTGTCCGTAAAAAATGTTTCTACAAAAACTTTTTCAAAACCTTTTAAAATTCCTAAAATTGAAAACAGTTTATACATTTTGAAGCATTTTTTATAGAAATAGGAAATGCCAAGAATGAATTATGCACTCAAGCAAAAACTTTATGTGCCAATAAAGAAAGATACATAATCACGTTAATTATTTATCAATTAAGATTACTTTTTTAACGTAAACAACTTTTTTATTAGTTTTTTAATTTTCTCTTACGAAAAACGATTCCTCGAAAAAAAAAAGAATCAATATACAAATGAAAAATCGGAATAGGATTTAACTGTAATATTAAAATATTATTAGTTGCTCTCAGTGATATTTATCAGAAGTAAAATTTGCAATCCAGCTTAAAAATTGTCACAAAAGAAGATTCAATTTTTCAATCGCGAAACAATATGGGATTGGACAGTCCGTTTGATCGCTTTTAATTACCAGCGATACAGGAAAGAACGAAAAAAAAAAAGATTCATTCTCCAGTTAGAAAGACCTCATGATTGTACCGTCGACTTTTTACAATTAACCGTCTCGTTACGAATTAATTATTGTCCACGATACGCGGTAAAAAGTCTCTTCACTTGTGGGTGAGATAAAAAAGTAGGAAGAGAGAGAGAAGTCAACTCCGATTGTGTTGCGTGAGCTGTTTTTAATAATCAATCAAATCTGAGAATAAAATGCGATGAAATCGGAGGCATTGCATTTTCATAAGATCCGCGTCATTAGTGCGTTATATATCTTTATTACATAACACATTAGCATCACAAAGGAAGCCACATTTTCTTGAAAATCACAAATGCGTTTCAAATGGACGTTGCCATTATCAGCCACATTCGTCGACATCAAACGATGAAAAGAAAGAAAAAAAAAGTGAGACAAAATTATTTCCAATATCGTTGCCTCTACTTTCCCCCCTCCCGAACCCCTTGCCTACATTTATCTTAAATTATTCGCGCGACGCAACGCACCGAACTCTGTTTTCAAAACCACAATTCTCTCTATCTGTGAAAATGCCCGCCGCAATGGACCGCTCCCCCCGCGTCCGCGCCCGATCTCTTTTGTGCGACGAAATTCCGAAATACTTCCGACGGTCATAAAACTTAACGATGCAACTACCGCGACATTACCTTTTTGACCGACAAAAAAGACGGCGCGATAGAAAAGATACAGTTTCCTATTATTTAACATAATGAAACTGATGCAACTTTTTGTATCGATCTGAGAAAGAATCAGCTCTTTTTTTTTATTCACTCCGTAGCCATTATTCCAGACTGAAAATTTAGCCGAATTTAATGTTCAATAAAAATTCATGAACTTGCTTCGCGTTATAAATCTCCGTCTTATTACATCACTCACACTAAACTTCATCTCAAAATGCGTGAGCTCATCAAAAAATAATAATCAAAACCAAAATTGAAATTATGCAACTGTTACATGCTTCATAAATTATAACTTTAGCTGACAATTTCTGACATTTATTAACAATTTTTGCTCCGCAAGTCCAAATTGACCTAAGATTATCAGTCAACTTTTTTCATTCATGGTTAATTCCACTGATCAATTTATATAACTCTTTTTCTAACTGTAACGATACGATGTTTTTATAAATTACGATCTCGACTGACAATTTTCACTAGTTTTTGATAAACTAAAAGCCAGCGCTGACCTAAGGTTATCAGTCAACATTCTTAAATTATGCTCAATTTTTCCACCAACTTTTAATCAATCATCTAAACATTGAACAAGAAAATTTACAACATTCAAATTGTAACTTTCATCTTCCCTTTGCAGAGACTGGACAGTGACGCACATGAAATTGGCTCTTCATTTGTTCACCGGAATAATTCTTGGTCTGCTGTACGAGAACGCCGGATCGGACGGTTCAAAGACGGTGAACAACATAGGATTCTCGTTGGTCTCAACCGTCTACCTCTGTTACACCAGCATGATGCCAGCAGTACTCAAGTTTCCCTCCGAGCTACCGATCCTCCGGAAGGAGCAGTTCAACAACTGGTACAAGCTACGTACCTACTACTTGGCTATCCTCATAGCCAACATGCCCGTCCAGATGATTTTTGCGATGGTCTACACCGCGGTTTCTTACACCCTAAGCAACCAGCCAATGGAACCAGCTCGGTTCAGCATGTACATCGCCATCTCCGTGCTTACTGTCTATGTGGCGGAGTCCTTGGGTCTGATCCTGGGCACTCTGTTGAACCCCATTAATGGTACCTTCGTAGGGGCCATTTCTGTCTGTGCCATGCTCACCTTTGCTGGTTTTCTCGTCCTGTTTAACCACATGCCGCTGGTGTTGTACTATGTGAGCTACCTGAGCTACCTGAGGTACTCGATGGAGGGCATGGTTTTGGCCCTCTACGGGTTCGGTCGGGAGAAGCTCGACTGTCCGGAAGAGCAGATGTACTGTCATTATCGGTACCCCGAGTCTATCCTCAGCGAACTCGCGATGGACAAAGGCATTTATTGGGTCGACTTTGGTATCCTGCTGGTCAATATTGTGATCCTCCGAATCATCGCTTATTGCACACTCAAGAGGAAAGTCAATATGTAATTGGCGAATCGTCGGAGCTCAGATTAGAGAGCCGGAAATGTGCACTTGTGATACTTGCGGATCGTCGGCAGTGCGACCTTCCAAATTACGCCGATGAAGTGTGTAATGAGTGAATGAGAAGAAACTTTTTGTAAAACTTAGTTCGTGGTTTCTGTGTGTTTTTTTTTTTTTTTATTTTTTAATCTCAGTGGTGGTGAGTTGGAAACTTAAGAAGAATAGAAAAAGAAATAATAGATGATAGTAGACAATTGTGGAAGATTTGATTGGCAAAGTGATCTCAGACCAATCTTGATTAACTCCTAGTGCGTGTGTGTTTTTGACTGGACTTTCGAAGACTTTTTTTACTTCTTTTAGTAGATTGTCTTAGATTTAAACTTTCTTTAATAAAATATATCTGTTGCTTGACTGACCGACTTTTTTTTTGTTAGATTGAAAACTAGTTCGTAGACGCGGTTTGTGAACTGTCGCTTTCATTCTGTGGATGTGACTGCATGTAAATATGTATTATACGATTGATTGTAAAAACACACGTTATTGCTCAATTCAGCTGGTGAGTTTATTTTTACAAAATATATAGAAAACTACGGTTTAATCTGTCATGTGTTACTGGGTACCCGTTTGATGTTGCTTCAGACGATTATTATTTATGTCAACTGGTTTTTTCAAGTGTTTGCTTTTTATGTGAATGTTGTGGTTCAAATTATTTAACTTGTTTAGCACCTAGCGGATGTATGACTATCGTTTTTGCAACACTCTAACTCACTTTGTTTTGACATTTGTAAAACTATCATTTCTGCAATTAAATTTTTATTGCCAATAAATGACATTTTTTCAGATAAACTTTTTACATGCTTGTCCTCAACTATTTTTATTTCAAACAATCGTTTCTATGTGGTTTCGTTTGATTTCGTTTGTAGCAGAGTCAAAAATCATCCTCACAGAAAACAATAATTTTTAACAAAATATTTACTTGAAAGAAATGAATTTTTAACAATTAATCCAGTTACAAGATTAAAATACCATGAAAATAATTTCTCTTCAGATACATAGAATTTTTGTATGTTATTTTTAATGCGGTGGATTTTGTTTGGTTTTCCGGTCTCTGAGAGAATGCGATTAAACTGATTCAATGCTGAAAAAAAATTGTTGGTAGATGGGAAGCACATTTTCGAAAGCGGCAAGATGAATCAATTTAAGTCGTTGTGTATAGTTAGATGCGAATTTCAAGTTGCACTCTGATTTGATTTGCATACAAATGAAATTTCTTTTCGATTGAAAAAGGTCGGAGGTTCTTTGTCTTTTGTAATAATTATGTTCAATTCGGCAAACCTCATTCGCTCTCGTTGACCCAAATAGAAACTTCAAGTCAATATTAAGCTCTGGAGAGAGGAAGTTGTCTGAAGGACACAATGTCTTACTTCTAATAAGAGCTTGGGTTACATCTAGATTTTAGATACAGAACATCCTCAGTCTCAGTTTGTAATAACTGTGCTTACATTAGCACCAGAAAATCATTGCGAAAATTCGTATACTTAATTCGCAAAAGTGATGAGTAGAAAATATAAACGTATGAGAACGACTAATTTCAAAATACAAACTTGCGATTGAGTAGTTTTTTTGGTTTAGCTCATTTGTAACTAGTGCGTATTATCAATCTTAAGAATGAGTTTTTGTTGGGACTTAATCATACGACACTTTGCATCATAATTGTCGGTCGGAAATATCGATATCCTATTACTGACGCAAAAGCGACCAAAAAAGTCTAATAATTTAACCGTTGCTAAATTATTCTTAATGATGATACTTTTATCTCCATAGTTGATTAGAAAAACCAACTTTGTAGCATAAAAATGATCAAGATATGATTTGAAACAAGGCTCTGAGTTATTCAACTGATGTTTTTCTTTGAAAAAGAATAACGTTTGCAATTTTTTGCGAAAAACAAAAAAAAATTCAATTTGAAGCTTGAGTGACTGCGATGATCGCTGTTCACAGACGAGTTAATTCAACGAAATTATAAAAATATAGCCCGCGATAGCGACGGCACGTTGAATCCTTTTTATATTGACGGTCGAAAATTTAATTAAATTTAAAGTTTATGTAAAATCGAGGCTCGTGTATTTTAGTCATTTTCTTATTAAAAATCAGCAAGGCAGAAGAACTGCACGAATTCCTAAACTGAGTTACAGTATAAGTCTGTCAGAAATGTGTCCGCGAGATTAAGACAGGTTGAGCAAACAAGAAATAAGAGACGCGGAAATAACTACTTTCTTGTACAAAATGTTACGGAATTTTATATATAAAATTAAATATTAAAAAATAACATTTTCTTTCAAACATATTTCGGTAGCAATTTCCCTTTCTGAAAATGTATCTATTTCAACAAAAAAAATTTTTTTTATTTCAGTCCTAATTTCTTCAGCTGTTTACTTTCGTTAATTTGTTGATTTAATTATTTTCATCGTTTTGAAAGCAAGTTTATTAGAGTTTTACTTTCAAAAGGATTCGAATTAATTACTTTCTTGAGCTACTGCATTAATGGGCACACAAAAACTAATAAACCAATGAAGAACTTGAGCATCCCTTTGTCAAATTTACAAAACGAAATCAAAAATGGAACACTGAAAGATTTAATTATGACTGCTAACGCAAACAGCACAATCTACGATTAAATGTTCGTTAATATTGACCAAACTAGTTTGAACAAACTATTGCCTTGAACTGCATCAAATTGAATAACAAAATTGAAGATAACAATTTCTCCTTAAAAGAATTGTGTTTATCTTGCAGTAAACACAGAAAATTTGCTATCAAACTTTTTTTGTTGTTTAGTAAGAAAAAAATCAGCGGATAAAAAATAGTAAGTCAAAAACCACAAGACTCAGTGTTAGTCGCATAAATCACAATTTCTGTCTGGTGCAATTTTCTAATCTCACAGATTTGCCGAACAAAATGCCGCTGATAAGTCGGCAATATGTTAGCGCGATAATAAAACGTTGTGCTATAAATGCGCGATTTTGAGTTGATGAAAGTTTTACGATACAAAAGCAAACGGCTGCTAAACAATTTGTTCTTGTATAGGCGCATGAACTTGTTTATATCCTTGAGGCCCTAATGCAATGTAGAGTCTACACGCCTACGTGCGTATTATTACGTGTGCTCACGTGCATAACACATACATCATCCATTGTCTGTACGTACACACTCGGCTATGACAGATGCTTGCGATCATGTTCCTTGTACTGTTTGACATCCCGTTGATATATTTCTACCTCGCCTTATCAGGCCGACAGAAAACATGATCCTACTAACGAAGCTCTTTAATTTATTTGCACATCGGCATTGTAACAATCAGTGGCATTAAAAATTGATTAATCAAACAGTTGCTTATATTTTTTTTATTGCTATTTTTTATTTTTTTTGTCTTCTTTTAAAAAAAATAAATAGTTTCAAATGGAAAAGTTAGTTATGAATACAAATTTGACGACATTAAAAAAATTAATCTCATTTTTTATTTATTTGAAATTGTTTGAATGTTTGTCTTTATTGATAGAAGTAATTAATGTTAACCTATGCAAACTTTTTTCCTTAGGTATGATTAAATCTTATAACTTTAATGTAAACATTTTACAATATTGCAACATCCATACTCAGATGGAATAAAAAAGAGATTATTTATGAATATTTTCAAGTCAATCAATCAAATCAACCGAAAACTTTTCGATTGTTTTGCGTCATTCGACTGCAATCTGCGGATAAATTTTATCCTCGGATTGCTAAACTTTCGTTTGAAATAAAGTTGTTATGCGAAGAAATGAAAGAAAAACAGCTGGACAGTAATGAAAAGCTTGTAAAGTAGTATTAAACAGTTTAGTATTTCAATCAAGCGTATTTTTTGCTAAGATTTCAATGAAGCGACAAATTGTTTGCTGATTTATACCAGCGTGGGATGTTAAGTAAAGCTATTTCATCCATATTTAGATTATACAATTCGATCAAAAACTGTGATAATAAATATAAGTAGATCTATTACAAATATTTTATTAAGATAGAAATAATTCGAGTGGTACATGAGTAATGCATACAAAAACAGTCGAAAGTTTATTGGCTCAGGGGCAGGAACCGCTGATGTATCGTAGCTGCTAAAGTCCGCGGGCATATTAGCCCAAAAACGAACAGCGAGTAATGGAGAACGAGCAAGTGCTTCATATTTTGTTAATGCGTTTTATGAAATCTTGCAAAACTATCATAAATTCGTGCAAAAATAATGGTTTCAATTATGCCAACTGGGTTGCAAAAAAAATATTACGTTGGATTTACCGTTTTCAACGCATACCTACGTCAAAACCAATTAACAAATAATGTGTGCAAATCGATGCATTTCTAGGAGCAAAACACCATCGGATATAAAAATAATTTGGAATAAATTATGGTAATACCGAGTGTTACGGCGGTTAAATAAATTCAAATCGCTTGATGAATCGTATGAAGAATAATTATTTTATTATAATTGTTGGCATTGCTGCCGGCAGAGAAACAAAAAGAGGACAGTCCATCGTTAAAAGTCGTACTGAAATGATATGGCAGTGAATACTCAACGCTCATCTATGCTTTTACTAAAAACACTTTATTGTCCACAGTATTGTTTCAACAAAATCCTTAACAATTTTACGATTTTTTATAGTTAACGTAATTTGATTAAGACATATTGATATGAAATTTATGGATATTATAGGATACATGAATGAATGTCTTAACGATTGTTTTTTTCTTCTTCGTCTTCTTGATGTATGATTATTTAACTTATCTACAATAGTTCGTTTCTTTTCTTTTATTTTTAATTGTTAAGTAAAATGTTATAAAAGAACATAAAATATCATAAATCACATATCAAATTTTTTTGCTTTTATTATGCGACACGAAAATTGGGGCTTTTCTCATAAAATCGGTATAGAAATTTGAGAAAAAATAGATATACACATACGCAATATTTACAAGTATCGTTTTGTTTCGCTTTTCCTTTTTGTTTCAATCGTCCAATTAATGGTTGGAAGTAAATTAATGTTAATTTGTTTCTTTCTTCTTTATCATCTTAACTAACGCATCACCACTCACTGGATGACAATTCAATACATATTTTTTCTCGGCGATATTGACGATACACATGACAATTTTTGCGCGCTTAAAGTTCGCTCTCCTTTTTTTCTACACCGTTTCCACCTTTTTTCAGCGAACAAAATTACAGTCACCTCGGCCATCAAACTTACTTCCAAAATACTTCTTTTCTTTTCTTTGGAAATAAATTTACACGGACGTTCGTACTAACATGTGCTTTCAAACACCGATAAAACAAAAGAAACTAAAATAAATACAATCATAACTTTTTTCTCTCAATAAATTATCCTTACAATTTTCGACAAATCAAAAATTCATTTAACTAAAATTCTTAAACAAAAGTCGTCCATTCAAAAGTCGTCCAACGTTTTTGAATTGTACAAAAGTCGAAAAGTTATCAACTAGATATGTTGGAAGAAAAGAAAACTGAAACTTTCGACATCGCGTGTTTGTTTGTTTTTAACGCGTTAGAAATACGTTTGATGTACGAGTGAAGTACCGCTGTGACGCAGTGCCTTAAAATGTACACTATATTAACTGATGCACTAATGAACGGCACGTTGAAAAAGGAGTTAATCGACAATAATCAAAGTTTGCCATACGTTTTGTTTCTTTTTAATTATATCTCGAAAGAGGAACCATATTTTTTGTGTCTCTCGCCTATTTATAAAAATAATTTGAAGCCGCCGCTCACTCTGTCTTTCTTTTCTCATTATTTTATATTCAGCAGTATATTGTTATTCGTCATCTAAAATTCGTCTATACATATGATTGTTTACAATCTACATACCAGAGATAGTCGCGAGTAATCAACCATCCCTTCTTTGTATTTGGCTCAGAGCTCAGAATCGAAAAAAGAAGCTCGCTTACTCGCGTTTGCCTCCATTGCGCGAGAACCGTGACACTTTAGCGAGCATCCACAGCGGGAACAAATTTGTCGAGAACTGCAATTCTCGGTCAACTCATAACATAATTTACGCTTTTTCCAAGTTGTTGCCAAGGGAGGGGGTGCGGAATTGCAGTTATCAACAAAACATTATCGAAAATGCACGTCAAAGTGGTGAAATCCTCGGGTTCACACCGACCCCGGGGTCGCGGGACAAATTTTCACATTCCTATTCAATTATTAAATCGGAATTTAACAAAATCAAACTGCTATCACCTTCAATCGAAATTGAAATCGCGATTCTCGACGATAACAATCATTTTTTATTTTCTGCCGACAATTGGATGGCCGATCAGAACGTGTTTGTAATCGGTGGATGATTGAAAATCAACTATCGCCTCGATGCTCGAATACAAATGACATTGCGGAATCTTTAGTTATTAATATCTTTTTTTTTATCATAACTTGTTTTTTTTTCATCGCGGGTATAGAATTTCGGTTAAAAAAACAATTCAAAACAACCAGGCCATTTCGAAAATGAAACGCATCCGTTTACATATACTTATATTCGCACGCGTCAAAAAAAAAGTGCCACGCGTGCAATATAACATATATATATAGATATATGAAACCAAAAAAAAATTTTCTCTCTTTATTTCTCTTACAATCAAACATTGCTACTACCCCCATCGTCGTATTTCAATTATTTTCTTGTCTGCACCTCTCTGATATGTTAGAAAAAACAGAAGAAACTATTTGTCAAGGTTTCCTTCCATAATTTGTTTTTCAATCTCTTTGTTTCTTTTCGTTTAGTCGCGCATCAATATTACTTATTTATTGTCATTCGATGTCAGTTGATAATTTTTTTACGTTGTTTTTGTTCTTGGTTTTCTTATCTGTTGTAGTCGATTTGTTTGTAAATGGAAAAATCATCAAATTTTCGATGTGCACCAACGATCCCAAGCATCTCGCGTCCTCAACAATTTTTTCCGCCGTTCTTTTTTGATTCGAAACACAGTCATCACTTGGCAATGATTAAATGAAAAAACGAATGCCAATTTAATAAGTCTCGGCAACAGATTTTGAGATACGTTTTTTTTTGCAGTTTTCTGATTTTTAGCGCACTGAGCAACACAATGTACAATTATTTGAGCAACAGTGGCTAAACGCATACTGTTCTTTTTTATATGTTTACATCGTCATTCTTATACGTATTTATACATACATTAGTTATTTACACGAACAACTATTTTCGGAACATTTTTAGTTTTTTCATTTTCAGATGAATTCAAGTTTTTTTGTTTTTGTATCTCAAAAAATTGAGTTGCAAATCGAATACCATGTAAGTAATTTGTTTGCGAATTGTTGTCAATTAAAAAAGTTTAAACTTGCAACCCCTTGAATTCACGCGAATCGTTTGGTCTTAACAAAATGAAAATAAATTGCAATATACAATGGTTTGTTTTTCTTCTGCATGTCAATAAGCATGATCGTTTATTAAGGTTTATTTTGATTTTTTCACAAATAAAAACATAACATTTGGTTTTTTCTTTCAAATAAAAAAACGACGCGCATGTCGTTGTACTTCAATTTGTCTAGTTCTGTCATTTCACTTTTTCACAGATTGCACTTATCGTTACAGCTTTCAATAAATTATTTGTCAAATTCATAGTTCAGGGAGTAACTTACAGGTTGGATATAAAATCATACGAAACTGACAAGATTGTGAAAAACTGAATGAAAATCGGCGAGATCGTATACATTCCTATTGAGTTGTTAGAATGGCACTATCTTGACACTTGAAAAGCCAAGTACATTTACATATCGTTGATTAATAAAAATTAACATCTAAGAAGTCAAAAAATTATCATTAACATATGACACGTTTTGTAGACAGTTTGATTTTCGTCGCCGGATTTGATTCCCTTTTTCTCGTCATTGTGAAACAAGTAAATGCTATAATTAACGTCTTACGAGATCAACGATTAATTCATCAACGGTTGCGCATGAAAAATAATTCTTTGCAACAAACGTTTTCATGGTCACGTTTTCATTTTTTTGTTTTTCATACAATAGTTTCAGATCATACTGTGCTGTGCGATACATAATACATACTAAAAAGTAATATGATTGAGATGACACTTTCTCGGCATCTTAAAAATTCAAGAAACCTTATCTATTTAATAAAAAATACTATCGGTACGCAGATTTTGTTTCCTCTTAAAATTCAGATTAACGCGACCCCACGTTGACTCTAAAAAACAACTTTTGTTTTTGTTTTTTCAATCAAATCTGAATACAGATGGATTTGTACAAATTCAAACATTGATTGTTTTTCAAATTAGCACAAATCCGCACGATATATGAGCAAAACGTTTTGGTTCGTTGCGATAAAAATGTTTGGCTGATACAATACAACGATCGGCAAACAAAATCTCGTTCCAAATTGATGAATAGAAACGAAAACGTTTGATGATTTTATAAATAAACCTAAGCATGTCGTGAATCACTCTTCGTCAGAATAAATATTCAGATGTGTTTGATAAAATAATAAACGTAAGAATTTCTCTAGAAGAAATGTTCTTTTTACAAATTAAAAATTATATATAAAAAAAAGTTGGGGAAATAAACATGTACAAAAGTACTTTTCTAATCTCTCGTCGTCGTAACGGTTAACATTTGAAAAAAATGTACCGAAAATAGCCACGGTAGGTAATTAATATAAATACTTGTATAATTGTATTTATAAATGTATGTATAAATGCTATGTTCGTTATATATATACGTTATATATCATTTTTGTCCAATAATTAATAAGACCGACGGTCTTATTTTTTTCACTTTAAATTTATACAATCGTCCGAACGACTCGAACATGGCCAACTTTAACACAGAATCATGCCACTACTCAGCCGCTGCTACTGCGGTTGCGGTGGATTGTGCTGCAAGGTCGGTGGTGGGCCCTGAAAACATTATCTTTCATTAGACTCGAAAATAAACTTTCTAAATCTAATTTCCAAACTGTTATTTAACCTTTTTTCCAACTTATTCAGCTCGTGCAATTTCAACTTTTAATTTCGGTTGATTTGATTTGAAAATAATAATGTAGAACGTTGTTTGTTCTTTCAACTCACGGGCATTGTCGGGAAAGGCGTTTGCGAATGCGCATGCGGATGTGGATGAGGATGAGCTATGTGCGTCGCCAGATGACCAGGAAGTTTCGGCCCGTCTTCAGCTTTTTCTTCTTCTCTCCTTTTTAGACACGCCGCTTTAGGATTCAGATTTCGTTCTGCAAAGACGCAATTGCAATGAGAATCAGAACAAAAGAAAAAACAAGAACATTGGAAACAAATAATTATAAAAGTCGTTATAATTTTATGATGATTCAAAGGATGAAACTCACCTCTAACTTGCTGCTCTAAGGTCATAATCACTTCAACAGCCATATTTAAGATACCAAGTTTGGTTTGTGGCTTGTCCGTTTTTAGATGTGTCATGCACATTCTACCAAGTTCCTTCAGAGCTTCATTGATATCTCGAATACGTATCCTATGAATAAACCACATCAAATTAATAATAATCACAAAATAATAATCTCACAAAAACTGATGTCATATTTTTAAATTGAATTTATTTTGTAAATACTAAATGAAACCAAATAAAAATGACAACAAAATTCAAGTGTTTGAGAGAGTCAAATGTTTAAACATGTTTAGGTTTATAGTAGAAAAATAATAGTACAAAATTAGGAAAAGTAAAGGTAAAAAAATGTTGAAAGAAAATGTCTGTGCTTGAAAATGAAACAAAAGTGTTGAAATTGGAGTTTAAGATCATTATCTAAAAGTCAAGTGTTGAAATATTAACTACATAGAATACGGGCAAACTCCCCAACAGAATTTTCTATTCTGTCGCTTTTGGGTACGAACTTGAGACTGCTTCGATGCCAGCGAAATAATAAGATTTGCATTGTTAGCGTTTGCTTCCGAGCTTACCTTTCCCTAGCATTATTAGCCTGCCTCCTCTCTTTTTCCCTTTGAGCCTTTACGTCAGGATCATCATCCTCATCCTCGGCGCTCGAACAACAGTTGCGCAATAACAATACTAGATTAATCACCTGAACTGACTCATCAAACTTTGTTCCAAAATTTGTTCTTTCAATTTTCTTTTGATAAAATTTGTTCACAAATTTGTATCTTATTCTTCATTGATCGGAAGCTATATTCTCCAGTAAATCTATGTTTTCATTAGAAAACAAAGTTTACTGCAAAATATGTAGAACGCAAATCGAATAGCTTGCATTTCAAAGACCCATCACCGATGATTAGTTCGTTTTGTTCCGGCTTAACAACAACGATCATTTCACCAGTGAACACACGCAAATCTTCGAGACACGAGTTTCGTCCATCTTGCCTTTTTTTCATCACGTCCTTCATGCCCGTATTCTTTGCAACAATATTTACTTTTCTCAGACCATTGTTATAATAATAGGACAAAAAAATACAAAAACAAAATTCCATCTAACAATAATTTATTAAAAAAACAAAGCTTAAAATTTAACTGTCAAGTAAAAAATAATAAATTAAATAGTGAAATTCGATTAAAAAGATGAAAGATAAATGTCAAGATTTGTTGAATTAATAACAATAAAATATTCTTTAAAACAAGCAGTCTGTTTTGTTGATCGTTGACAGTGCCTAGAATTTGAAGGAATGAATTGCAGGAACAGGAGGAAAAGTATCGATTGAATAGGAAAAGGAAAATGGGTTATTGAAAAATGATTAAGATGCAATAAAGTGCGTAGTGCGTGTGTTCACTAACCTTTCGCGAACGTTGTTGGCTTGGCGGCGTTCTTTTTCACGCACTGCTTTGGTGCCTGGGTCATCGAAGTCTTCGTCGGCGCTCGAACAACGATTTTCGGAAGACAAATCAGGTTAGTTTGTGTCTGAGGTTGTTCAAAAAACTTGACCCCATTCAAGATTTCAATTCAACATTTCAAATACAGCGAATAAAAAAAAGAAAACAAAAAACTAAACCGAACGAATGATTTATCAACAGAGAATCTTGACAATGGGATCGAGAATTTTATCGTACAAAATTAAGAACCCCCTTCGAAAATTGAAACCCCACCTTTCTATTGTTCGTTTGCGATCATAAAACGCACGCGACAATACGATCAGAGGGTGATGATTGTCGCGTGCGATCGCGATCACAAACAACTCTTCAATTCCGACGATGTTTATCTCGAGCGCGCGTCGATCGTTATCTTGTAATCTTTCCAATTGAGTTTTATCTTGTGAAACAAATTTTATCATCCACAATGGATCAACTCAGTTGATACAACTAATTGAACTCATAACAAATCTTGTCTAATGATTATAAACATTATTGAATTTTTAAATCAATTAATCTAAAAAATTTATACATTCTTTTACAAAATCTTTACTGTACTCTGTTGATCCACTGTTTGTATCTCATTTTTGAGTTTGTTTTTCTTCAAGATAATAAACAATGATAGGTTTAATTGTAGTGGAAACTTACTATCGTCGCGATCGTTTAGTGCCTTTTCCCTGAGAAGTTGAGTTGACCGTGGCAGTACCCATGACCCCCGCAGACGCAAGTTCGCTGCTGGAAGGTTTCGTCTCACTGCTAGCACCACCGCCACCACTGCTGTCTGGCGGATCTTTTCGTTTTTCTAAAACAACATATTCTACTTTTACGTTTGTGGAACTGCTCAGTTTTGACGAGTAGCAATAACTACAAATTCAACGTTAATCGCATCAGAGATCGAAACAATATCATATGCTAATCTTTTTTTGACAATAAAATTTCGTTGATCCGTTTTGATTTCGTGTTGAATTTCAAAAGCATGATATATCTGCTTACTGGCATTTGCGACAGGTATTCTTTCCAATTTGATGGACCCATCTGTGTCCGGCGTCGGCGTTATGGCCGAATAAGAACCCGGTGGTTGAGCCACAGCGACGGCCGGATGTGGACTTGTCTGAAACAAGATTTGAACAAGATTTTAAAATTTTGTTTTTTAATTACTACTAAATATGATTGTAGAAAGATTGTTTAAAATATTTACCAGATGTTCCAACTGTGGTGATGTTTGAGGATATATGTGTGGTCCAACGGGTCCCATGTGCAGACCGACTTCAGCGTGATTTCTTAGCACGTTAATAGCATCGTCTAATCTTTCGGCATCCATTCGCGTTCCCTGAATTGATAAATTCACCAACTTAAAAATCAGAAAAACATGTTTTTAACTCACTTGGATAAAGAAATTCAAATGATTTGAATTTCGCTCGTAAATGTATATAGCAGATAGAAGTTTAATGACAAAGTGATCGTGTTCCATTTAAAAACCATAACTCGATATCTTGATATCAAAATTCAATTTCAAAAATGTAGACACGATCATTGGAAAAATGAAGACAGACATGAGATGAACTGATGAGTAGAAGAAGATCCGAGGCCTAGAGAAGATGTCTAAATTTTATTTTCGTTTTGCTCCTTTTAAACCCCCCAAAAGATGTTTTTATTTACAAAACTGTCGTTTCAATTTGTTGATTGATTGTATTAAATGTTTGGTTAATGAATTAGTCATGCGTGTGTATTCTACAAAGGTTACAAATTGATTAATCGGTATTGCATCTTGCATGCTCGTTATTTCATCTGGATGTTAGTTTATAGCGTTTAAATTGTCAAAAAAAACTGTAGCACCAGCAAACTCACAAAAAATCCCACTTTTTGGCTTGCTCATCAAGCAGTACTTGTTATTTTTGTGAAACCAAATTGGTTTTCAAAAAAAGCAGATTCGGCTTACTCAACTTATAACTTTTTCACGGGCTTTTTCCATAAACCTTAAAATTCCCGGTCGATAAGATGGAAATTGTTTTTCTGATGAGCAGATTTTTTTGAGTAAGCAGGTTCTGCCTGCTCTATAGGAAAGCAGTGTTTGTGGTTATTTTTTGTGAGTGCAAATATTAGTTGATTTGTTTGTGAGAAAAAAGAAGCGTAAAAGGCGTGACAAATCAGCGGGGAAAAAGAAAAGATAAGTGGAAGCGAGACAGAAAACAATTCATTTTTTCAAATGAGATGTAATTGATAGGGGAAAAAAAGAAAACAAAAAGAGGGAATATTAGCCATCCTCACCTCGGCGTGGTCGCGAAGGTAGCCAATAGCATCGTCTAGTGTCTGCTGTTCGGGCGCCGGCTTCGCAAACAACACCAACGCAACAACAAAACCAAAAAAAAAGAAACAACCAAATCAACACGGCATTCACAACAAACAGGAGCGAACAAAAGTTTAAAAAAATTAATTGGGAAACATTCGATACACCTCATAGACATTTCAGTAACATTTCAATTAATTGTCTTAAACATTTTGTAGCCCGAATTTCAATCTGATTTTTCAATTACTTCTTCCGTCTCGAATGTTTCCTCATGAAACGAGCACACACTGTGTAATAAAGGGAAAAAATGTCATTTCAATGCGACGATCGTTAATTTCATTTTTTTTTAATTTAACATCTCAACTTGTTTTTTAGTAGAGAAATTTATTTTCAGCAAACAAAAACCTCTTAGTGAGAAAAAACAAATTGTCAGATCAAAAATCTAAAGGCTACGAGTGCGTATCCACTTAGTTGATGATAAATTATTTACAATGGTGATATCTGTTAGTCAATGAGGTCAAGTGGGATGATAACAATGTACAAAGTGATGCCACCGAACACCGATATCTTCGCCAAATCAAACACTTCAGCTATAAAAACAAAATCCATAAGCAAAACCGCCTGTGAACGAAGGATATAAAAGTCGTGCCCCGGCATAAAAACATGGAAAAGATATAGGTAAAACCAAAAAATAAAAAAAAAGAAAGAAAAAAACCAACATTCCGCAATGAAATGAACGATCGCCCCCTCCGATGAGAACCATATCTCAGCGCGTGATACTTAGTTTGATGATAAAGCTCATGACGTGTGTATTATATTTTGTAATGTGGTCAAAATTAATTGATCCAATTTGACATAATGATTTTGAGAGGTTGAGTATTATCGCAATGTTCGGTATCGTACCATGTGTATGGCTCCACGGTTGGGGTCCGCTGCAAAGTGGGGCGAAACTGGTGCTGCTCCAGGCGCCCAATTTGCCGCCGTTCCTGTCAGTGGCGGAGGTGAACTTACAGGTGTGGTTGGATTGCCCTAAAAAAAACAAAATCCAGTCAGTCGAATCAAATCAGGTGTCAATCAATTTCACCAATCAAAGAAAAGCAAATCAAATGAAATTATAATAATTTTTGAACGTTCAAAGTTGACATACCTGACTTCTAACAACAGAAGCAAGAGTTTTCCCAAGGGTATCAACAGGAGCAGGTTGGCCATTGGTCGGAGCATTGGAAGCTGAAGGTGGGGCGACGGTCGTTGGCGCGGTCGTGGGTGCTGCGGCGGTGGCAGGTGCACCAGGACTATGACTATATTGCAACGACGCAGGGGATGGAGCACCAGCGGTGGGATTAGGCGCGACTGCAGCACTGCCTCGGAAGGTCGACATGGGGGGAAGTGAGGCCGCGCTCGTCACCGCGGAGCCCAAAATCGGCGCCGGTGGCTCGCTGTTTGGCGACATCGACGAGTATGCCTGTAAATACTTGATATTTTAACAAAATCAAGCAATTAAATTTTTGATTATTAATTGTTATTTCAACCCTTTTGCACTACTAAGTTTAGCTACTTGTATTATAATATCGATTGTCTGTAGTTTTAAGGCCTGTATTAGAATAGTAATTATTTTTTTTTATTCCAGTGACAGTGACTTTAAAATAATAGGTTCCGACAGAAGGTACTAATTGAAGATTAATAACGGCATCAAAGTTGTATGACTGAACGTGGGAATGATCTCTTACCATGGGGTCATCGGGTATATGCATGGGATATGCTGGTTGAGCCAGGTGAGGGGGTGCGTATCCGCTGTATGGCGGTTGGACTCCGCCACCTCCGCCCGTCCATGAGTCGCCAGGACCCGTCCCTGGTGTGTTTCCATCTAAACAATACCAATTGCATTAGTACACATTTTTTATTCACACGAGTAAAACATATCACAGCTTTTAACTTTTTAAAATAATTGGCTTTCTTTACATTTCAAAATACTTTTAATGTTCTTTTTCATTTGTAAAATTTATTTGTTTATTTTTTGATTAACTCAAACTATCCAATTTTTGTTTTACTTTTCAAGGCACTTTAAACTTTAAAATTTGTCAAAATTAAGAAATGTAATCTTCAAACTTAACTAAATAACAAATTTGTTTTTCGTGGCTCATAACGTTTTTTTTCGTCACTTCTATTTGAAGGCGAAGTTTCCGGACAAATAAAAAAGTAGATCGTCGCGTTAATTTGAGTTCTAAACAATAGCAATATTGAAGCTGGTGAAACGTATCTTTTATTGAAGTTCTGGATTGAAAGTTTTTGATTAATTTTTTCATTCTTAAGAATATCAACGACATATACAAATAAAAGTTATATAAAAAGAGCAACAATTTTCTTTTCACTTTTAGGATGAGTTAAAAGTTAAAATCTTTCTTACCGATATAATAAGAATCTGCATAAAGCGCCGCAGCCTTAGGAGAAGTATATCTTGGGGAGTCCTGACCATATTCTTCAGAAGTGTACTGAAACAAAGGAAAAAGAACTTTTATTAAAAAAACTTAGATACAAATTATAAGAATCAAGTAAAAAAAATCGGAGTTCTAGATACACAAAGTCGCCCGCCAACTCGAACTAATCAGTCAATTTTTTTCATCGCATTTGCCCGACTGGGCGTCTATTTGTTTCCCGCATGGTCCCTTACTCTATTTCGTCCATCATCTTTCTATCCATACACTTTTATATTGATCCGGGTCGTCCAAGAAACCTTCGTTCGTCACTCCTGTTATTATTTTTCTTTTAGCGCTAGCATATTAAGAAACATTACAAAGACCCGTTAAATTTAACTGGCATATCGCAAGGGTTTATTTCTCCCCGACAAAACCTAATTACAAACGTCAATTAAAACATTTCTTTTCCGTGCTTCAAAGTCGTTTGCCCATCTTTGTCAGATAAAAAAATGTACTTTTTCGCCTGCAGTTCTGTTTAAACGTTATCTGAAACATTTAACTGATTTCGACAGTGGAAACTTTTGTTATTTTGTTCTCTTGAAATTTAAAAGTCAAGTTTGAAATTTCAACCGCAGTATTAAATATTATGTAAAGTTATCAGCTGACAGGTGGACATTTAAAATTAGCCAGCATGAAATTGTCGATCTCGAAGGGAATCGCGTTTCACTGCTCCAATACGAGTTTCTCGATCGGTTTGTGAATTCAATCGCATATGTTTGATTGAAATGGTCACACAAAATCTTGCCCTTCGAATAGGGTCTGTCAACCTTTCCCCACAGAATGACTCGCCTCGCCCCACCTCCCCCCTCAACCGACACGTTACAACTACGTTTCTGCGTAGCTTTTTTTCGTATTTCCAAGCACCCCTATCCTGTCAAAGAATGATGTCCATCATTTTCCTTTTTCTTTCATTTGTTTGCACTTTTTTTTCGAATCATGTGGTTACACCTTCCCTATCATTTTTTTTCCAGCGCATTTACATTTCAATTTGAATTCGCAAATTGAACTCTGACAAACTCATTTTTTCCAACCACCTTTTCACTTTTATCTCACAAACACAAGGCTCAAATTTTACATTCCATTTTTCACAACAAACCAAAAATTTCGTAAATTAATTCTTGTCTTCAACATTGATATTTTGAAATTGATATTTTCGGATGGATATTTGTCGTCCGAATTGATTTTTCGTCAGATAAATAAACTAAATGTGTGATAAAAAAATTGATCACAATCGTAGCATAAATATCGCGGTTACCGGTCGCGCGCTGTACATAATTTCGTAGGAGACGCGCCACGTGCGCGGTATTTCAATTCCCAGCTAGGAGAGGATACGCGCGCAATAATAAAATTGCTCGTCGTCCTACGGATCAGAAATCTTAATATGCCCGGTGTCCCGAGAATGTCCGCGTTAGCGATTTCCAAGCCAATATAAACGTCCCGCATTGATTTAGCTTTTCCACTGCGGTCATACACTGTCTGCCAAATGTCTTCATCCTTCTGTGTACCATTGGTCCTTACTTTTTCAAATTTCATTCCAACTCCCAACGACAAACAACCGATCAAAACAAACAACTTTTACATATTTTGAATCCAAGCGAAAACAAAACATGTTTGCTGGACAAATTATACTGGAATAAAATTCGAGCACTGAGATAAAAGGTAAAATTAAATTTCTGAAAGTTGCAATTGATAAGAAATGTACGAATATGGTTTGAATGAAGGTTGCGAAAAAAAAAACTTAGAGAAAAAAGAGTTTTAAAAAGGGGAAGTGGCGTTCTGGATTGGTAATTGAAGTGGCAAAAGTAAACGAAAAGTAATGTGTACTTATGGGGCTTTGATGCGTGCGATCTCTCCCGTGGCAGGGAAAGGCGTGCGCTTAATTTTTGCGTCAAAGTCGGCCGGCAGGTGCTGGACGGCCCGAGAGAATACATGCGGGTTGCAAGAGAGAGAATTATGCGCACTTCTGCGAGACGAGAAACAAGATGTGTACGGGCACGTAACACGCGCCCGCGATAGTCTTTGCATCCAGTATGTATTCCTTTCACCTCAATTGTGTCCTGCACAATTTTTTTATCGCCCCGACCTCATGATTATGTTTTCAGCTGTATGAATAACAGCGCCGCCACTTTTTCATCCTTATTTTCGTGTTACAAAAGAGCTTTCCATGACTTTCATTTCGGCCAATGGGATTCGCCTGTAGCTTCTGCTCTCGTTTTGGCCACTTCTTCGTCTTCCTCGACTTGTTTTTTCGCTCGACTTTTTTTTTCGCCTCCGTTTCCTTGGATTAAGGAGGATTTAATTTAATCGCCCGGATTAAGCGACGGTTATTTAGCGCAATTTGTTTTTTAATCGCCTCCCTCTGGAGCGAGCGAAATCTGTACGCGGATTATGCGCGCCTTTGTTTTCTCAGGGCAAACGTTTACGAACCTCCGACTGACTATTTTTAACTTCAGAAAAGAAACATTCGGAACCCCCTCTTGGTGCTTGCGTTCAACGGTCGATTTAGTCTTCGATGACCGTTTAAATATGTTATCATTTTCCAATTCTCGCTTTGTTTTAGACTCAATTTAAATTATGCATTTCGTATTTTTAGAGACATAAAACTGTACACATTTTTTACACTGTACTTTCAAAGTGAAAAGTTAAATAATTGCAAAAAAAATCTATCGAATTAAATTATTTTCATAGGAAATTCAGTATTGATTTACTATAACTTTTTTAATCAATAAAAGTAGTAAAATAATGTAAACGTCTATTTATAAAACGTTGAAAGAATTTCGTTTAACAGTATAATGAAAATGGCAACAAAGACATTGCAATGAACAAAAAAATTTTCCACCCAAAACAAAAATACATTTTTCTTGACGTCAAACCGTTACAACACAACGTTATTGAGATGACGTTTTATGAATTGTTACATAAATTAATACAACTCCCAGTTGAACGTGACTGGATCTTAAATACAAACTTTGTTATTTAACAACACGTTACAACATTTTACAATAATAATACAACAAATCTATTCAAACAAAATTTAGAGAAAAATTTCAAAAATTTGAACCAACGGAATTCGTACTAAAATATTCCAAATAGAAAAAAAAAGGTTAAAGACACGGGGCATAATTTGGATAAAAACGTTGAGGATCATGGGATATTTTTGCCTGGGCGGTTTCTCACGCGGGATCGAGCCGACTACCGGCTATTAAGGAAATACCCTTAGATGGCGAAGACATGTTTCTATCGTCGACCACTTCCGCTTGTGCACGACATCATTTCCATGAAGCCGCTTAGACGGGCGCGTTTTGGTCGGGGCGGTAATTTCGAATGGTGCTCGGCATTCTATTAAACAAAGACACGTATCCCGCGTGTGCACATCCGACCGGCAACAAAATGCCCGGAAACGACGCTATTATGATAATTCGATGACGTATCAGCGACGCCCAACGGATTATCGCTCGCGAATTATGTTGTGCCAACTATCGCTGCAACCAATTGTTTTGCCCAATCTACTTTAGTTTTCCTTAGCTCGACCATTTCTTCCATTCCACAGTTTCTTAACTTTGTCAATCACATTCTATGTTTTTAACATTTTCATATTTTTACAACAAAACTACACCGTCAAAAAGAGTTTAATTTTAAACCGTGTTTCAGGTTAATTTTGCTTGAATTTTAAAAAAAGTCTGACTCTAAAATCAGACTATTTTGCTGTAATTTTAAAGTTAGACTTGAAAATCGCAGATTTCAAACTCCGAGTTTGAAATTACAGCAATTTTACTGTAATTTTAGATTCAAACTTTAGAATTCGAGCAAAATCAACTTAAAACACGACCAATTTGGGTCGGACTTTAAACTTTGACTTTAATTTTTCAACTCCGAGTTTAAAATTCGAGCAAATTGAGTCGCATCTGAGTTAGAGCATTTTAGTCGAATTTTAGACTCTTTTTTTTACAGTGTAATTTCTTTATTTAACTCGAGATTAATTTTAAACTGACTGCAAAGGAAGAGAGAAAGAAGAAGAGAAAAGTATTATCAGAGAAGGAGGTCGAACAATTTGGTTGAAATTTGTAACTTTGATAGAGGCGCAGTGTTGCATCGGGTCCGAAAAATGTTTATCTTGCGAAGAGCGAAATTGACGGTGCAGCGTCGGATGTAAATGGGTGCGTCGAAATCTAATATTGAGGTAGGCTTTCGTTCGGGGCGAAGGCAGGCAGGTGCGCCCAACATATGTTATTTTATTTCGGATGAACCTTACTCGATTTTGTTGCTGGCTACTCCTGAAGCGTGTGCTACGGCACGATTATTTATTTCCATCCTGTTGGTTGCGCGCCCGTTCGACATGAAATGCAACGGCAATTAACCCCGAACAAGCGCGGCCAAATGAAAAAGCATCGGGTTGCATTATGAACTGCGCCGAAAAAAAAAGCGACGAAAAATAACAGCCCCCTTGAAAAAAAGCAAAAAAAAAACTAGAGCACACCCAAGCACAACGCTTGTTATTGTTTTCTGATTTGTTTGTTTGTTTTGTCGATTGGCACTTGTGTATTCGCGACACGCTGCTCGTTTTCAGCTAATTAGTATGCACGACCGAGTGGCCGGTATCGGTTCGACGTGAATGCATGATGGATACTTGAGAATTTATGCAATGTTAAGTGAATTAATTGGCGCTTTTATTTTTTTCCTCCATTTCCAGTTGTGGTGCATAAAAAAGCCGAGACTGTTTTTCAATTGGCTCTTAATCATGCTTTAGTCACAGTTTAATCATAGTCAAACGGTCAAACAGAATGTCTATCTTTGAATTTAATTTAATCGTAGTTTAATCGCGACTAAGAAGAGTTCAAAGCCCAATTGAAATTCCTGCTAGAGAGCTCGGGGAAGGAAAAATGTGCAATTGAAGAAGAAGGAGATAAAAAGAAAAAAAAAGGTTGAGAATGATTTAGAGTTGGTATTAATGAAGAATGATCGAGTTGAACAATGTTAAATAATAAATTTGAAGCGCAGAATGATTTGTAGCGACTGATGTTGATGCGAGGCATGTTGCGTGTGAGTCATTGTGCGGCCTGAACTCTGCTCGACGGACCATTAGCTCGAGAAGCGACTCTCGGACGAGAATGTCCGCGCGAGATCACGGACGGCCGGCAGATATGCGAACGCACGCCACACAGATACGCACAAAGAGGCGAAAGGACCGAGGAATTCTGTCGCGACTAACTAGACGGCAGACTGCTTGCCGCCGTCAAATCCAACACAATGGAAGGTTGTGCCGATCGCGCTCTTTCTCTCTCTCTCTCTTTCTCGCTCTGCTATCTGATTTTTATTGTTCGATTGTGACTCCGATTCCTCTTCTCCTTTTCTCCTCCTCTTCCGCGAACAAATTGGCTCCAACGAGATTTGAATTCTGCGATACGCGGATGATTGAATTCAAGACAAACCTTATACTCATTTTTCTTTTTCTTCAAATTTGTTTTTCTTTTTTTTCTCTCTCTCTCTCTTTCCATCACCTTGTGATTAATAAAACTCTCAACCATATGTAAACTTGTTCACCAGTGAGAAGCGATGAATAATTAACAGGCGAAATTGTAGCAGAAAATCAAACTTTTTCGATGAAGTTGATGTTTTTTGCAAAACTTTTTTTACATTATTTCGAAACTTGACAAGAGTAGGAGGATATAAAGCAGAGAGTGAGTTTCGAATGAAAGACGAGGCATCATAAATTAATGATAACATAATGGGCGCATAGCGGTTTAATCAAACTGCTGCACACGCCATCTATCCCCAGAACGTTTCTTTGACGTACAGTGCTTAAACGACACGCACTACTCAGTTAACAGAACCAATGTTAAAAAATAGATTACAGTTCAACGATCCTTAAATTGCCCCCCTCTCTTTTATTTATTTGAAAACTTTTCAACCCTCCCTTCTTTCCCTCAGTTTTTTCCTCCTCAAATTTGCTGCAAACTCAAGTCCATAAATCTGCCAGATAAATCTAGATGGCGCTGCCACTCGCGTGCCTTTTTTCTACATCCTCGCACAGCGGGCACATTAAATCGACATTACTCAGATTAGAAGAAACACAACATAACTGTACAACTGAATCTCTACTATTCGTTGTTTTTTAACTTAAACAAACGACATGAAATTTCGCGTCGCATTCAAGCCTTGAGTGGCGTC
Source organism: Telenomus remus (assembly GCA_020615435.1). Taxonomy (NCBI): domain Eukaryota; kingdom Metazoa; phylum Arthropoda; class Insecta; order Hymenoptera; family Scelionidae; genus Telenomus; species Telenomus remus. Next base: position 8,317,463 of record CM036337.1, on the reverse strand, counting down.
GTGTAGTCGATCAAAAAGGGTTGTTCGGCGAGGCGAACAAACGCAGAATCAAAAGCTAGGCGTGGTGTTAGAAAGTCGCGCGCGAAAACCGGCCGAGCGTGCCATTGTCGTTTATTATTAGCCTGCGCTTGCCAACTCGGTGCTGATCCTCCGGGACTCCGATCGCTTACCTGCAACAAAAAACCAAAACAAGAATTAATCAAACTGGAATTGTAAATTTTCATCGAGAAAGAGAGATGATGAATTGATTACGACAAGCGGGGTGCGATCGTGCCGACTTTTTCTCGTCAGTTAATTAGTCTATATTAAATTTATTATGCCTGGCCTGCAATTGGCAGCGGATGAAAATGTTCACCGCAAAATTATAATATCTAACTAACCAGTACGTTACATTCTGACGCGAAGCGTAAATCGCGAACCATGATAATAATCAAATCATAAATGTCGAATTTGTAACGTTCAACTGGAATATCATAATTAATTAATCACAATTCAGACGTTCAATTTAATGTTTCGTAATTTGAATTACAAAAATTAAGAAAAAAAGATAGAAAGGAAAATTGGACCAAGGATCCAAGTTCGAATTCTTGAAAATTAACTCCAGTTTTGAATAACTTTATCCAGTTTCAAATTAGTTATTATTTCATCAGCTTCTAAACAGAATATCTTTCATTCCAGTCCCACAATTATTTTCAAATTTTGCAATCTTGAAGAAAATAACTAGAATATTATTTAGTATTATTTAGTTAAAATTACAAGCAATTCTAATCATTTGTACTCGCTGACACATCTTAAAAAACTACACCAAACATAGTCTTACATTTTCTACAAATATTTAAATAAGTGTAACAATTGAAAGTCCTTATTAAAATCATCGTTCTCTCTTCAGTATCTCTTCATTTTTTACGTTTCGTACAGTTCATTGCAAGAATGTTTTGATAAGAGAAAGAAACAAAATGGAATAAAGAAAATAGTTCAGAACAATGAAATATCTGGATTAGGAAAATCAAGATATTTTTACAAAAAAAAAAAAGAAAGAAAACATGTTGGGAATGGCATGAACGTGTGTCACATCGAAGTCTATTCCAAATCGGCGTCTGCCCTCTAATATGGCAGGCACTGGTGATTGCGAATGGATCTTTGATTGGGATCTGGCGAGCGAAGGCCGCGACTTCAATTTGTACCGCAGTTATACTCGCGGACAATAAGGAATATATATTACCTCGGGGGGAGTACAAACTTTATCGCGAATATGCGCTTTTGTGCGAACGCCGTTTGAATAGCTGATCCGCTGGGCGGCCGTTTCTGGAAGTCGCCTTTTTCGGGCCGCGTTTGGCTGTTTTGTTTCGGACTTGTTGGGTCCGCGAGATGTTGCGTCCGATTCGGCCGCGCGCAGTTTCTTAGCGGCAATCTTACGCAACTCTGAATAATGAGTGAAATTTATCCCGCTCGCGACCATACATCTGTTAATGCTCATTTTACACAGGCTTTTTGCGACCGAATAATTGTACACGTGTTTTTGAAAGTTTGATACAATCGTTTACAAGCCTACCCTATTTGTATTCAGATGTAATAAATGTTTAGTTGTGAATGTACACTTTTTTTTTCTCCGCGTCTTTTCTTTAATTTTTAACTGGCTGATTTTTATGTACCTTTTCACAGTAAATAATAAAGTCTGGAAAACCGGAATCGCTAATCACGCTTTCTACGACAATGCGCTATAAAGAGCCCCGGCACCGGTAAAATCGTCCTGAGTATCAACAATCCGGCGATTAGTATAAATCGCGCCTGTTATTACGCGACTTGCAGCCGTTACCGTTTGTGTTAATGGTCTTAATGGATAACTGTTCGCCTGAACTGATAATATATGACATCCGATTATACACCGTTTCTTGTCAAGAAAACTTGAGGTGAAAGATCTCCGCACGCATAGTCTCTCTGGGGGAACGACAGAGATGATTAATCGCGCGTAATCGTTATGACTGTGCGTGCTCACTGACCGCTTGTATTTTACAATAACCAATTACCAATGAGGAATTAAGTTTTCAATTCTAATTGCACCATTGTTCTGCAATCAGCATTCATCAAAATCAGTCTGCTGTCATATTTTTATTGCCATTTCATTATTAATGTGATTTCTTGTTTATTAGTTTCCAAATTTTTCGTTGATACTTGTCCTTAATCACGAAATTCAATTTTTTTGTTTCTCTGCAAAAAAAATCAAAACCAATTTTCACAAAATTAATTGAAATTTCCAAATTCTTAAGGTAGGACGTCGGATCAGTCAAAATAAAAGTTAAACTCACTTTTTAAATGTTAAATTATTATATTAATTTTAACATTTCATGGCTGATTTTGCAACAAGTTATTAATAATGGTGTTATCAATCACCCGATACTGATTTTGAAATTGTTTTCGACTTTGTATGCAAGTTTGTTAAAAATAATTTTTTTTAGAAAAGTCAGAATAAGTTTATAATTTGATCATGTATTCTTGTTGTTATAAATAATCTGGCCAAATTTGAAAAAGTTTCACTAAACCGAACTCGAGATATTCAATTCCAAACTTTCAGAAAAACTCATGCCTTCTATATAGCTATACATATCATTTTGCCGAATTTCTACATTAAATATCTCAGCTCACAGTCAGTGGATCACTTTGAAAATTTAACCATAAACATACTTTTGCACTACTAGATTCTGAATTCAAAATTTAAAAGCAATCTGACTCTTTAGTCGATACCTATGTCCAACCCAAGCCAACCTTAAAATTGTAGATTTCCTACACTTCTTAGAAAATGAGTCTAAAAACAGACAATTTTTATCTCCAAAGAGCAAAATGTTGAAACATCTAATTTTGTAATTATTGTTGATGACACAAACGTTGAAACAATTGAATGAACGAGAAAAGGATCAACAGTTTGAATGAACGTGGAGGCTAATTGTTACACAATTGAGAGTTGAATTTGAATTGGGTTTCGATAATTCGTTGAGAGTTTGGTGTAAATACACGAAAGCGAGAAGTGTACAGTTGCGGCGTGTGCAGAGAGGCCGTCGCGCTCGAAGGTCGATGACGAGGCGAGTGCGCGTGCGCAGACCTCGGGCACAGCCGAGGGATTTGCAAGTTTTCGTTTCGGGGATGAACCTGGGGGCCAGTGTGCGCGCCACACACACGCGCACACTCGCGAAACACACTCAAATATAGTGAAATACAGTGCGGAGCGTGTAACGTCCTACTGTCAAGCGACCCTTCCGTGCGGAGCCTCTGTCCTATATGATTTGTAGCTCTGCTATAATGCCCCTGCACCGTTTCACCCTCTCTCGCTTTCCTTCACTCCCCTCGTGCGCGACGCTCACGCACTAATACTAATCCCATCCCTACCTATCAACTTTTATCCAAAATCCAAACCTTTATTCATTTTTATAACGAAAAATTATCAAACCGTAATAACAATTCAACATTCAAAAAGTTTTAATTTTAAAACTTCTTTTTTTTCAAATTTGGATTCAGTGGTTGTTTCATAACGTTCGAAAATACACTTTTGAAACAGTGATAAATTGCATATTCTTTCAAATTGTATTTTGTTGTGGAGTTGCAGTTGCAAAAATTTGAAAATTGTATTGATTTCATAATTTGTAATTAATTGAATATTTCCCATTTCAGTTGCACAATTATTTTCGAATTTTGCAATCTCAAAAAGATCGCCTAGAATATCATTCAGCTCGAATTTTATCAATCGCGTGCATTTTTATTTATTGGCACAACATCCTTAACAGATTGTTAAAAGCGTAAACACAGAAGGGGATAAGAAGGAAGGGGGGGGGGTCTAAAGGAGATGACTCAGAAGATAGGTTGTTAACACTAATTCGGAAAGGTGATGGTGGAGGACGGTTCTTTCATCTGGCGTGTTGTAGCCGGTAATGAATATTGATCGTTTATCTTCGCTCGTATCTCGGTAACACTTTCCAGACATAATTAGTGGTCTAGGATCAGGTAACCGAGTGAGAAACCGTTCCGTCTCGACCTCAGCCGCGCGATCCTGAGATAACGTCTGCCGTCTGGACGAACGATTACGTTTGAACAGTCATGATCATTGTTTATCTTACGTGTATAATTAGTCACGATTAAGGCCCCAGATAATATCCAATTTTATGAATACGAAACTTGGACAAAACCAACTTTCCTAACCCATCCATAAGACTTGAAATAAAGCAGAGGAGAAAAAATTCAACTTCCATCCTCAATAAATTATCACAAGGTTATCGTCCTGATTAAGAAACGACTAAATTTCAAAGTTTAAACTTGTGGCTAAATTTAGGCGAGGTTTGTGAAACTCTTGTCTTTTTCATTGTCGTTGTGATCGAGGGGAATGAAGTTGGATTATTAATACGCAATTGGATATCATTTTGAGCGAATTGCGTCGATAATATATTACGTTCCAATAAGCTCTGTGTTTGCACTGGTACGAAATCCGTGTCGGTGCGCACGTTTGTTGCTGCCCCCGCACGTCGTCGAAACATCTGTGAATCGCACGAAATAACGTCGCTCGGTTGCGCTCATCTTCTTGCACTGGCCGGCCAGTTGGTCGGACCGACCATCATGGTCTCAATATTTCAATAACGATATTGCATATCATCGACAATATTATACGCGTTAATTAAATCTCTCCTTTCATTTCTCTGAGCAATCAATAGAAAATTTAAAGTTGTACGATCGTCTACCACACTAGTCAAAATCAAGACTTAATTTTTTTAACAATATATAAAAAAATGTTGTTTGAAATAAAAAAAAATATTTTGTTATGCAAAGTAAGATACAATTTGACTAGTTCAGTCCATTAGGTTAGGTTAGAATTGGCAGCCATAATTTCCGAAAACGGTGGAAATTCACTTTTTTATTGCATTTATCTTTTAGTTTAGTTTAGGCAAGAATAGTATTTCTTATCATTTTCTGATAGAGCGTGAAATTCTCTATCAGAAAATATATTATTTTTCATTTAGTAATCACTTTTGTCAAACGATCATACTACTTTGAATTTCAATCTTTCAACTCTATCCTTTTTGGAGTTCAATTTTATTCCGCTAGGTGGAGATTGTACGTTACAATTTCTTCCGCCAGATGTCGTAGAATTTTTTACTTATACTTAAATGATGAAGGGTTGGAAGGTTAAGAAAAATAGGATAAAAATAAAAATGGAATTGAAAACTTGGCAAAATGTTAAGGATGACGTTATCTCGGGATGAATAAAACGACGCCGGTGCAAATAAAATAATGTCCGTTGGGGCGCGAATTCACGCGATAAGAAGCGGTGTAGACGCGAGATAAATATCTTACGGCTCGGTGCGCGCTGTCTTCGAAGCCCGAGCTGTGTGCTCTTTGCCTAATTCCGTCGGCGAATCGAGTGACTGCACACCAACCGATGCTTAATCCGATTTCAACGTTTATTTGTCTATATTGTTTCCACGTTAATCTATCTGCTCGAATCAAAAAACAAAGTTTTTATTGTCGTCAATTTATTACAAACCAAAAGTCAACGCTACGAACTGCTCACTCGAGCGTGATTACAAACTGATGTGATTAAAGTAAAATGTTGACTTGGAAAAACAAAACCACTTTGTCTTTCGACGATTTTTTACCACAATTAAATATCGTTGCAAACCAAAAGTCGTAACTGTGAAGAAAAATCGAAGAGAAAAACGTCGAACAAACAACGAAATCTGAAAAACAAACGAAACGTGATGGAATTCACGAAATTATTTTTACCAAAGGAGTTTCCTATAAAATCGTCACGGTCGAGTGATTCGACAGAAATATATTTCATTGTCAGAAGCACCTTTTCAATTTTTCAAACCAAAAAAGGGATAGAAAAGGGAAAAAAAGAAAGAAATATAAATTGTGAGTGAGAGAGGGGGCAGAGAGAAAGAGAGAGAGGGAGGGTGTGCGATTTAAATATGCAACATTATGCAAATGGTATCTGCGACCCTTACACAGAAGAAACAGCTCCTTCATCTACCCTCATTTTATTCAGAGTAGAATACGCTGTTGCTTAAATATTTAACCAAAGTGGCGGAATCTCATCTGCGTTTCTACTCGGCAAACCGTGCCTCGCTCGTTCTCGCTCTCGTTTGTACAGCCATCCCGGCGCGCGTCTTTTTTTTTCTCGTCGCAGTCCCCTCTCATCGCTAACCCACCAAGAACTGCAGGCGCAACTTTAACGCCATTTGTCATTTAAAACGCGCTCATTTCCATTCATTAACTCACTTCGCTTCATCGCAGCTTCGATTATTCCGTTGAATTTCATCAAAATTGACGTCCAGTATTTATCGTCCGCTAAATTAATTCTCTTTCTAGTGACGTCGTCGTTTCAACTTTTATTACTTCTTTCTTTCCCGAACAATAGGAATTCATCAAATTGCATAGTTGAAATAATTTAATCATCGGCACTACTAAATAACATAAATTTTTTTTTAAAAATCAATTGATTATTATCAAAACATATTTTTCAACATTTATAAATGTTTGAATTTTAAGATGATAGAGAAATTGAAAAGAAAATAAAACAGAGTTTTTGTTAGCAAAATTGATGTTAAGTGGAGAAATGTTTGCATCGATATTTCATTGGACTTAAGTGAAGCAGTCAAACGCAGCGGCAGTCTGGGAAATTGGTTCGGATTACATACATCGATGCAAATGATTCATTAAAGCGGGCAGCAGCCAATACGGGCCGGTCAAACGCACATGTAAATCTGCGTGCGAGCGAACTCTCGCGCGACTAATAAAGAGCGAGCCACCGGGGGAATTACATGAGTTTCGATTTGCCACAAGTGGCGGGATTGTGTAAACTTGTTGTCGGTTCTTTCTCAAAGGGCCGTCTGATGCCACCATATCCCACCGACTCAATGAACAGCGCGCATTTTGCCAACGCTCCTCTAATCTTTGTTTCCTCCTCTCTTTCAATTTGATTAAACCAAACGCACGGTACAAAAATTAAACCAATCAAAACAAAACAAAAGGGAAAACTAAAAACACAGCGAATCCCAAACAAATCAAAGACAGAGTTTAATCAAACGAAAAATTGAGATGAGAAAAAAGGGAAAAAAATGATATTGGAAGCTGGGAAAAGAAAGTTTTGAGAGGGAATGGAAAAAACGAAGTTTTGAAATGAAGATTACATTTTTTTACTCTCTTTAAAAAAAACGTTGACTTATCGGGGCGGCATTGTGGTGGTGCGCGATTGATTTCTTTTCTCGCCCAATAACAGACAGCAGCTGAGACGGAAAAGAGCGCGATTCCTTGTGACTGACAACCAATTACACGGCGGCGCTCTGGTGCCAAGACAGAGGCCGACATTTTTGTGTTTGTATAGACTGTAATTTAGGGGATTGATGCTCCGCTAATCTCGTTAACCGGGCGACCGATTTAACGTGCATTACGTCGTCTCGTACGATCGAGATAACCGCCGTTTTCCATCAATGAACTCTCTGTTAGCCGCTCCAACGACACGACAAATTCGATGAAACAAAAAACCGCCAATTTCAACTTCAACATTACAATATAACAGGGAACAAATTTGGACAGTCGAGTATTTTCAATTTTCAATTAATCCATAATTGCACTAACACGGCGCTTAAGATATTGAATGGCGAACGAAAGTTTAAGGTTTCGTTCGTGGTGGCGTTTATTGGGTATTTTCACGATTCCTGTCAGATTCTTTCGGATGAAAGACGACTCCTTGTGGCGTATGCACGAGCTTCGGGTTTCGCATGGCACACTTGGGCTGATAAAAAAAAACCGAACGAGAGATTAAACTGGTGACAACTTAGGTGACTTATTTAACGCTGTCGAATTAACCCATCTGGCCACATTGTTCGAACTCCTGTAGTGATACAAATTTCTTAAATGCATCCTTTTAAGTAAAACAATTATTTTCTCAATTTTATAGTTATAGTTTATAGTAATTTTTTTTAAACTGATAAAAAGCATTTATTTCCTGATGATTGTTTATATCTTTTTTAAAAAAATCAATAATTATATAAAAAATCAGAAAAGTATTTGACTAAAAAATGATTTTAAAATGATGAAACAAATGAATTTCAGTCCTGAAATTTCAAAGTTGAAATTTTGCATTCTAAAATATCCGGATGGAGACACCTTTAAGATCCATTGGAACGAAATAAAAGTATCCAGTTTGATCGGAGATAATTGACAGAGAACGATGCGGAAACCGGGCGATTCCCATGCAATTAGCATAAACTAAAGAGAGTCATTTTAGGAGAGCGCGTGTCGGCGTAAAAAGGCTCCGAGGTACACGTGCGCGGTGTGTTACGCGCCGTGAACACACGCTTCGTCGTTCACCTGAGCAGGAACAGAAAAAAAGAGAGACACAAAAACAGAAAGAAGTTGTGCGACATGAAACGGGAGAGCGCGCGCGCGTGGGCGTGACAAAGGCGCCGACGTCGGCCATAAGCGGCTATCGCGCGGCGCGCTTTTCGCGGCCACTTTTTCCGCGCTTTTGTTCGCGGACAAATTTGCGCCGCGCACGATAAATCTCGCCGGCAGATTTACGACCAACTTTCGGCAATCGAGCGTGCTAATGAACGGCCCGTTATCGTCCGTTCCGCGTTTCATTCGCTCGCAATGCACTCGCACGCAAAAATGAACGCCGCGTTTGGTCCGCGCGCCGCATTCACAGCCATCCAGCATCGGCATTGTGTCGTAATCGTCGATTTAAATTTGGCCCCATTGTGCCCGACACACATTGAGATGTCAAATTTCCTCGCGAAAGTTGTTCGATCACACATTTTATTCCCACCGCGAGTCGACTTACGAAATCAATTTATGCAGTCTTATGTTGAACAAAATCCAAACAAATTTCAATCTTACATTTTATATTCTACTTACAGTTTAGTTCGGATGGAATTTCAGAACGACTTTGTTTTGATTAATTCGTTTGTTTTCAAGTGTTTGATTGTCGAATTGAATTTTGGTTTTGAAGCCCGACCGATCTTGTTTCGTTTGGAGATTTGCTATGAAATTCTGAAACGCATCGCAACTTTCGTCTAAAACTATAAACGTTACGTCAAAACAACATTCCTGTCGTGCATTGCACCCGGCTTTAATCCACCGCTCTGACATCGAATATTTTTCCGCCCTCCGATGCATACACGCGCTGCGATAGTTTACCGTTATTTCAATTCTCAAAATGTTACTTCCGGTGCTTTATTTACGTCTTCGATAAACTTTTTGTCCTGCAGAAATATGATAAAAACATTCTGATTCATAAATTTTTATCATGTTACTAAGAGAATGAAAAAAAAAACTTCCAAAAAAATTGTATAAAATGAATGAATAACTTGATATAAATTGTAAAAAAAGAAGATAAAAAAGACACACGCCTGTTCCTCGTCGACAAAATTCAGCTAGAATTTCAAATCAAGACACGTTTCCTGGCGTTCCAATAGAAAAAAAGATACCTAAAGAGAGCGTGTGCCCTCCGTCCCCCGATCGATTTTCGAGTGCTCCGCTCCGCCATAAATTAAGCCGCTCTTTTATTTTTATTTATCTCCGGCCATTAATCCGATCCATCAAAGGGCACAATGAATCCGGGGGTCGGGGGAGTCTGCGCACAAAGGCCCTCTGACAGGTTCCCCGTGCCGAGCGAAAAACCTTTGTCCCCGTACGAATTTTCCAACCTGAATTTCTTTATTCAAATGTTCAAATTCACCTTCCCTATTCTACCCACAAAATCCCCTCACCCCTCCCACATATCTTAACAAAAGATAATTTTCAATTTAAATCATTTTTACAATAACTATCCATTACTTTATCAAAAACTTATCAATAAAAATATCAAACCACTAACTAAATTTTAGAAAATGAATAATTGCAAAAACATAAATTGCTTTCACGTTTGATTGTTCGTGAAAAAAAAAGTTTAGTGTTGGTAAAAATTGAAAGTTTGGCTTGTTTTGAAAGTTGCAAAATTTCAATTGGCTGGTATTTTTATGAAGGTAAAAACGAAGTTGAAAAGGAAAGTTGAGTAACGTTGGTGTTATGAAAGGTGGATTTTGTTTCGCTAGTTTTGATGATTTAATTTATCGAAGGGGTCCAGGAACGAAGGGTGCGGGTAAGGTATAAGGTATAAGGGTGCATCGGGATAAGCTAGCGAGGCGTGTAGGAGCGCGAGCGATCGGAGGAGGCGGGGGCCAGTGCGGAGGGGACGCAGAGGCCTTTAGGGCAACCGGACCCGAATAGAAGGTCGAGCACCCTCCGGCTCCGGCGCACCGGCGTGTTCCGATTGGCCGAAGGGCAACGCACCTGGCGCGCAGCTGCCAGCTGCTCTGACCGCCGCATTAATGCACGCTCGCGTATGCGCACGCGCGTACGTCTCGTACCCGGCACCAAGTTTTCTCTCCAATTTTTCGTCTTTTTTGTTTTTATCATTATCAGCTTTTCTTATACTTCCAAAAATTGTAATTAAGCAACGCAATCGCAAGAAAAAACTTGAGAAATGAAAGTACCATTTTTCATCACTTTTTTTCTCCATTTTTTTTTAATTTTTAAATGATTTTCAAAGTGGATGGTTGATTTATTTTTTAGTTATTTTTGTTAACTTTGGGTTGTTTTTATTTACTTTTAGTTCAAGAAAATTGTTTGAGTAAGTTTGGTTTTTGGATTTGTAAAATGTAATAGATTTATGAGTTTTCAAAATTTGCATAATTTCGAGGTTGATTTATTTTGGTTATTTTTAAACAAAATGTTTTTGACATAACTGCAAGATAAATGGAACCATTAATTTTGTAAGAATAGATGCATCTGGAACAATGCACCAACTTTTTGACTTCGGCTATGTCTAATACAATGACCTTCGATTCCCTCCAGTCCCCCGACACAATGTGAAGGACCTCATAAATATCTGAAATAGTAGACTTTTTCGGCCTTTTTTTTTGCTCCAATCTAATCATCTTTCTAGATCGTCTTTCTAAGACTTAAAACAAAGTTTCTAAAATTAAAAATCCTAATTTTTTGACAAAAAAAAATAAAAAAACCCATCAATCTTCATAGAGTAACATTTTGTCAACGACAAAATAAATAAAATTCAATTTATTAAATAAAAATTTAATTTCCAGATAACGTTTCTAAAAATGCAAAGTCACGAAATAGTAAGGAAACAGTAAGCACCCGAAGTTTTCCAAAAAATGTTTTCTCTGTTTGGTTAGTCAACCCCTTTTTTCTCACTGATAAATGACCGGCAGTACAAAAGGACGGACAGAATCGTGTCCGAAAAAGGTGACTAGGAAAGTGAAAATAAAAATGCGTGAGAAAATAAGGCGGACATAACTTCACAAGGAAAGGAAGATAGGCAAAAAACTTAGGCACTATCAAAAACCATCAAAAATTTTTTAACAACCGATAAATAAGAAAGAGAGTGGTTTGTACATAAGGAAGTACAAAACTTAGTGGCAATAGTGAATATTTATGACAAGGTTTAAGAGCTGGACGTAAATAAGAAAAAAGAAAAGAGGACACAAGTTGTATGGCCGCAGGCAATTCTAAACCCGCCACCAGCACCAAAACAATGACGAACCTGGCAGGTCACTTGTACGGATTTGTGGTGGATTTTAAAACCTGACCGATTTCTAGACTATTTAATCCTTTTTCAACCAGTGTTAAAACAACGTAAACAAAACTTTTTTTTCAACTACAAACAACTTGTCCTTTTTTTTCAAAAAATTTATAATTAAAATTTGAAAAAGCTCTGTAGTTAAAGTTGGAAAAAATGAAGTAAAAAAATGAGACACCGAATAAATTACCATTTTCTTTCTTATTTTGTTCTTTTGTCGCGCGGACACTTGAACAAAGAATGAGTCCTTTGACTCAACTCGGATCGAAATCGAATTTCAGTCGGGAAACACTTGATCAAATAATTCGTCGCACACAAAACAACAAAGTGGCTCGCACGTAATGAATGAAGCAAACAAGAATTCGCGAACTATCGCTCGGTTATGCAACGTCACGTGACGCAAAAACAGACAGAGACAAAAATGATTGTCGCCATTATGCGCGACAGAAATAAAAATTAAAAAAAGAACAAAATAACAACCAACGATCTATTTATAAATTTACGACCGCTACTTCGGCACGACAGTCGTTCTCATCGATAACGAATCGACTTTCAATCAAAGTTGTTTTTTATCTTCTCACCGATACTGCACTTTTTTCGTTTTTTCTTCAACATCTTTCTTCCAACTCACCTGAAACAGAAAAATGAAATTTCATTAGTTAAAGTAACAAAAATGAATCATTATTTTATGGATGAGAAAAAATTGCGAATTTTTGTTTGTAAAATTTAAATATCACGTGAGAGACACAGGTTGGCACAGAAATCTGTGCAGTTCGGGGGAGAAATCGGAAACCGAATGAGACGGGACGGAAAAGCGCGGGAAAAATGAAACAAAAAATGATATATCTCGGAGTGTTGAATTGCGCGCCAGTTTCGGATGATAAAGCACGCAAAGTGGTTGGCGCGGCTCGAGTAACGAAGTCTTGTGTTAGAATTTAACAATCTCGGAGATATCCCGGTAGCATATAATGTGCATCCTACACACACGTTTTCGAACCTCGGTGAATGCATTGTGAAATCGATCTCCCGGATTTAGGTCTTAGCAAGCCAAATTTTGTCGCGCCATTTTCTCTCGCTTTCTTGTATAATGCAATTTCATATTTTTCCCCCGCATTTTTTGACCCAAAACCACAACCTCCCTAGACGAAAAGACATAACAAAAACATAAAACAAACGCGTTTAAAAAATGCTTGATAATTAGCGATACAATCTCGATGACTTTTTTTTAACTTTTTGCTTTACGCCCATTTCTGATACGTCAACTCCAACGTCGGAAAATAATAATTTTGTATTCAAGTATTAGATATAATTTTTCTCAACCAACTTTGTACACATTTGTTTCACAGGATTTCTTTTTTGGTCAGATTGAGATTACAATATTTGATAAATCGCGCGAAACGTCAATCATTAATTTGATTTTTTGCTCGTCCCTGCTTTATTGCAGATGGCAATTTTGATACGATTTAATGTGATGTTTGCGTTACGTTGAACCATAGATTTGCGATTACAACACGTTACATGGTTTAGATTTCTCACAGGCAAATAGCATGTTGATAACATTTCATTGTTTAATACATCCGAGTTGTAAAAATCACAACTTTTGTATTTCCTTTCAAGCTGTTTCTTTTCCTAATTGAAATTTAAATTTGAATCTCGTTCGAGATAACGAGTGGAATTGAATGTCCCGAATTAAGTTTATTGTCACATGGAGAAGTCGAGTTTGTCAAAACAACAAAATTGCTAATTTAATGCAGCCAAACTAAACTGATTCCAAACTTCAGTTGTAATTAGTTGGAGCTACTCGAATGTGTATTATAATTACTTCATAACTCGACCGAAATAATTTGATATGAAATTGCGTTTTCCGAATTAATGAAAATTAACTTTTCCAAACTCCGAGAACCCACTTTTTCCTATTCAAAACTTGCTCTCATTTCAATTTCAAATGGCAAAAATGTCGTCACGAAAATTCAATCGGTTATTTATCTTTCTCTCGTCGATGAAATCAAAAAAGGCGTCAAAATCAACTTAATTCAATTGGCGCTCGAAAATGACAAACAATCCATTTGGCGCGCAGCAGGAATATTGGATCCCTGATAGGCAGCGAAATTCGACGATATGACCGAGATCTGCAGAGGGACAAATTCGGGGACGTGTGTCAAGAGCGCGCTATTGATGTGGCGCGTGGAGTGTGTGTACGTGCGCGTGTATCGTGTACGCAACATTATCAGCTCGGCGCGCACGCGTGCTCCCTTATCGTCAGCATTGTGCCACAGCGATAAGTGCCGCGTTCCAACTGGCTCGCGACTCTCAAATCGGGATTAACTCTGGCCAATTTATTACGACACCTCTTCTCCTCCCTTTTTCTCTATTCAATTTCCACAAACTCATCAACCTAAATTCATTATTTCAATCCTGAAATGAAAAAAAACCATTTTTAAATTTTTCCTTATCTTTCCATTTGTTTATTCAAATTATTATTTAAATTCGCAAGTTAACGAGTATTGTTTCGAAATTTGTTCACAAATTTGGATTTAAAATTTGTTTGTAAATAATTTTTAAATTGCGAAGAGAAATAATGATTGTTGATTTGTAGAAATGAATGTAGAAAATGTTGTTGCATTGTCTTTTAAAATGATACAAAAAGATGTTTGAATAAAGAGACGTTTAGATACACAAGTCGAAGTCTCGCGAAACGATCAGTGCCGTTTCGTAATGTAACGTTATGTACAATGCGCCGTGCAAATACGTGTGCCATTGTAGACTGCGTTATTGCGATATTTGTCCCCGCTTTGTTATTCGTACGTTGTCGGGATGAGAGAATGTCCAAGTTATACATTTAATGCAAACTCATTTCGGAATAAATAATTCCTCTAGGAAACCAGCATTGTTTATCATAATAATAACAGTGCCTCCGAACATTCCACTTAATTTCCTAACCTTAATTTGTGGTACAAAAAAAATTCATTTCGCAAACCCATGACATTCCTCTTGCAAGTAAGTATTTCTGTTTTATGCTTTACCAAAAGAAGAAGAAACTTTTCTGGAGCACACAATCTAAAAATTAAAACAAGAAAAGATAAAAAATAGTTCCAAGAAAATGATTTCAAAATTGAAAATCAAGTTACAAAATGGAATCTTTTTACGGAGATTATAATTATTGTAATAACAAGAAGGTCGACGATAATAATAAAAAATAAAATAGAGATTAAAATAATTGCGAAGCTTTGTCGCATCGATTTGTCTTATAAACAAACTTGGATCGTTAACTTTTCTATCTTCGGGGCTTGTTTATCGAGCTGTCGAATGTAAATACTCGTCGCGTGACGTTATAGTAGCAGCGTGGAGCGAGGTTTGCTAAAATAACAAGCGATACCGTTAGCCAGAGGTGGAAGCGACGCTTGCTTCAACACGACAAAAATTATCCCCGACGTGACAAATCTCAGGGCCTCTTTTCTGTCCCGGCCAAGGGCGTGGAGGACTTTTCACGCGACGGAAACAAAACGGCCTGACCAAACAAAACGAACCCAGCAGCTCAGCAGTGTAATCCTTGGATCGTTCGATTTCTCCAAAATCATTCCCATAAATTATCGCGCCACAATCAAGCCACCATTCTTCGCAACGGAAAATGAGTTGCAACTTTTTTCCTCTCCTTTTTTTTTCTTTTATACCGCGCAAGGCACTTTTGACGCGACAATTCATCACCTTCGGAATAATGTGATTGATATTCCCTTAATTGGGAGACCGTCGACTTTTTTTGTTATTTTTTTTAGTCGTAATGGAACTTTAATTTCCCACTTAATAAGGGGAACAAAAAGTTACATTTTGTATTAATGGATTTTGATTGAAAAACAAATGTTTTTGTTTGGCAATTTTCGTATCTATGAAAAATCGATTAGAGGAGAAAAGGATAAGGGAGATAATTTGAAGGGTCTGAATTAATCCTTGAAAGGATCTCATTTCCTTTGCGGAGTTAATAGATTGTTGGTCGGCCGACGAAATCGCACTATCGAGGAGCTTTCGCGGCGCTTGAAACGCGAGCGCGTTGCCAGCACCGGATACGAGAAGGGGAAAGACGGGCCGGAAATGATCGTCTTTACCAACGCGATCAAAAATGAATTCCACCAGACCCTAAGTGGGTTCCATCCAGAAGCAACAAAAAAAACTTTCTTCCAACCTTTCTTACAACACGAACAAAACCTATTAAAAACAACCAAATTCTTAAATCAACAAATTGAAAAACTAAAAACACAACTAAGAAAAACAAACTAATAATAAACTTGAAATTGGCTTTAAAATTTTCGAAATTCAGCTCTTTGAAATATTCAAGCAGAGAAAAATATTGCGGATTTCTGTTTTGAACATTAATTTATTGAATTTAATGTAGGGGACACGACAGGAACAGTGTGATTATCAAAACGATTTGGCAAACGATGAGGGCGGGGAAAAGCGGCGGAAAAAGTTGATAGCAGGGATGAAACAGAGTTTCTACCCTTTGGATTGGCAAGGGGGAAAAGGCAGTTATTTCAGCGGCTCGACCGCGCTAATTACCCTCTCTCTTGTCTATTACACGCTCGAGTGACGTACAATTTATACATTGTGTATCAAAAAAAAAAAAAAAAAAACTATCCCATACACCCATAGAACCCCACTGAAACTCGTAACGGTCGCAATGATTCCACCCCTGATTCCAAACGCCCGAAAATCTCGAAGATGAAAAATGTTCTGCCGGTGAAATTAATCTTGCCGGCTGACAACTAATTTACCGCTTATAGAAAAGATGGACAGGATGAAGGAACTGAGAAGAATCTCGTATACAAATAGCTGGATGAAACGAGGCAAGGGGGTAGGTTAGGTTGGAAACAAAAAATTATCCGTGACTTATGGTCGAGCGCAAATGCATTCGCGACGATAAAAGATGCTGGAAACACACACGTTGCATAACATCACACACGCATGCGTACATCCGCGGTACCGTTTCGAAGCAAGTTTGACCGTCGCTCGTGACTGCCGGTCACTGACTCGCAACTACTTGACACTCTTTTTTTTTTCAAATTCACATTAATTATTTATTCTTTGACTTCGAAAATTCAAACGAAAATAATGAAAATCGTTTGCAAACGAGTTGGTCATTAGTGACACAAGTTGACAGAAAGTGTCAACCTGGACTGAACGAGTTGAAGGACACTAACCCTATTTGCGAAGTAACCAAATGAGATCTAGAAAAGGAGTGGAGATCTGCACGATCAGACGGTTGACCCAAACAAATACTCGACCCCCTGAGTGGATCTTTGCGTTGCACAACAATTTCGCTCATTGTTTATATTGTTTGTCTAGTGGGGTTGGCAGGCACGTGCCTAGTGTGCTTAAATGGATAATCTCTGGCGACAGTAGCGAACGAGAGGCCCCCATCCATCGCGTCTTACAATGGCAGTGCAAAAGAGATTAACCAACGGAATATAAGCTAACGCATAATCGCATTATTTTAAGCTAAGCCGGCATTTAAATTAGATAGAAATTCCAGTCGACGAAACGAAAAACAATGATCGCGATACAGTTTCAGGCCTCGACGACCAATCGGAATGCAACGACTGTAACATTGCACAACTTCATTTTTTTTTCATCCTACGAATTTGGTTACGCAACTCAATCAACATTTCAATAAAGTTATTTTTTTTCTCTATCTTTGTAATCGTTGCATTTGAATTTCAAAAACAATGTTCTTTTTTTGTGCTCTCATCGTTGACGTATCAATCAACCGAACAATTCAGACAAGTACGAAAACCAAAAATGATTTTTTCTTTTCATTCATCGACGGAAAATCTAATTTACAGGCCCCGAGCGCGAGAAATTCGGTCCCTTTGAAATCAGGGGTGACTGAAAACACGGGGAAACCCCGAGTCACACTTCGAACAATGGCCGGGCTTTTATTCAAGGTGTCCCAACATGACACATGTTCGCACGTTTCGAAAGTTTAACAGAACGAAGCAGGTATAAACATTGAATCGTGGAGTCAGTTTGGTTTCTTGTATCTCAAGTGCACTGACTTCAATTGAAACAATTGAGCGTTCTGGTACCTGATATCGCTCAGGTACCATACGACTCTGCCTTTGTCAATCGAATATGCACCGAGATATTTATGATTTAGTTGAATTGCACGCGAACAATTTATGACGACGAGGGGGTTTATCAATTGTGACGATGACGTCAGCGTTATGAAGTAATCTATACTTTATACACTATTTATAAACTCTCGCCTGTGAATGTTGTATGAAAACCAAATTTCTGAGCTAAAATTAATCATCAAGTTGTGATTTATTGCTGGGAAGTGTAATTCAACGAAACATTTTGAATTCAACAAATTACAACATTGAAATCAATAAATTAACATTTAATTCCATCCAAGTTGGATATGATTGAATAATTTGAATGCTTGTAATTCGAACGGAATGGAAATTTAACTTTTGATAACATGTTAATTAAACGTACAACTTGACACTTCTTTTTGGCTCGTACATTTGCATCATCGCACAAAACAGACGGGCAACATTTTTTCACTCCGCTGCATCATAAATATCAGGTGGCGCAAATCCGCTCGAAATTTCTGTTGATTATCACAAAACTAAAAAGGCTGACGAGAGCAACGACTATCGATCGAAGATAAATTCGTTATCAGTAAGTGTCGAAAGTTAAATATTTTCATCGAGATAAACCTCGTCAAACAGTTGAAAGGAAAACGAGCGAGAATTAAAAAATTAAGACCAGCCAAGAAAAAAGCACACCGAAAGATCCCGAAAATTATACATCTCGAAGGAGGAACGAGATGAAAAGAAACAAAACGGTGGAACAAGGAACGATATTGGGCTGTCCGATACCGATCCGAATGACTCGGATGGTCGTTGAGAATCTTGTCTAATTTTGTTTCGAGGTCGTTAATCCCACGGCGGAAGGCGAGTTTTCAATCGGTGGAAACAAGGCGAGCGGAGGTTTTGGTGAGCGCGTAGGTAATTGTTCGATAACGCTTTTCCATAAGCACGCTTGCTCATTGTTTAGCCGTGGATTTCACCCTTCGGCCTGCCATAACGGGCGAGTTCGCTCAAGTCAGCCGAGTGATACTGGCAAACAAAGAGTGCGCGCCGGCACATAGCTCTCTAAGTAAGTCACTCGGTAGAAAGCTCGAGTGTTTTTGGTCTTGCAGTTCTGACTCTAATGACTTTGTTCGAATCTCTCTCTCTGTCACAGCCAGCTTTTTAATAAGAGAAGCTTTGCCATTCTTATACACAACCTTTAACAAAATAAACAAACTCAATAAAACAATGTCAAAATACAAACAAAACAAATCGGCAACCAAAAACAAATGGTACAAATCAAACAATAGAAATAAACTGTACAAACTTGGAAGTTGAAGGGCGTCCTTTAAAGCCTTCAAACGTTTATTTTATAAAACAAAACAAAAGAGAGAAACTATGAAAATAAAAAAAAATAAACAATCAAGAACATATTTTAAAAAATGAGCCTGCAAAACAGAAATGAGAATGAAAATGTTAAAAAATGTGTAGTTGGAGGGTATTTTGAGAAGTTGAATTTGAGGTGCTATTCAATAACGAGGTACAGAGAAAAGGTGTTGGAGATATGGAAGGGATGCAAGCCGGCAGAGGACGGATCGATGTAATTGCTCGCGAGGCGAGAAGAGAGCATGGAGAAAAAAAGGGAAGAAGAAGTTGTAGGGTACCTGATTGGTTCCGACAATGGACTGATAAGCCGACTGAAAGACGCTGCTGAGGCTCTCGTCCTCCATCTGGTACATCATGTCTGGGGATCCGTTGTTGTTGAGGTTGTGAGTGTTGCCCATCAACTTGCCCGTGTTAACGACGTCGCGCAGCACGGCGTTGGACTGCATCATCGCCGACCGCTCTGGGTCAGCCACTTTCGCAAATATCAAATCAAGAGGCCCGCGCTCAGCCAGCAGCCCCGGTCCATGGGCGTCAAGCTCCGCATGATATCACGCGCTCGAACCAACCCGAAACACACTCGCCAACAACCAATCAACCAACAAACAAACAGACAAGCTCGTTTTTCGGTTCACACTCGAGAGTCACTGAGACAAGGGGGTCGAAGGTCAGACGGCCATGCCGAGGAGAGACGACGAACCAGAGGATACCCGTTACCCGATCAAAGTACGCGACGCGACTGACGCTCCGAAAGGGGAGCGCTCGGCTGCCTCCCCTCTCGGCG
Source organism: Telenomus remus (assembly GCA_020615435.1). Classification (NCBI taxonomy): domain Eukaryota; kingdom Metazoa; phylum Arthropoda; class Insecta; order Hymenoptera; family Scelionidae; genus Telenomus; species Telenomus remus. The sequence goes on along the minus strand of CM036337.1, from coordinate 8,297,605 downwards.
CCCCCCTCCGCCGATGCGAGCGCCCCCTTCCGAGCGTCGGCCGACTTCGCCCTTCCGCCTTGGATGCTTCCCCCGCTCTGCGCGTTCGGTGTCCTTGTCTCGCGCGTGCTATTTCGGTTCGTCGTCTGTCCTTGTCGCGGTCGGCGCAACCCCTAACGCCAAGGGGGCCCGTTTTTGCTGCCGGCTTTGCGCCGAGTGCTTCGAACTTTAAGCAACGCGTTATTTGTACTGGCCGAGTCAAAAACATCGTCCACTTGTTGAGTCGAAAACCGTCGCCGGATATGCGACCGAGTCGGCTCGCGCTAATTCGCCCGCCTGCCCGAGAGAGACGTTTTTATTCGTGCATCTCTCAGACTGACGAAAAAACGTGACCAAACGAGGAAAAGACTGTTTCAAAAATTTCATCTTTCTTTTCAATCAAGTTCAACCTTTGTTACGGTTTGTTTTTATTTTTTTTTTGTTTTGTTTATTGTTATGGTTTCTTGGTTGGTTATGGATTTTGTTGATTTTTCAGGTTAGGAGAGAAATGAAGTTTCGGGGTGCCAATTAGAGGATCTAATTAATGGTGGCGGATTATTTGGATGCAATAAATTTATAGGCCGCTTGAAATATCAAAAAGCTTTCAATTACATGTTAATAGATGGTCCGTGTCGGGGGGATATTTAGGTTGTAGGTATGGACATGAAAGAAACTTGAGATTTCCGCGTTTCAAAAATCAAGTCCATCTGTTGAGTTCGAATTACAAGTTACGACACGATATTCAAATGTCTTAAATAGACGTTCGATGTGAAAAATTTCTTTTGTCAAGGGCGGAGCCCCGGGGCTGCGTCAAAGAGACGCGAGTATGAGATTTGAGCGGGTTCAATTGCGGGTCTTATTTTTAATGATGATGTGGCAAAAAAAGACGAACTGAGAAAAAGTAAACAGTCGGTTAAAGTAAATAAATTAAATGGGATTAAGTTGGGGAAGATTTAAAAGCAGAAAAATGAAGAATGTAGTAGCTGAATGTAACATAAACAGTGTTAACAAACATTATGAACACCACTAAACATATCAATGGCAAGATTTAAAATGATAAATAAATTTACTTATAAGAACGTCAGAAAATCAATAGAAATTTGGTAGGAATTGAATAGAAATGGAAAATAAGAACGAATCTAAGAAACATTCAACAATAAAAAACAATGCGTACAACCAAATAAACACCGAAAAACAATGAAAAAATTTCGTGATTTTGTCACAAACAAAACAATAAAATTGAATATTCAAAAATTACAGACAAAATATGTAGTTTCACCAATATCAAACGAAAAGTAGCGAAAAATTGCATGAACATTTAAAAACTGTACTTCTTAAAAAATTATTATTTACAGTCTTCTTCAAATGTTCACTTCCCAACTATGATACTCAATACTGAATTTCATACTTATTTTTATGTTACAGATTTGTTGATAACATCCACAAGAAAATTATGTTTAAGAAGGCGGATGTATCTCAGTCAGTCTCGTCAAAACAAGAAAATTCATACAGTGTAGAAAGACCGTGGAAATATCGAATGTGACATTATACCAGGAAATTCGAGGAGTAATTTTAGTATCGTGTTCACGGGGCCAGTCGGCAGGTTATAATTACCTAACCCAACTGAATATAACCCACTTGGCGGCGGTCGCGCGGATCCTCCATTTTTCCACCTGAAGATCTCCAGACAGGGACGACAAAAAAACAATGTACAAAATATTCGCCCAGTTTTAGGCTGCCTGTACACTTACTTCAATTTTCAATTTTGTCCCCAAAGACCAAATAACCCGCTGATCATTTGTCATCATAAACCGATGCTTGCGTGAAAAATTTGCATAGCACAAATTCCACGAAGATAAATAGACATTTTCCGAACCCATGACGAATTACTTTTTAAAGATTCCGATTTCTCGGGATGAAGTTCAGGATGCGTTGACCTCTGCAGGAGTCTTTTTTCACAATTTATTGCGGTACAAAAGTCAATTTCTTTGAAGAACAATAAAAATCAATTTAAACTCCATTAAAAACAAAGGAAATTAGGCAACGGAAAAACTTATTGAGTAAAAATTCTTTTTAATTAAAAAATAGTTTTTGCAGTTTAAAATTTTTACTTTATTATTCCTAAATTTCTTTTAAAATAAAATGATTACGAAGATAAGGTGAAATAATGAAATATTTGACAAAATGACGTTTCTTTTTTTCAATTATTTCATTATGAGTGCAGTGAAGGAGCATAACACTTTTTGAAATGCAAGGACAAAAAGGACATCGCATGCTGGTGTTTTTTATAGTTCTCGATCAACTGCAAAAAAGTTAATTAAACTTTCCAAAGTCATGATTGCGAGGTGTGACCAAGAGAAATAAGCCGGACGAACCGGCTCGGTCAGGTGTGCGCTCGGCCGACTGGTACTTGCGACAGTAAAGTAATTAAACAATTAAGGATCCATGGGTTCAGGTGAGAAGTCCTGGAAAAATAGGTTCATCGCCGTGTCAAACGATTAGGTTTGTACCAGTCGCGGCTGAAATACAACATCAATTCGATCCGGACACGTACGCTTTTCCGCTGAAAATTAAATTTCGGTCCCTTGAGAATAATCGGGCTGTATATTTTCACGCGGTTATTTAAATTTCGCCTTTTGCTTGTTCACTTTTGTTTTTCACTTTCGCTCTCCATTGTGTTTCTCAATTCAAATCGCCAGCGTGGAATTTAAAGTCACAAAAATTTTAATAATAAAACAATCCTAAATTTACAACAGCTGAAAAGAAAAATCAAAAGTCTTTTCAAAACTTAATTTCAACTTGTAAAATTCTAATGAATAATTAAATTTAAATATTGTCAACAAATCGTTCAACAAGTCATAAGCAAACGTAAAACAAACTTTTAATTTAATTCATGGAATATTTTGTTTTTAATTGAGAAGATGAAAGTGGTGGAAAATTCACCGCAGCCACTTACTGTAGTGGATAATGAACTATATTTATTGTCGGTACGTTTGACAAAATGCCAGCGAGATGACGTTATTACCGCGAATTTCAAAGTAAATTTCTAAATGCTCTGGTGAATCAGTTCACGGATCATAAATGAATTTTGGATAATGGCGAGTACAGTCGGACTGACGATGGAAAACATCTGCCAATATTTATCATTTGCATAATTAATCAATTTGCTTGTCAGCGACAAATAAACCTTGCACCTTTATTTTTTTTCTCTTTTCAGAGGTAGCAGAAGTAGCTCTAGCGGAAAAAACCCCGATGGAAAATTGTTTAAAAATAGCTGTCCATTTAGCATGGACCAATAAAAACATCTTGGGCCATAAATTTGCGAGCCCGAAAAGAGCGCCCTAAGAAACAACGAAGATGGGTGGAAAAAGGGTGCACACAGCTATCGTCGAAAACATTAACTGCAGAGTACTCCAGAGCGTCTTAAAGGTACAACGGTCTGATGTTCTATCGGGGCAACGAATTTAACGACCCACACGCTATAGCGAACCGTCACTCGATGGCTAATAGAGATCGCTTTGAACGACAATGACAAAATCAATTGGACTGCGAAAAAGGAAAGCAACAAAATTCAACTTATCTCTTAATTGAAAACAACAAATTAAATCTGTTAATTATTTAAAATAACTCTTTTCAATGAAAAGGAAATGCTTCTCAGAAGTTTGTGTGTTTTCAGAAGTTAATAGAATTAATGAACGAAGCATCAAGAAGCCGGATGTGACTAGAACAAATAGCAAAAGCTTGTTGATAAGACGAATCGAACCGAGTGAGATATCATTGGAAAATTGAATCAATCGAATCGGAGCATTATCTCGTGATAAATTTTACCGTCTCGGATAATAATTTTCATGTCAAACTGGTTTGATTTCTTGCGAAATTGTGTTTCGCTCTCGGCCTAATGAGACAATTATGTAAGTCTTGCTCTCGAGTATTCCATTTTAATTAACGTTTTATTCATAAATTATAACTCACAGCAAAAGCGAGCACAAGTTCGGAAAACGCTCGGGATACCTACAAAGATATCACTGTCTGGCTGCGACTTACCTGTAACAGAGAAAGAGAGACATATAAAATTGGCGATTTTTACCGTTTCACTGATTGGAAAACTCGTGACTTAATCGCTCGATTAGGTCTCGCGTTTGCTCAAGGAACACACTTATTATCTGTCTTTCGCGATTGATGTAACTTCCATGTTTTGATAGCCAGAATACGCTAATAATCAGTTAATATGTGATTAAGATAAACGTATGGCTTTAATTAAACAAGATTCAAATTTTTTAAAAATTTTATTACAACCAGTAAATTAACTTTTCTAATTTAACTGTCAGTTCGGTTTTTGCAGAATCTTTTAAAAAATGTTAGTTCGTTGTCGTAAAATAAAGTTCGAGGGAACTTGTGGTCTTGGACAATTATGCTAAGTTTAGAATCGTTTTGGGCGTTGAGCATAGTGATGAGCGCAAAGTGTGTTCGAGTCGGCTGGTGGTTTCTTCGAGCTGATACACATTGTATAGACAAAAGGATCGCTAGACTAAGCGCGCTCGCTCCACTAAATCTCGTCCTAAGCATCTTGCCGTGCTATTCCCAACTGCACAGCAGAGCAGTATAGTCGTGCGCTTTACGGCAGCGAGTATTCAATTCTGTTTCCAGTGGATCGCGCGACGTCGTAATCAATTACTGAATATTAATCGAATCATTATACACGCAATCAATTATCCGAAGCCCTCGCAAGACTTCTTGTCGATCGTAAGGCTTTCGCTGATTCCCGATAGCTGTCATCAATAACATCCCGTTGTTTTCACAGAAAACCAGCCAAATTAAATTAATCAAACTTCAGTCTTCTGAATCCAACGTTTTCAAATCCTGCAAACTTAAAGACTGTGTCAAGAGAAAGACTTGGCTCATCAAAAATTATGAAATCCAATGAAACTTTTAGTTTTTTGTTTAAATCATGTAATTTTTTATTTAAACTTTAATTATTATAGAAAGAAAAAATTTTTTTGCCTTTGTATGAAAAATGATGTTTGCAACAAATTAAAATGATAAAACAAATCAGTTACCAAAGTTTAAATTACGTAGATTTTATCTATCCGAGGTTGAATTATTTGATGTCTTCAATTACAAAAAGATGGTTAAAATAGTTAAAGTACGTAAAACCAACAATCGAGTTGTTAGTTGAAGTTGTAAATTTGCGTTGAAATTCGTGGGTAACTCAGTTAGTAATTAAAAGCGCAGGAAACATTCGAATCAACGTAATTATTCAATTCAACAGAGCCGCTTGAGCAAATCAAATGTGTACACGCGGGTAGAAAAACGTTTGCCCTCGGATCTTCTCGACTCTGGGTAACAACCTTATCGCGGATAATGTAGTGTTTCGGATTATCTTGGAGCGCGTAGGCAAGTATATGTGTGCACATCCTATAAACTTCTCTTGCGAGTGTTTGCGTAACGTCTTTGCAGTCTCGAGGTGTAGTTTCGCTCGAGTTTCCGAACTCGCGCATAGAGCTATACTAGGCAACCGCGCGATCGAACCCATGGGCACAAGCCGACCGAATTTCGTCGCACAGACATCGTCTCTCCACTCAATCCTCTCTCAAGTTTTCCACCATCTCAGGCTAAATCCGCGCAGAGTGTTTAGAACCTCTCTTATGTTTCACTTTGCCTCTCGAAGTATCGTTTCGACCGATCTTAATATATTAAGGCGATATGAAAAGTTTGCTTCAAAATTTGAGGTTAGAAAAATCGGTTCGGGGTTGTGAGCAACAACAACATTTTTTAAAACGAAAAACATATCAGGACAAAGACAATTTTCTAAAGAATGTTCTGATATAATTTTTGTTATGAAAAATATTGTTGTATTTGCTCACGACCTCGAGCCGATTTTGTAAACAAACCAGCCCTTTTCATATCGCCTTAATATACGAATCCATTTTTCATTACAAATACAACTAAATGAGAATTCAATTTTAAACTATGATTTCAGATTTGTTTCAGATTCAGATTCAGAAACATTGAATTTTGAGAAAAATTGAAATGTGATTTTGTGTTAGTTTATTGTGAAAATGTTGGTTTGAGGGGGTTGGTATAATAAAGTAGGTGAAAGGAAACGAAACCTCTGGATAAAGAGACACAGGAACAAAGCCATGGTTATGGATGACGAAGCAGCCCCACTCGAATCGAGTACAACATCCCTTAAGTACACAGCGAAATAGATAATGTAAGCTCGCTCTGGGTGTATGAGGGATGTTTGCTTTGAGGGTTGTTTGCACGAGCGATCCCGTGGCTTCCAAATGAATTTCGGCTATAGACGGCTTCATTGCGGTCCGCACGCTGCGTATTTGGCTGCGAAATATAATTACCCTTCGATTCAATCACGATTTCGTTTTAACTGACCGTTTAACTGCGCTTACACGTTTATTAACCCTCTCTTTGTACAATCTCCGCGATTTCAATCACGTTACCAGTACAAATTTCAGTCTCATCTCACAGTGCAACGTTTTCTCAACAGGTGGCGCCTTTTCAAAAAATTACATTTTACAAAGTCTTTTTGTAGACAAATTATAATTTCAATTTCTATTTTTTGCAACTCTCAATTATTTTAAAATTCAATTAATAAACAGACAAGTTATTAAATACTTTCATTATAATTTATTATAATACAATTTTTTTAATGTTACAAATTTTAGTTTTTCAAATTGTATGAACAGATTGATAATTGTTGTTTTTATCATTGAAATTGAACGAGCATGTGATAGGTCGACTGGAGTGAAATAAGATGCCGTTTAAATGAGATCGAGATAAAAAAAAGCGGGAGGATTTATTCGCCGGGCAAGCGATAGCTAAAGTGGAGTGCGCGTAACACAATTACGCGATGGGCATCGTTGTTAAGTAATAATAATGCCGAGGGAATGAAAGCGAAGCGGAGAGCGTGTACGCGAGTCGGGCATTGTGCGTGAAACGATCCGCTCGTTAATCGATAAGGGACGCTGCAAATTTTCCGGCCCGCTGCGTTGTAAACGCGCCAACTACGCTAGATTTGGTCCACGCGCACTGGCCCAACATATTGCGGATCGTTGCTCGCGCAAGCGCACCTAACGCGCGCTTTAATGCTCCGGAGGGTTGCGTGTGAATTAATAATCGCTTTATTGTTCAATTATGTTATTACCATGTACTTTCAACATTATAAAACCATCCCAAATTCACACTTGCTTCTCGAAACAAGAATACAATTCTCTGCTAATTCAAACACTATTTTCTTTATTCTAAAAATAACAACAATCTTTTTGTTAAAACTGCAAAATAGGTTTGCTAAATTTTTGTTATTTTGTAAATGTGAAAGCCAAGCTTTTACTGAATCGAATAAAAAATTGTTGTAAATATTACAATACTTTCGTTGCAGAATGTAAACAAATGGTACAATCAATTGTTAACAAATTTGTCAATTGAAATTTTTTTTTAAAAACTGAAAAAGTCGATGAAAATTGGCGTCAAGAAGTTTGAAGATGACAAACAGGACTGTCTATTCCAAAAAAAAACTGTTCTCCAAAATGTCGTCATAGATCATTCCTTTGAAATCGGCGAAGAATAAAAATATGAATAATTAATCGAAAGTGCAACAAATTGTTGTTACAACGTGAGACATGATCCGTCATCGTTGACCCTAGTCATTCATATGGTAATCGGGGCATAGTTTTGGGTTTCGTCGTGGCGAAGGGCTCTCGTGCGTGCGATAGTTTGCTTTTACGTGTGGATGAAAGTTAAAGCGTGTGTGAACCCCCAAAACGTGGGCCCGATAACCCGCGCTAGCCACTCACAAAGCCACTCGAAAATTTCATTGCAAGTAATAGATTACTCCGCTTCGTTTACAACCAGGCTGCCCCTCTAATGTCAATGATCCGTGGAAGCGACCTTATGGCATCGTCACACTTAGTACTCCCAAGTTGTAAATACAAAATTATCAACCGCAAAATCAAAGATCAATGAAATAAAAACAAACCTTCAAAGCACCACAACCGACGAAAAAAAAAACACACAAAAATCATCACAAAATCAAACATTTGAACTGGTTTGAAAAATCTTGTCAGATGTTTTTCGACCCTTTCGATGCTTAGAATGTTTTTGAATAAAATTGGATTATGGTTTTGGTGACGAGAAAAAAGGTGACAGACAATGTAAAAGGGTGGATTTTTTCTTCCTTCTCGGAACTGGGAACTGGTTTTGTATCGAGAAATCGATCAAACGGGAATGACCTCTCGAAACTGAATTCATTTTCATCCTATGAAATTGCAATTATTGTTCATATCGTTTTGATACAATTTCTCTTTTTTTAGGAAAGAAAGAGTTTTTTTATTAGGTCAACCAAGTCTAATACAACTGTCGCGACCTTGGGAGACCAAAACGAGGGAGGGATAATTAATTACGTTATAATTCCGAAAGCATCGAAAACGAGGAGAAAGAAAAGAGGTTTGTAAACAGGTTGACTAGCGACAGATGTTGACCCCTTCATCGTTTTTGGGCTTTTCAGAGAGAAAATTGGATTAGTCGTCCGTCGATCGGATTCGAGATCGAGTCCAGTGATTTGGGCGAGAGAATTGTCTCCGAATCTGTAATCACGTGTCGCATTATTAATGGCCTCTGATTCCGCGAACCTCGGAATGATTTGTCTCTGTTGGCGGAACATGAAATCGCACATTATTTCATACGTGACAAATCGAAACGAAAATGTATTCCCAGTCGAGCTGTGATTTATTATCTGATGAGCGACGAAAACTATCATCGCTGGAATAAAGAAAATAGTCAAGTTGAATTTGTGCAATTGCACGTTGTCGACTGACGTTAGAACGTTTAGAATGTCACACAAATTGTCGGAGAGAAACGAGAGTCGAGAGAGATGGCTAAGACGTGTGTGCGTTTGTTACATGACACAATTAGGATGACGAGGAGAGAAGACGGTCAAGGGAATTTCATGGATGTGTTCAAGTGAATCCATAAATCGAAGTCAATTACATCCAATGCTCATAATATACCATATTCGGTGAACGCTTCGCCATTAATTTTCGCGCAAATTGCTTTGTGACAGTGAACAGTCGCATGCTAATAACAAACGCTATTGGATAAACAATATTCGAACTTTTTTCAGATCGGATGATTATTTTCATCGATCAAAAGTTATCTTCGTAAACTGACATTTCGAATATAAAAAATAATTGGCTGTAAAGAAAAATATAAATATGAAATGAATCACCTTCCATGTATCACTCTTCATGTTGTTACTTACACCTGTTTCCAACCTTGTTTTCAAAAACAACATTTGGAAAACAAAATCAAAATATTTCAGTAGGAAAAAAAACAACAAATTAACCCGTTTTATTACAAACAGTTTTTTAGTTCATTAGCAAAAATAAAAAATAATTTTCAGAAACAATTTCGTTTATTTTGCGAACAAATGAAAAAAGAATTTTTTCAAAATCTTCTACTTTGCATGACTGAACCAACAAATGTATTATTTTCAGTAGCCTTGAAAGAGGAAGGGTTAAAAAGAATTGATCCGAAAAATTCGGTAGAAAATGGTATTTAAGGTGGGACGTCGCGTACAGTCAAAACAAAAGTTAAACCCACTTTTTAAATGTTAAATTATTATATTAATTTTAACATTTCATGGCTGATTTTGCAACAAGTTATTAATAATGGTGTTATCAATCACCCGATACTGATTTTGAAATTGATTTCGACTTTGAATGCAAGTTTGAAGGTTAAAAATAATTTTTTTTTAAAAAGTCAGAATAAGTTTATAATTTGATCATGTATTCTTCTTGTTGTTATAAATAATCTGGCCAAATTTGAAAAAGTTTCACTAAATCGAACTCGAGATATTCAATTCAAAACTTTCAGAAAAACTCATGCCTTCTATAGCTATATGTACCATTTTGCCAAATTTCTACATTAAATATCTCAGCTCACAGTCAGTGGATCAATTTGAAAATGTAACCATAAATACTGTTGCACTACTAGATTCTGAATTCAAAATTTAAAAACAACCTGACTATTTAGTCGATACCTATGTCCCACCTTAAGGAAAATAAATCGACTTTCTTCGTAAAATCCGTTTGTCAAAAATTCTTGTGTCTTAAAGTGTCGTCTTCATTATGGCGAGAGAAGATAATCTTTGGGAAGAAGCGCAGAAGTTGTGTAAAAGAAACAGGATACTGCGAATGAAAGAGAGAGACGAAGAAGAAAGAAGGGGCAGCGAAAGAGGAGAGGTGCGCTAATGTTATTCACGATTGCCTATCGATATAAAGTCGGGAATGTCGGGAGACCGGCAACAGGTGTCCGTCGAACGAACGAAACTCTTCGTCTGTGCCAAGCCATTCTGTTGGCTCGCACGCGATTTCAGTGTAATTCATTCGTCGCCACGTCCGACGTGTCTCGTGGCGACGACGTTGACGATCAGCGCCCAAACAGCCACGCGCTTTTCTCCTTTTGCCTACTCTGCTTTGTGCCGGGGTCGACGCTCCAAAGCGATAAGCACAATCGTGATGCAAGAATACGCTTCACTGCAACGATAACACCCACCTTTTTTTTTGCACCCGAGTTATTAATTGATTGCACTTCAACTTGATAACACTGGTACGATTTTTATCGCATTTTCAATTTCCTACTTGTTATCGAAATAACAAACCAGAACCGGAAGTTGTCCAAACACAAAAGTACGTGAAACAAAATTTTGAAATTAGCCTTCCTTGAATTGGAGTAAAAAATCTGTAAAAACAAATTGGCGGTTAAAAAGAAGTTCGTCAGCGTTGAAACACGCCGAGACGTCACTCGTCAACGTTGTTTGCAATATAAAATGCAAAAACGATAAAAGTCAAAGCCGGCGGTGTCAGAGATCCCCATAAAGATCGCGAAAAGTTTATTTAATCGGGACGTGGTCGTTGGGCCGGTGCGCGCGGGCGATAAACAAAGATGAAGCAATCCTGGAAAGCCAAAACTATCTCGAGGCCTCGTTCCGAGGGGACCATAAAATTTGAGCCGGTCTTTTCGCCCTTTACGACGAACTCTGCGACGACTCGCCGACGATACACGCTCGTTAATCGCAGACCTCGTCGAGAGGACCACGAGATATATTTTTTCTCGGACCACACGACGCTTTGCCGGAAAGCGCACCAAAACAATCCAAAAAAAGAGACCGTACAAATTTCTCGCGCAAGTTTCATAAAATCACTCGAGCTCAAATCAACTCGTTCCCTTTTATTCCTTTCAAAGCTGCTCAACTCAACCGACACTGAACCAGCTAACGAAAAATTAAACACTGCAAAAAGCAGCAGGATAAAAAAATGACCTTTCAAAATGTTGTCTCGGAGTATGTTATTTAATTTGAGTTGAACCTCACAATGGGGTTGGGTCTAACGTTTGCATTGTACGGAAAGGAAATCGTTGGCAACAATGTGTGCTATCATTTATTGTAACTATTGCGTGGCATTAAAATCGGCAGGAGGATAATTAGGGGTAGCTGAATAGAGGAGCGAAAGCGGAGCTTCTACGAACGCTCGTTAAAGCCGGCCGCATGTCCGTCCGAAGTTGCGCGTCGAAGGGCTCTGAATCGACGAATTCCTTGAGCTCAGCGATCGCAAATTAAAGCGAAACCTTGCTCGTGGCGTGTTCCAAGGATGGAGATGGTTGCACATTCTGTCGACCGCAGCACGCGACGGCATATGGTCTGCCGGTGCTAGGTACCTGTCCGACCTATGCGGCTGTAAGCCACTTTGGATACCACCCATCGACTCCGTCAAACCGCAGCTTGCACGGATCTACTATCGAAAGATCTCATTATGTTGCAAACGAATTGTATCATACGTCTGCCGGCCGCGCCACAAAACCCCCGTTTATTTCTTCGACTGTCTCTTCAATGTCTCAACCTGACAATGCGTGTCCTCTGGTATAGTGCCAATGGCCTCTCTGCGTTTCTGCAAAACCTCACTGCCTAAGCTCCAACTCCTTTTTTCACCATTCTATTCGAAACCAAGTTTTACCCAAAATCAAAGAACACAACGGAAGTCGGTGATATGTACATTATTTAACCCATTTTTTACATTGAACACATTATTGCAAATTTTATAGATTCATGCTTTGTGTTTGGAAATATAATAAAATGCACAATCAAGTATTTTTTGTTTTTTACATAAAAATTTGTTGATAAAAAGTAATCTGTAAATTTGAAGAAATGTTCTATTGATTACTAAAAAAATATTATTATTTATTGGTCAAAGTTTTTTGAGAACAATATTAAATCGTTTCTATTGATATTACCATCAAAAACTAATGAAAATTTTTGATCATTGAACTCATTGAAATTGCAAAAACGCCAATTTTCTCACTGTTTTTTAAAATAACCACTTATTTTAATTTAAAAACTTGCAATATGCATGAAATTAATGTATTTCACAGATAATATTGATTTAATTGCAATTATTAATATTGATTTAAGTTTCATATGAATTTTTAATTGTTGAATTTCCAATTACTTTTTGATAAAAGAAGACATTATTAAAGTTGTGTTAAATTTAATTTTTCAATAAGCTGAGTGATTTTTATCTTTCTGTTAGTAAATGGTTGAAGTGGACTAATCAGTTTTAGCCTCTACCTATAACCATTAGAAAAGTTGAGACTCGTGCATGGGTCATAAAAAGTGACAAAAACCTATCACTCCCAAAGCCGAAACGAGATAAACGATAAGAAATGGTACAGTGGATGAATAAGAAAGCGCAGCGCTGAAACGGGAGCGATGATCCGATGGTCCCCTCGACTGTGCGATGCGCAGCCTATATCCTAATAGAAACGTAATCGCGTTTCGGACCGCCTTACTGAATAAATTATGACGACACTTATAGGATGGCTCCTCTTAGCTCGCAGCCCTCGGCGATTAATGCCAAACTTTCCCATACGCAGCGACGCTCAAGTGTTTGATATAACTATACCCATTGCCGACCCTTTTGTCGTTATTACATTTCACAATACCTTATAACTATCGTACTCGTAAAATAGCTATACAATATGCATCTAGAGCTAGTGCGATTTACGATTCCGGGCATTATGCTTTTTGCAAAGTACAATAAACCGAGTTACAACGCTCCATCATTCGAGACAAAATTTCGAGAGGCTAAATCAAACTTCTGATGCTTAGTCAGAGTTTAGTCGGGCGATTTATTTTTCTAGAGGGATAATGGACAGTTTTAGGTTTTTTATCACAACTTTTTTTTTCTCCTTTTGCTTTCTTTCCTTTTTTTTCTTATGCTCGCTCGTTGCAATTTTCGTGTTATTCTTCAGGGCGTTCGAATAAAATTGTACCAAAAATAATATAACGCAAGTGAAGGGTGACAACGATCCGTCTGTCGGTTTAAATGCTCCTTTTATGACGCAACTTTATTGTTCTTTTTTACGACGAGCTTTTGTGTGTCATTAAAATTTCGATCCCATTGTTTTCTTTTTAAATATCCACGCCATAAATGTCGATCCTACTCAAATCATTTCTGACAGATCGAATGCAGTTATAATTAACTACGAAAAAAATTTCTGTTAATCTTCTTTTTTTGTAAACACTTCAAAGTGGGGTTTCAAAACTCACCCAATTTTGTGCTGTGATGCCCTCTCCATCCGCTGGATTGAGGTTCTGGAAATAAAAAAATGCATCGTGAAATATTGTGTGATAATAAAATTTTATGTGCATACTTTATGCACTTTTTAATAAACTCAACCGTTTGCAAAGCATGACTGAAAAGTTGATAAAAGTTATTGCAAATAATCTAGCCGAAATGTTTGAAAACCAATTATGAAATTATTTGACATGTTATTGTGCCAAGTACTTATAACTCGTTTGTTAATAATTTCTATTTGAATGTTATAATTGTAATGCAAATACTCACATCTTTCTTTCTCTTAAGCGCAGCTGCACCTGAAACACAAACGCAAAACTGTGTTAAACCACGTAACGCAATAACAATTTAAATTTTAATAATCCACAAGAACAGATTCCAAAATTTAGTTTCAAAAGATACTTCAACAGCGTAAATCCAATTTTGAATTTTGTATCTATTTTTTGTTCTTTTTTGCAAACTCATTTTTCCATAATTTAGACTAACTGGATGTTTAATAACCAGAAATTACACTTTCGCTACCGATTTGTCATTTTGTTTTGTTTTTCTCTAAATGCAGCATCAAACAAAGCTGTTTGAGCTCTAAAAGCGTAAATCCGGCATTGAAGATAAATTACGCGTGTTTTTATGCGCAAAAACAGCGACACTTAAAACTGCACAAGAAAACAAACGGTGGGAACTTGAACGCACAGCATTAATATAACGTAATGAAGTGAATTATCGCGCGCAATTACTCCTCGCTGCTGGCTAACAATTTTAAAAGCTTTATTGTTGACAATTAAACAATTTTGCCGACGACAATCCTCGCATGATCTGTAACTCTTCTGAAATTTCAAATCGGTCCCATTTACTATTCTAAACATAATAATCGACACTTATTTCCACGATATTTTCAATATTTTCTTTCAGCTAAAATGTACACAACAAAACTTATGCAAAAAAAATTACATTACAAAACTTACAAAACTTACAGTAGTAGTAGTTACAATAATAGTAATTTCTTACAAAACTTACACTAGTAAGTTTACAATAATAATTGTTTGAGATCCTAAATTTTGAATGTGTAATTCTGGTTATTTTTTATTGAATGACACATCAAGCTTAAATAGGGTGTATTGTCGTTGAGAATATAAAGAAGAATATAAAATTGTACCGGTGACTGGACTGGCTAATCGAGCACCAGCACCAGTGGGTATGGCGGCGGGATTAGGCGTTGCGACGTTGTGTGGAACTCGGCTGCCGAATGGGAAGTAGGGTGAATCCGGCGGGTACGTTGCCCCCTCGACGCCGGTCGGTCCGCCGCTGCCGATGCCTCCGCCTCCGCCAGGGCCGCCGCCAGGACCACCACCGGGTCCTGCTGGGGCCGGCCCGAACGCACTGCTATTGTACGTCTAAAACAGAGCAAAACAAATGAATTACGACCGATTAGGTCACGCTCGACGCCTAACCTACCGCCGCTAACGGCAATTTCGAGAGCTTCACGCTGCGCACTGTACAAGTGGATAGGGTTGCTCCATGAAAACGCCACCCTCGAGAACCATCTCGTTGCGCTTTTACTTTTTCTTTTCCTCCTCCACGCACTTTTTTCTCCTCTCATCCATTTTTATTATGAATTTTATTCGTACCGAAAAACCCCTCTCAAAAATCCCATTTCAGACAAATTTTTTTCTCGAATGAAAGATTTCTAAATTGATATTGATTGCAGAATTGGAAACTTGGAGAGATTGAATTGAACGGTAAACGATAAGAGACAAATGATTAAAGCTTGATTAACTCCCTTAAATTGAGCTTAAAAAGGTATCTCTGGAAACAAAGCAGCGGGACTAATAAAATGATAAATACGGTCGAGCCGTAGGACAATTTATAAAGCCCGCGGGCATTAAAATATCGGCAATCGCGACGCGGACTTTTGAATTGTGTTATTCGGTAATTCAACGACATTGGCCTATTGTTTACTGTCGGCATAAATAATCCGCTTGATACGTTATGCAGATCCCGTAAATTACTCACCATGCCATTATCCATCGCGGCGCTGTATGGCGACTGGTAGCCTGGCTTTTCTGTAAACCAAAAAAAGACAAAACTAAATTAGAGACGGCCTGATATTTCATTGTATGATAATTTCAAATTCAGTAACATCTGGTTACTTAATCAAACAACATCAAGACATTCATTAAAATTTCTTAAAATTATTTCCCCTTTCTTATTTTCTCCCAACAAACTGTGCTCTGCAAAATTCTTTCTAAAATTTAATCATTGATATTGAAAAAGCTTCAATTAAGTATCTTAAAATTATTTTTCATTTTTACACTGGCAGTTTGTGCTCTCAATTGGTAAAAAAATTTTTTTTTCATTTTGTTATTTCTGTGGGAAAAGGTTGTTTCCATTTGAACGCTGAAATTGAAATAAAAGGTGCTAAATTACTTAAAAAGTTTGGAAATTTATGATGGAAAAAGGTCGTGTCTTGGTTGGTAGTAAGTTATTTAAAATGGGACGTTGGTTTTGATGTGTCGTGGTCGTTTCAGCTACGCGAATGATTGAGAAACGAGCTCGCGTATGACACGCGAGGCAAAGTGTGCAGTGACAAATCGTCGAGTTGGTGTTTTGCACTTAAAAACGCGAAACAGATAACGGTCGGACAAAAGGGGCTGCGTATTACAAATGTCCTGCAGCACGTCGAGCGAACGACAGCAGCAGGATACGGAATCGTCGAGATAACTATGAATCCTAACAGTTTCGGCTTGCTCGTGACACGTTTGGCGAAGCGTTACGTACCGGCTCCGCAATATCATGCATCAAAGGACAAGCCCGCTCGTGGACCGTCGTGTCATCCTCAGAACGAGCTTGGCCGTTGTGACGTAACGCTCCCTTGATTATCGCTCCACCATTCGACAATTTCCTTCGCCAATTCCACCAACACTGGGTCAAACCTCCTTTATTTTTCACTCCTTTTTTTTTCAACCAAATCCCTCCCTCCCTTTTTGAACCTCGCCTTTTATTTGCCTATCGGAGGACTTTCGGACCAAACGAGAAGAAATTTATCGCTCGTTGGATAATTATCGAACAATGGACAACGTTATGGTCGGCTGAGATGCAGCGCGATAGACAAAACGAGACAAAAGTCGCGCGACGTTTTGGTCAGCGATAAGCAACGCGAGATATGGCAAATCGTGCGTAATTATGGCCGTGGCATAACGGGCGTATGCAAAATGTGTGCACACGCGGACAAACTATCTGTCTCTGGGTCGCGGCTATGGTAATGCAATGGGTGTGTCGCGCTCCGCAGGAAACCATGCTCATCGCTACAGAATTTGTATCGCCTTATACTTACACGCCCTGACGATAACATCTACATAGTTTTCGGTCGGACATTCGTTTCTGACATGTCATCTACATGCACTTAATACTCCTCTCCTCAACCCCCTCCCCCTTCTCCCTCTTCACTTTTAGTCTCCCCGGAAATACTAATGTTTCCTGTTGGATTTTAACGTCCAACTTTAGGACAAATTTTCTGACGAATATTTTTCACCTCGAAATCTTTTTAAGGTGGGACACAGGTACCGACTAAATAGTCAGATTGTTTTTAAATTTTGAATTCAGAATCTAGTAGTGCAAAAGTATTTATGGTTACATTTTCAAAGTGATCCACTGACTGTGAGCTGAGATATTTAATGTAGAAATTTGGCAAAATGGTACATATAGCTATAGAAGGCATGAGTTTTTCTGAAAGTTTGGAATTGAATATCTCGAGTTCGGTTTAGTGAAACTTTTTCAAATTTGGCCAGATTATTTATAACAAGAAGAATACATGATCAAATTATAAACTTGTTCTGACTTTTCTAAAAAAAATTATTTTTAACAAACTTGCATACAAAGTCGAAAACAATTTCAAAATCAGTATCGAGTGATTGATAACACCATTATTGATAACTTGTTGCAAAATCAGCCATGAAATGTTAAAATTAATATAATAATTTAACATTTAAAAAGTGGGTTTAACTTTTGTTTTGACTGTACCCGACGTCCCACCTTAAACATCCTTTTAAAAATTTGTTGGTTGGTTTTTAGAATGAACTGGGTTTTTGGAATTTCAACACCTGAAGAGGCGTCTGGTAGGGTTGCAGTGTGAACTTTCACAATTTTGCATCGAATTACGTCACTGCTCGATCTACTGTTCTTAATTAGATTGAGATATTGGGTGTCTGTTTAGAATTTTGAAAAAATCTCACAGCACTCCACACTCATTCTTAAATTCCTGACCTGGTGAAAAATTTGAAGTGCAAAAAAAACTAGTTCAGAGTACCTTTTTTTTCTACTTTGTCATTTCGTTTTGTGAAAAAGATGATTTTTATTGATTTTTTTTTGAGTGCCGATAAAAACGAAAGAGTTTCAAAAAGACCGTTCGATTGACAGTAACGAGGACGGTTTGTCAGAGCAGTTGCAGAAATCCGAACCTATGAAACCTTATTTTTCTCTTATTCAAAGCAGATTTAAATCCGCGATTGTCAAGACCCCTACAATGGGGATAAGACAAATTCAACCCTTGAAAAAAAAAAGTAGAGACTCTGCGTCGAGAGAACGTCGAGCAGCAAATGCCATTGAATCCTTTTTTCCAAAAGCCACTGAATGCATTTTCGCGAACCCTTTTCAGGCCTTCAAATGGAAGATTAAAGACTAAGAGGGGACTAAAAATCGAATTTATTGACAGAAAAAAACCACAACACAAAAAAATTAACAAAATAAAATAACAAAAATGAATAACACATTGTTCTTTGTAATTTTCAATAAATGATCATAGAATGAATTATAATCAAGTCATAAATCGAAGCAAATTATGACAGGAGAATTTTGGGTGCTTTCTCAAAGAAAGTTTTCGGGGTGTCGAAAATAAATGTACCATTTCGAATGAGAATGACTTTTGAATGGTTTTTGAGGAAAGTCGCGAGAGTGCGAAGGCAGGCCAAAGGACCAGCCGGGGTCTCGGGGCGTGACCCTGGTGTCGTTATTGCAGACTAATGCCGGCCAAAAGTCAGTCGCAGGTTAAAGTCAAAAACTATTTCCTTTCTTTTTCGGAAACTTTCCTTCCGAATTGGCGGCTTAGCGACCGTCAAGGACTCAGTCTAGACAAGAATCTTAGAAGCCGTCAATCATTTTCGAATGATAGGGTGGCCGATGATCGCTGGCTATTGGTTTGCAATTATGAATCCCCAACTTCTTCATTGCAGACGTTTTCAGATTCTACAAAAATCATAAAAATAAAACTCATTTTTTTTACCAAAAATATTAACAAAATAGATTTAAATTTGGATACTTTGAAAATGATAATTTACTAGTTTGAAATTTAACGAAAAAAAGAAAAAGGAATTAGGATGAAACTTAAAAAATTAAATGAAAGATAATTAAATGTTGAAAAAGTGCACTTGATTCAATGATTGTTCATTTGGTTGAAATTTGTTCTTGTGTTTGAATCGTAAAGAAAATTTTGTCGCAACGAAGCTCAAGTTGAGCCGGTTAAATGACGATGCTTTTGTTCGTCCTTTTTTTTCCAGAATCTAAGTAAAACTCGTAAAAACCTCAAAGCACTTCTTTTACTTCGCCAACTTTTCTACTTTTTCCAAGTGGCAAGGTCCCCGGACAAACAGCCTGCAAACTATTGTTCCAACGTTACTTACAATTTTCAAATAAATTATCACAATTGTTCCTTCTTGTTTAAATCCATTCCAGTACCAAACAAATAGTTATCTTTATTATTTCAATCATTATCAGTTTCTTCCACTTCCGTTTTTCAAGAAATAAAATTCGAGCCCAAAATATATAATATTCAAGAATTAGAGAAAGCATCCGAAAATTCAGCGATGAAGAAAAACGGAACAAAAAAATTATACCTGAAAATGTAACCACGGGCCGTAACATTAAACAGAACCTCCGTCCTGAAAAAGCCTTAGGGATAGAAAAGGAGAGAGAGTGAGAGAGAAGCAAAGAGGGGCCGAAGACTAGAAGAAGAACATGATGAAGTTTCCTACCGTCGAACAAAAACCAAACCGAAGCACTCGAGCCCAAATTTTGGAGTCTATAAAATAACTAATCGTTTTTGCCCAACGTTTACGAATTTTCATTTTTAACTTCAATTAAAGGGAACTAACGGTACCAACTCCTTTTCACCTTCCTTTCACTCTTTCTAGTAAAACAAACAAGTTTTAAATACTTTTTCACGTCTTTTCTTAGCTTATCTCCAATATCCTATCCTTTCGAAAGAAAAACAGAAGAAAAGAAAGGAAAACTTGTAAAAATAACTGGCAGTGAAAATCCTCTATAAACAATGGTGAAGTTCCAAGTTCTTTTTTAACTATCTCTTCTTTTCTTTATTTTTTTTTATGTTTTTGAAAAAATAGCAAGATATAATAGGGGGATACGTGCGGTAGTAAAACGAAACACGAAGGCGTACATTTGGTGTGTGCTCGGAAGGCTGCCTGGCCACGCGACCGAAAGGTCCACGGTGGGGAGAAGTGAGGGGGTCGAAGAAGAAAGACGAAGAAGAAAGAAGAAGCTCGGAGCGAAAAGAAGGAAAGAGTTGCTTGGGTTCCGCAAAGGGGGCGCCGGAGGGGGGACCGACGGCAGCTGTCGCTGCCAGTGCCCCCCTTCGTGTTACACTAGAAGGGGCCCACTGAAGAACAGTATCGTAAGCAGCCAGGGCCCATCCTCGCAGTGGCGCTCAACCGCCATTGTATCTCGAAGCATTAAAATATGTTCATTCCCCTCGCTGCCCTATTGATTAAGTCGAGGAGTCTCTTTGGATGTTCGAGAAATTGTTGTATTAGTTTGCATCTCATTAACCAACTTTGAAATCATCCAAATTTGTATTTCCAACTTTTGCGAATCGCACTTTTGCCAGCCCTTCTTCTCTTGCTTTCTGTCTCTTTTTTTTTCACTTGACTGTTTTTGTGTCCTGAAAAAACTGTCGAAGTTCAAAAATTGAGTTTGTGTTAATTATCATAAAAAGATGATATTTTAATATCTGACACTTCTTGAAATAAGTTCTTTTGTTTGGCCATGAAATTTGTTTGGAAGACACTGATTAGATCACGTCTTCATAAACCGTTTGTTATAAAGTTCGCACATGTCTCGTACCAACTGACGTTTGAAAACGAAAATTAAAAACGATCCTTCAATTAAGATTCGATATTAACCAAGGCTCATTAAATAATTAATCGACCAGTTGATGTGATCCGGTGGAATTGGTTCATAAAATCTTGTATCTCTTTTTTTCCCTTCATTTTTGTTTCTTTTGAGTTTGAAAAATGTTCGCTAATGCATCCACCGGTATCCTGATTTTGATAAAGATTTGTCGAGCCTCCCAAGCAGCTTTATCTTAAAATATATTTTGCATCTACGTTCAAGATCAGCGACGCTAAAGAAACGCTTATCTGGCTGTTCTCGTTCGGTCATTTATATTTCAGTAAATTCAGTCTAAAAATCTGTATCAAGATCGAGACCCCATCTTAAGTGCGTGGATTCCTTTTAATCAAATCGCACTCCACTTAGCAAAAGAGAATTTCATGCTCCAAGCGGTAACTAACTATTTTTAGACCTCCGCAGCGAGGCCTTCTTCTCAGTTCTGCCATTGTTTGTACTTCAAAATCTCATTCCAAACATTACTTTTTTCAAATAATAATAACATTTTGTTACAATTTCATATTTTTTTAATAGAACATACTTTTAAACAATCACAATATAAAATGAAAGAAAAATGAAACTTTTTCCAAGTTTTTTTTCGTTTAGCTTTTGCAAAAAAAAATTGAAAAAAGAATGTCGAGTTTGTAATAATAAATTTAAATTGTTCGAATAAAAATAGTTCAGAGTAGGATAATTTAGTGAACGATTAAAATAAATGACTAGAAAGAATGAGTTGAGGTTTTTGGTGTTTGTTTTTGTTGAGCTTGAGTAGGTTGTAGTTGGTGACGAGAGAACTCGCTCTCGCCTCGGCTAATTACATCTAAGGTGTACAACAAATCTCACGGTGGCGAAGAAACACGCGTGGCACGGCACGTGGCCTACGCGTGGCGCGCCTCTCCTCGTCGCCACACGTTATAATACAACACATCCTAGCTTGCATTTTCGCTCGTGCCGAAATACATGCCAAAAAACCTCGACTCGTTGTTGTCAAAGTCAACATTAATTGCCACACACGCGGCCGCCAAGCGCACGTCACATACCAACTATTTATCCACAATTATCTCACGCACCGACTACAATCTCTTATCCCCCTCAGACTCGACAACTCGTAACTTTCAATCAAACGCTCGAAACTTCCAATGCCAACAATCTCCTTTTCTCTCAATTTTTTGCCACTCATATAATACACCAAATTAAACATTTATTGAAGGAAAAGACATATGCTTGAAGCCACTTCAATATTTCGACCATCTCCAATTTTGCAATTACATTTTGCAAAAGTCCAGTTTATAATTACGGCTTGCTTGTGGCTTGCAACTTTTTGTTTCATGATTTTTTAAGCTCAACAGAAATCCAAGCGAGGAAAAAGTTGAATCAGAGCCTATAAGCAGAAGGGAAAAAAAGTTTGCGTTGCAGGTGACGATTTGCAAACGAAACGAGATAAATGATGTAGCTTTTAATTTCTGGTTTGCGTGTAAAAAGCGAATCCTATCGTATTTCAAAGTCAGGGTTTAACTTTATGTTTAATGAGAGAAAGTACAGGGGGAGGAAGAGGAGAGGAGGAGGGGGAGAGAAAAAAAACCATGACATGGAGTTTAAGAGTTGAGAATTGCTGATAGCCGCGGATCTAGAGATGCTACCTAAGATGGAATTTACGAGTGTTTAATAAATGATACACACTGTTGGGCTCGTATGTCCCTTATAGGCGTCTGAACTAGGTAGACCGGCAGGAATGTTCAACAGGTGACCCTGCAGCACCGTTTCACCACCATTTTTCTCCTGTCTTTCTCCTCTGTTACGCGTGTGCGTACGCCGGAGAACAAACCCACGCGCCAGTTATGTACAGGGTGATCAGAAAAATCATAACTGTTCATCGACATTTTTTCAGACCAGCTGCTCCAAGACGAAACAAAAAAATCCCGACCTTTTTCGTATCCTTTTTCTTTCACTTGATTTTATTCAAGAATGAAAAAGTGAATTTTAGATTCTGTTCTTTTTTTTTTCAAGGGACAATTTTTAGAGCAGGTTTTTTTCTAGGTCCTAAACTGCATTGTCTGATGTGGTTTGCTTTTGATCTCACCATTTTAGGCTCGCCTAACATATCTAACACACCTGGTGACCATTATCTTGCCACTAACCTAGCGCAAAAAAACGTACCCAGATAACTTATCAGGTTCTTTTAAATCCCACTTTTTCTCGAGTTTTTTAAAAGATAAACAAACCTTGAGAGGAGTTTCAAATTTTTGAGATTATAAATAATTGGTTTTTGATTCTTTTTTTTGTTAATTGTCTCGGTTTGAAACAATTCAATCTCACAAACCGGGCGTACGAATTGAAAAGTCAAAAACAGCCATATAATTTACCATCATTTGTCATTCAATGAGATTTCACCATGTTCTTAATTATTCAACATTCCGTTTGGGATCTCCACCTGTCCCTATGTGAAAAATGGTAATATTTCAGCTGAAACATAAATTGTACCGTAAAAACTGAGCTGGCAAAACAAAAATAAGGCTCTCATTATTATTTTTTTCACGATTCTTTCCCTAAAAGTCATTCTAAAGAATTAAAAAAAGAACGAATCACCAAAACTTTGAGTTTGATCTACTGCGTTGAAAGTGAATCTGGTATTTTGTTTAAGGATGTTATAGCGGTCAACTAGAGTCAGCAAAAAAACTAAATATTAGAAATACTATTAAAATAACTTCATTTCGTTTGAATAAATTAGATTAAACTAAAAAATAATACCAAATAAAATACTTTTTAAACACAACTAAACTTATTTTTAAATTATTTATATTACTATTATTATTATATTATTCTTATATTACTTATTTTAAAAGACTTTTTTGCAAAAACTTTTCAAGGCTGAATGAATGTTTAAAACGGAAATCGATAGAGATTATTTTGATATCAACTTTTCTAATTTTTGTACGAATCGAAATTTTGCAATAACACACTTAACTAGCGATTTCTAACTAGCAAGTTGGATCAAAGTGAACCCGGTGTTTTGGGTGCGATGGCCAAACAATGACCGAGGAGCGTGGGCACCTGTTAAAAAAAATCAGGGCCCCTTAATGGCGTGTAGTTACGGGAGTGCAGGGGCCAGGCTGGCGTGCACTTACAGGCCAGACTCAAACGAAATCTGACCAGATGTCTATTTCGAAAAAGCAGGTCGAACGGGCTTGCACGGGCGCCTGCGTCGCCACACACCACCACCGTGCATGATGATGCTTTGCAGGTGGTATTTCATCATGGCATTTTACCCGCGATTCCAACAAGTGACTGCTGCACCTCTCAAAGCAACTTTGACATCGCCGACGATTCGACCTATTGACTGCCGGCGCATTTTCAACATTGCCTCTTCTTCTCTTTTGCTCTGTCCTCTAATTGGCTCTCGTTTTCAAATGTCCGCTGCAAATTCAATTCCAAAACTTCAGCATCAAATGAGACGATCAAGTTTCTGATTTTTATTCTATCTGCAAAAGAACCCAAGAAGAAATTTAAAACGAAATGAAACAATGAGAGAATTAAAGTTTGTTGATGGAAAAGAAACGAATGTTGTTGGTACGAAACAAATGAATTTTCAATTACGTCTCGGCGTTAAAATTTCATGAACAAAGGCAGCAGACTGGTCTCTACATTTTGTTTGTCCTTTTTTCAAGCCGACGTGAAAATAAAGAAATGATTTATAGCCGCAGCCAGAACGTAGGAAAGTAAGGAGAGCGCGAAATGGCATTAGCGAAGTGAGCAACAGCCCAGAGCATTAGTTGAGAATTTGTCGTATAAATGTGACTTATGAAGTGGTTCGGTAACAATGTCCAGCAGTTTTATGTGTTCCAGCAGTGTAAGCGATCAGAGCCGTAAATTCAGTCATTAACCGACGCTGATTAGAACATATTTGTAACCAAAAAAAAAAGAAACACAAGGGAGCGGGTAATCTGATTTAGTAACGTTTCGAATTAAGTTGCGCAACGACCATTGCAAATACACGGCTTCAAATAAACTCTGTCTCGTTTTCTAACTTCTGGATCGACAAATTGTTCATAATCATATTTTGCACTTTCAATGGGATAGAAGAATTCGGAACTTAGTAAGAACTTTTTTTTTTCGAATCCAAAAATTGCAAAGTGGAGTCACGAATGGAATCCCGGCCATATGGCATGGCATTAATACTGAATAAGTACGTATTGCTGAATAAGTATTTTTATAAACACCATAAAAGGCGGACTTTAATCAGGGAGTTTCTTGTCGATGAAATTTCCAACAAAATTATATCAATTCAACTTGACCAATTATCAAAATATATCATTATCATTTCTTTCTCGGTCCACCTCTTAGTTCGCAACTGGTCCTCGAGTTTTTAAACATCATACTTTTCTCTCCCTTCTTATTCAATGCAGAAGACAAACATTTTTTTCTCAAAATTTTCAGAGAAAGTTTTTTCAACAATTTCAAAAAATTTTGCATAAACTAACAACAAACTGCTTTTATCAACGATGAAAAATTAGTAGTTTGTTTTTAGACTTTTAGTCTCGCGAGTTTGAAGCAATTTAGAATTTTTGAGATGATAAATATATAAGGCAAAGTGGTGTGGTGCACTTGAATGTGAAAGCACAAGCAGGGAAAGAAAATAAGAATGACGGAAAGGGGGGTCGAGGCAAACGAAACGAAGCGCTGGAAGCTGCCGTTGGAGGAGCCGGGTTGCGTGTGCGTGTGTGTATAAGGGCGGGCGGAGCGAGGCGAGGACGCCGAGAAAGAGAGAGAGGTCGCACGAAGGGGAGGCGAGGAGAGAGCCACCGGCCACGAGCAGATGCTCATCGGGTCTAGACGCACGCGTGTGTACGTTTTCACGTTCACGTTCACGTACACGTACAGCGCCTTAATGAATTTACTTCGCTTGGACTTGGCCTTTCCTAACTCACGGCGTCCCGAAAATGATCGTTCCTTTATCCGACACTTCTTTTTCGTTTCTTTCTGCAAAGATAGAGGATACCCATTAGTGTTATTCGCAATTCGAAAACAAAATGAAATGAAAACCAAAAAGAACAGAGAAAGTGAAAAGTTGTACTCAACAATTAAGATTTGCCTGTGGTTGTGTGTTTGGTGGTTTGATTGCGCGTTAATTAATTGTCCTGAAGGTGAATGTTATCTGACAATATTTTTGTTATGAGTTGAGAAATAAAAGCATGACGATAATGTGGGACATAACGAGAACAAGCGTCGGTGAGAGAGAAGACAAGAGGCAGGTGCATCGTCAGTGACATTTCCTCGATATGCTGGAGCGATAAAGAAAAGGAGCCCTAAATCACCGCCGGACCCCGCTGTTGAGCTCGAATTTTCTTCAGAGTTTCGAGACGATGAAAAGTTTAGCAAAATACACGACTTGTCTATTAGGTATCTGCGAAACTGTTGTTTTTCAGAACCGGAAATCGGTTTGTGAATTTATGTAACAAAATGAAATTCAACATTTTGTTGGTGAATTATGAATTACTCGAGCGAGGATATTGGTTGCACAATTTTGTGCCAGGTTTGATGGCACCGAAGAGCTTTTGATATAAATTATTGTCTTTGATGAATCGCAAAATCAATAATAGACGCAATTACTTATATTAAACGTAACAGCCTGCCATTATTACAGGACGAGCTTGAATTAATGCTATCAGTATCGTATCTCAATGTACAAGAACCATAGTTGTGATACAATTCCAGAATTTGTGGAAAATTCGATTTTTAAAATCGTTTTCTGTTTATCTTATTTTCCTCGCTAAAAAAACTATGTTGATCATTTTTCTTCTCGTTTATCTCCTTTGTATGCACAGCCTTCAACTTGAGCAATTTCTAAACATAAATAAAGATAAGGAGTAATCATTGAAAACGATAAAAGCTAATCAAAACAGATGACAGAAGCGAGATCTAGATTAGAGTCTTGTGTTATAATCAAACAGTGACCAATCGATTCTTCTCAGCTATTTAAATTCACCTCGAATTACTGAAACAGTAGCCACTTCCTCCAATAATTCGATGAAACAAAATCCTTTGTTCAACTAAGTTTCATTCATTACTCATCATAACAATTGTCCAATGACACGCTTTTCCAATCTGTCTCTAAACTTGAACGTTTTTTCAACAATCTTGAAAGAAAACATTCTTTTCAACAAAATCTTCACCTTCAGATGAAACAAAGTGCGATTTGAACAGAGTTTTTTTTTATTCTCAAAACAGCAACTGAAACAGGATCAAAGATTGAATTAAAATTGAGCAATTGACAATGAGACATGAGTCGAATTGAAGAATGTATTTTTAGAAGAAATTGTTACCGACCGAGTTAGTACAAACGCATCTGATTTTTTTCTCTTTTTTTCTGATGTTAGAAATAACTTGTGTAAAAAACTAATACTAGAATTTGATTATTGAATATAAATTTCGTTAGAACAACTAAAAAAGATTGAATCGGACCGTTTGTATAACCTCAAATTCCGCCCAGCATCCCTTCATCCTCATCTCAACTTTTTGCAAAAACTATGTAAACAAACCTAGTCTTTGTTTGTATCTTCATAACCTCAATCTTATTGTTTACAATCTTCCGCAGAAGTAAACAAAAAGAACTTACCTTACTCTTGATGTTTTTTTCACTGTGAATAATGCAAAACGAAATAAAAACTCAACCCTACTAGGTGCAAACGGTTCAACGCCAGTGTACTTGGTTAATTGTTTAGCAGAGCACAGTTTGTTTGTCTTCAAATGCCTACACGAGATTTGTTTATTTTTTTTAGCATTATTTTTTCTCGCAGATTCAGGGTGGCCTGCAGCGCCAGCGCATTTGATAAGAGTGCAGCACCGTCCAGCGAATTGACAGGCCGACAACCAAAACAGACAGCCTGCTTAGAAAATGAATTTCAAGGCTCGAGGAAGCCCTGACAGGTTCGATTCCTCCGGGGGATCGTTTAAAATCGTCCTCGCAGCCCGAATTTGCAATG
Source organism: Telenomus remus (assembly GCA_020615435.1). Lineage (NCBI taxonomy): Eukaryota > Metazoa > Arthropoda > Insecta > Hymenoptera > Scelionidae > Telenomus > Telenomus remus. Next base: position 8,269,788 of record CM036337.1, on the reverse strand, counting down.
CGAGATCGAGCGCGCGACGTCGGTCCGCGGCGCGCGGTCGCGGAGGGCGCGCGCGCCGACGCCTCGAGGCCCGTCGAAGGTGATCGCGAATGTTCACTCACCCGGCTGCTTGTTGGCAATCTTATTGAAGCAGTTCTGGAAAACCTCGTACAAATGCATCGGCTCGTCGTCGCTAGCCGCCATGTTTACGAACGACCCGAACGTACTTTTCACTGGCTGGTTTCGCGGGGCAGCCGCGCGAGGAGCCACTCTCCTACTTGTGTCCCGGTATCACGCACACCACTGAAACGCACAGCCGCACACGAGCCGCACGAAGCCCGAGCGCGCCCACTAGCGTCCTGATTGCAGCGACACCTGTGCAAAAACGCGCCATTTTCATGCTTATTGTTTATTGATTATAAATAATTATTTGAATCAATGTTGATTGGTTTGATGAATGGTAAATAAAGGAGGAACGTTGAAGGTCAAGAAAGATCGTGTCAAGGTCAACCAAGGTCATCTTAATGGTACATGGTGTTAATTATTGTTTGCCACTGAAAAAAGTTGGATTGTTGGATTTGATTGTTGTTGACGAACAACAATCGTGTTTTTCGAATTATATGTAAACAAATGGATCGATAAAGTTATTTAAAATTTTCATAGGGCTAATAAGACCATTCTGCAAAATGATCTTTGTTTGTCTTTGTCACTTATTATTTTTTCACGGTTTTGTTTTCTGTTTTGATTTACAGAGAAAGAAAAAAAACAAACAACATCCTTCAATACCAAAAATGGAATATTTTGCAAATTTTCATGGTAAAGAAATTTTTTTTAATTTGTTTTCAAATTATCTGTAAAACGATCGTTTAATTTAATTTAATTTAATTTTTCCATAATAATAATGAAGGCAATAATATTTAAATGTTTAGTATTTAAATTTACTTTCAAAGAAATTGCAAATATTTCTTTCCAGAGGTTTCTGATGCCATGTGGATATCGGACAACCTGACTTCGGGTTCCTTCGCGACTGTTCGCCTCCGCTCGGCAATACTCGCCATGCTATTTACCGGGGTGTTTTTAACTCATTGAAAAGAACAACAAAAATAAACTCCGTTTAGAAGATAAAAAATATCTTTCAAAAAATGGAACGCTAGTTAGAATTATATTTTCAAAATAACAAATTTTGTTCAATCGGTGTTAAAAATCAAACAACCTCGAAATTCAAAAACGTGTAGAAACGACTGCAAATTTTGAGGTTACAATTTGAAGACTTGCTCCGAAATATTCACCTTTTCAACAATGTACAAACCGGTGATTCGCAATCTTCTGACGACAACCTGGAAGAACGGTCTGCTGGGAAACTCTTACAAAAACAACAATGCCCTGTTGTTTTTAATTTTAAACGGCGTTCAGGTTAGCAGTTTAACCTCGCAACTCTGCCAGACTCGGAATTACAGACGAATCATTAGGAAGGACAATACAAGTGAGTTGGAGAGCTTGTTAAAAAATCTGAAAGATGTGAAAACCGTCGAGGCAGCCGATGAAATCACAAAAATAATCACCCGAAAGGACAATGATGCGGCGACGAAGAAAATTGAAGAACTTTGTCAGGACCCAGAGATTGACAAACTGTACAAAAAGCTCGCACTTGAGATCGACTGGTGGAGACAGGAGGCCAGACAGGTGCCAAATGTGGTAGAACCTTTTGCCATGCTACAACTTTTGCAATTGAAAAATAATGCAAAAAAGTCAGTTCCCTGTTTTGTATGTATATTTTTCAACTCTGAGAATGTGATTTTTAATTTTGTATTCTGAATTTTCAGGAAGTATCTCAAATATTTGTTTCTGACGGAGAAGAAGAAAGAAATAGATAGCAAGAAAAAAGAAGAAAGAACAGGAAAACTGCTGGAATGGAGGGAAGAGAAAAAAGAAAAACCAAAAGGAGAGCTCGACATAGAAAAGATAGAGTACAATTTGGAGAAAAATTCATTGTTTCTGCGAATATATGGAACGACGATAAACAAACTTTACAATGGCAATGTCATGTCGTCGATGATCCATGGCAACAAAGTGATTTTTGACTGTAGTTACGATAAATGGATGCAACCTAAAGAGACATTAAGTTGTGCGAGACAAATCACTGAGTCCCTGTCAAAGAACCGGTTCCACGACCGACCTTTTCATGTGCATTTGTGCAATGCTCATAAGGAATCCAAACTACTTCTCCAGTTGCAGAAGTTCATCCCGACTTTGTTCGAAGATGATTATCCTATTACGATAAGTGAAAAATCGTATTTGGAAGAATTTGACAAGGATAAACTTTGTTATCTGACACCTCATTGTAGAACAGACTTGACAGAATTTGATCCTAATACGACGTATATCATCGGTGCCTATGTTGATAAGGTTTGATTATTTTTCTTTTCTTTATGTTTTTTTGTTATTTCACATTTTATTGATCTTACTTATCACCCATGTTTGTTTACAATTCCAGGGTACGGGTCAACCAATGTCTTTAGCGAAAGCCAAACAAGACGGACTGCGAATGGCAAAACTTCCTCTAGATTTGTACTTTGACTGGGGTTCAGGTTCTTCGAAATGCTTGACGATTGATTGTGTGATGAAAATCCTGCTGGATCTCCAGGTTGGTTTTGACTGGCAAAAGGCGATAAAACACGTACCAACGCGAAAAAAAGCAGAGACCAGGGAATACGTTATGAAACACAATTTGCGCAATTCGGGAAGAAAACGAATAACTCTGAGTTCTATCAGTTTGGACAAAAGTTTGTTCGATGAGGACAGTCAGGAAGAGAAACAGGAGGCTATAAAGGAAGTTCAGAGGGAAGGAAAAGAGGTGACGAGTGTGAATGAACCTGAAAAGGTAAAGAAGGAAAGTGCAATTACAAAAAAATTGCAGAAAGATGCTTCCTCTGGGTATGAAACGGAAGAGAAACCCAAAAGTATAAAAACTGAAAAGGATTGGCAGTTGCAGTTGCAGCAAAAGATATTGGAGGAGAATATGCTGAAACGAATAGAGGCAAAAGAAATGGAAAGAGAGAAAGTTGAGAATTCCGCAAAAGCAAGCGCTAAAAAATTTTCATATAATGAAAGAATTAAGAAACAACGGCACTGGAACGATTGAATCTTGTACAAAATGTAAATGCAAAAATGACAAAAATGACTTGTTTAACGATGATGCAAATTTTCTATGAAAAGTTCTAGATTGTGTAATGTAAAGTTTAGCAGTTTAAATTTAGCAGTGTAAATAAACGTTGGTTACTTTAACGGGTTACTTTTTTTATTCATCCTTAATTAAGGCAGTTTAAATGTTTCAAACACTTAACAAAACTGAGTATAAATTAACATACTTGATTAAATAAACAAAACTCTTGAGAAAAAGGTACACAAATTAAATAAAATTGATGCTCAGATACAAAATAATCAAGAATGACAATTTCACAATAAGAAGTACACACATTTATGATCCAAAGGACTCAGGCTTCAGTGCCATAATTAAAAAAACAAACAAACAAAACAAAATCTAGGACAAATAAACTATGACTCAAGATCAAATGCTGGCACATCTTCATTAAGATTGAACAGCTTTCTTTGTTTGCTCGATGGTTCGGCTTTAGGTTTTCCGATTTGAATGAATTCTGCCAGTGCTGGATAGCTGTAAAACGAAAAAGTAATAAAATGAAAGAACTAGTTATATTAAATAATTTGTCAATATTTTCAATTAATTTGGTTCTTACCGCGAAGCAACATTTGCATTTTTGACAGGTATTTTGGTTTTCACTGGAGTTTTGTTTTTCATTTTCAACAAGTCTTGCAATCTCAATATCTGAAAAAATAAATTTACCGTTTTCATTATATCTATTATTTTTGTAATATTTCAACATTCAACATGTATTTAAAAAAAGCACCTCTGCATCTTTCTGGTCACTTTGTTCTCGGTGTAACTTTTCCAAGTACTTCAAACGATCTAAGTACTCCTGTTTCTGGAAAGTGAAAGGTATTTTTTACAGCATATTTCAGAAAATAATTATTTAGATAATGCAAACAACTTTACAAACCTCTAAGATAACCTTGGATTGATCCTGATTGTTGTTAGATTCAGTTTCGAGAAGTTTTCTTTTTCTGCTTTCTTCCTCGAGTTTATGTTGCTGAGAGAAAAGAATACACACAACATTTTATCCAAATATTACTTTTTGAAAAGATAGAAACATTTCGATATTATTTACCTTTAAGATTTTCTGTATTTCTTCTTCGTGACACTTCTTCAGCTCAGCAATCTGGTTATCGTGCTCTAAATTCAAGTCCAAAATCTTTGAATTCAGCTGTTCCAACTGCTTTTGCATCTCGCAAACTAAAACAAACAAATACAATTTTTTAATGCTGCCATTTGAAAATGTTGTTTTGAATACTAAATGAAAACTTACTCGTAGCTTCGTTTCGCTCTATGGTCTTTTGCAAAATTGCATTGCTTTCATCACACCTTCCTTTCTCAAATACCAACTTGCTTATTTGTTCCTTCAACGCTGCATTTTCAGCTTCAAGATTCTTGATGTTGTTTTCGAGGTACGTTTTAGCGTTGCAAATATTTCTCACGGTGTCGTAGAATTTGGCGTGCAACTTTTTGCAGTACTCTTTCAATTGTTGAAACATTTTCTCGTAGTTCTTGTTCACTGTCACGACCGATTCGTACTTCTACAGAAAAATCGACAGAGGTTAAACGTGAAAAATGTCAATCAAGTTCATATTTTTGTTTGTAAACATCCAAACTAAACTCCGCCTCACATATTCTAACTGAAAAGTCTATAACATTTGAAACGTCTGTAACGTGAAGAAAACATAGTCTTCTTTTGTCTCAGAAAAGAAAAAATAATAATAATATTAACAATAAATTATTTAGAATGAGTAAAATAATAAGAGGTAAAAATATGATTTATAATAATAGAAAATTTAGTTATTAAAACTTACCTCTCGAAACAAACGCAAATTTTCTACTAGATTGTTATTCATTTTTGTTTGATAAATACACAAATTTCGCAATAAAAAAGTTTGTTCGTCGTAAATTTGAAAGCTAAAATCAGGTTTTAGAATAACACACAAAATTGTTGAGTACTTGACTCTTACTGTTCATTGCCGAATTGAAGAGGTAAATTGTAAACATCACTTACCCCTTCCTCCTCCCTCCCTTCATGTCTTCAACATGCGCCGTTTCCAAAAATTCAAGATTGTTTGTCAACACATTTAAAAATGTACATTGGAAGAATCAAATTCAATATTTTTTGAAAAATCTAGGCTTTTTTTAAAAAGTTAAGAAATCTACATTTAAATGTAAGATTTAAATTTTAAATTTACATTGCAAAAGTAGAAACAACTCGCGCATCAACGATGAAACTTCATGTCAAAATTTGTTAAGTATTGGTGAGTAAAATTAGTTTTAGACATTTTGTAAATGAAAAACGGTTGATTTAACTAAACATTTATTGGTTTTCAGAACAGACTAACCAAATACTTTGAGCAATCAAAAAATTACAAAAAAAACGAACAAACATAATTATATAAATGAAATCTCATCATATATAAGAAAAAAAATTACATAAATTTCATACGTATGAATGTAAATGATGAACTAATAACTTGATGTTGACAATTCACTGAAAATCAAAGAATCATAACAATTTGATAACAATCTGAAATAAACAAGACTCAGAGGAATAAACAAGGCTTCAGTACCAGAAATGAAAAAAAGTCTAAGAAAATAAATTTATGGTTAAAGATCGAATGTTTGCGCATCATCAGAGTAATTAAAAAGCTTTCTTCGTTTGATCGATGACTCGGATTTGGGGTTTTCAGTTCGAATGAATTTTGCCGGTGTTGGAATTCTGAAAAATTGAATGAAATTGACAGCAAACTTGAATCGTTTGATTTTTAGTAGTTATATTAGGGTAAACAATAATGTTGTCCTTACAGAGAGTTGAGATTTGTTACATCTTTGAAGGGTTTTTGGTTTGCACTAACATCTTGGTTTTCGTTGTCAAGGTTTTGCAAGTACGAAATCTGCACAAAAGATTTTTTAGATTATATTGATATGGATATGATTAGATTGTTATCATACTTGCAGTAACTATTTTCAAAAATAAGTCAATACCTCTGTGTCCTCATCGTCACACTCTTCTTGATGGTTTAAATGCTCCAGATATTTCGAACTAAAAAAATTCTCTTGTTGCTGAAAAGAAACCAATAATTTGTTCGTAAAATTACTGACAGTTGCAAACCCCATAATTTAAGGTAAGATTAAAGGAGATTAAAGGAGTTTACAAACGTTCAGTGAGATGACCGTTGATTGAACCATCAGGTTGTTAGGTTCAGTTTCAGGAAACTTCCTTTTTCTAGTTTGGTCTTGCAGTTCGCGTGTCTGAAGAAATACAAAAAATATAAAATTTCTGTATCATTATTTTTTAAACAGATAAAATTTAAATTTCTTACCACCAATATCGACTCAATTTCTTCATCGCGACATCTCTGCAGCTCAGACATCTTTTTTTGGTACTCCGAGTTTAACTCCAAAAGTGTTAAATCAAACTGTTTCATCACATTTTGAATTGCAAAAACTGGAAAAGTATAAGAACAAGAATTTTATTTATTTGCTCTGATTTTGGAACATTTATTAAAAATAGCTAGTGCAAACAAAAAGTAGGAACTTACTCGTGGTGTCAAATATTACCAACTCTTTGTATCGTTCTTTTAGAGCTGAATTTTCCTCTTTGAGTATTTTGATATGGTTTTCAAAGCGCGTTTCGAGGTTCGAAAGATTTTTTGCACTTTTGTCAGACATTTTTCTAAGTTGCGTTGTTCACCTGTCACAACTGAGTCGTACTTCTGAAGGAAACATCAAAAAGGTTGAACAAGAGTGGTAGCAAAATACCATTTAAGTTGCCACTTTTTTTGTAAACATAACAGCACACAAAACGTTCTCTCTATTTTTAGACGTCTAAGAAAATCAACATTGTTTGAGCCAAAATAATTCAAGTTTTCCAGATATTTTGCTTTAGCAAAGAAATACTTAAACTACTAAAACTATGTTTTTTCACTAGGTTGCTGTTTATATTTCTTTTACGAATTCGGTAGTAAAAGAGGCCTATCTTTATGTTGGAAACAAATCACGAGACAATGCGTCATTTATACAATTCAATTTTATTATTGTACAATAATAAATAGTTATAAATAAACATAAATATATTCAATCACAAATTCTGATACAAATCACCACTGAAAAATCTAACTTACTTTTTTCAACATATACAAAATTCAATTGTTTACACTTATTCATAATTAAAAAACTCCAACCTGAACGAAAAAGTAATTGCATTTCTGCATTGCATGAAAAAAAATTGGAATTTCATCTTACAAATCACATTCAAAATCGCGCAAAAATCGTTCTAAACTCTTAATCTTAGTACTTCCAAAGCCACCGTTGAATTACAAAAGAAAGCTATCTAAGTTGAGTAGAATTCCTAAATTTTTTTCTTCATACAACAATGAAACCAAAAATCTAATTAAAGTCCAAACTGCTTGCTTGGAAACTGCGCTTAAAAGACACATGCGGATATAATTGACTCCACTCTTGAACTTTGCTCTCGTTTATACCGTCGCAGAAGCTCAAGTCGATCATCTTCAATTCGGGACAATACAGTAAGAATTTCAAAATGATCTCAGGTGTTAAGGACCGTGCACCAAGCAGGTCCAGTTGCTTAAGTTTGCGACAGGACAAAAGTGGCTCCAAATCGCGATCCGTCACGCCTCTCAAAGCTGCGAGAAAAACTTTTTCCAAATCGTGGCAAGAGTTGAGGAAAACTCTCAAAGCGTCACCGGGAACTCCCATTCCACCACTGAAAAGAAAAAATAATAAAAAAACATAGTACATCAAATCGCAATGACGACTTGCATAAATTAAATTTAATTCAGTGCTTACCACCATCCAAAATCAACTTCTTTTAACTTTGAGCATGTGGCCAAAGCCCGAACCCCCTGAGGAGTCAAAGTTTGGGCTTTCCAAAAGTCGATGCTTTCTAATTTGGAGCACGAGGTTGAGATTTCCGTAGCGACCTCATCCATATTCAAACGGTCGTGCATCCCGGCCAAATTCAGATGTCGCATCTGCTGGTTACTCTTTAAAATAAGACAGAGTGTTTTTGTTTCGATTGTTGTTCGGTAAAGCTCCAGTCTCTCGAGGTTATGAAGGTTTTCTATGTTTTGGAAACCTTCGTTTGTTATTGAAATACAATTCCTAAGACATAATTCTGTAACGAATAAATAACAAAGTTAATAAAAAGTACATATTTCTTTTGATAGAAAACTCAACTTTGGAGGAATTTTCGAACAAACCTTTTAAGTTTTTGCATATGACTGAGATCTCTCGAATCACCGCATCGTTTGTGAATTTACAACAGTTCAGTCTTAAGTGAGTCAAAAGGTTGCCGCAGTTCTTAAGAAATTCAATAAAGTCTTCTGAGAGTATCGTGCCGTAATTTCCACACCAGGAAAGGTCTAATCGTTGCAAGTACTTGCACCTTACAGCCAAATTGTTCAGTGCGCTTGTGTCCATGCAGTGCCAGTACGGTTTTAAATTTAAGCTCGTATACAATAAAGCATCCCTAGCGATGTTGTTAAAGTGTCGGTTCAATTTGCAACATCGGCTCAGTGATTTTAAGTCTAAGTTTTTCAATATCTTCAGTACAGTTTCGTCCTGAAATAAATTAAAAATTGAAATCAATGAACACAAAAAGTAATGAGGATAAGTTTCGGTATTTTAAAAGACGTCTTACAGGGAGAGTAGAAAAGCTACCACAAGTATCGTTATTATCTACAAAAGCTTCATCGTCATCCCCGTCGATGAGGCCGTTCGAGGTAGAAGTGGACGACAGATTAATATCTTCAATAAGTTTTGGAAATTCTTCCTGCAAAAACTTTTGCAAACTGTTGAAGGCTTCCTCGATTGGCGGAATGTAAGGGTAATGAAGTCCCAACTTTGCAGCCAGTTTTCCTTTAGGAACTTTATCCATTAATTTACTGAAACAAAACAAAAAAACATTTTTAGAATGAAAAAATCATTTTGTTCTCTGTTTTTCTTTATCAAATTGAAAATTAGTTACCTCTTATAAAGTATACAATGTTTGTTAAGCGAACTTTTAAGTTTTTTCAAGTCTTCATTAATCTTAGAAGTATCAGGGGTTAAATTTTGAGCATCGTCTTCATTTGGTGCACCGAGTTTTCGTAGCAAACTACTCAAACTGACGTCCTTAAATCCCGTTTTGGGCAGAAGCAACTCGTTCGTCCCAATTAATAATACCGCGTCCAACTCGGTGTAATAGTCCAAGAGGCTATGGTTGAACTCAAGTCTTATCGTTTTTGTCTTGAAGTTGCATAGGCACAGTGGCGGCGAAAATATTCTCGGCTTTCGCGTCACCTTTTGCGGTGGCCCGCACCACATCTGGTGCCACTCGCCGGTCTCGTCCCTGCCCCAGATTGCCACCACGCTCCCTGGATTGTACGTCTCATATACTGATACGCGGACTGGATAAACTGCTTGGTGAAACTCGAGATCTAGAATAAATAAATAATCATTCATTTTTCGTGATTCATAATTTTGTGATTCATTACTATTATCAATTTTAGCTGTTTTATCCGATTGGATTCAGCAAGTTTGCACTGATTTCGATCGCTTTTTCATAACTTGGTGTTTATGAAAAAATTTGTTTGTAATATTTTCACCTTTAATATACTACAGTTACCTAGATACTGTGCTAATTTGGTGATACTATTGTTTAATTCAATTAACTTATACTTGATCTTTCTAGAAAAATCAAATGGACAAATCAATAATAAAAGCAATAATATAGGATTGAAACAAACCTATAAAATCTTGACTTATCACCGGACCGTTGTTTTGTGGCATATAATCAGTTAATTTCGATGGAGCCTCGTCCCACCATTTTCCATAAGTTCTCTGTAATAAACATAAACAAATCAGTCATGCAAAAATGCATACAAATTAATACCATGAACATTCTTTGTTTACACTACAAAAGTTTGAACAAAGTTCAATGAACTAATAACGCAAATGAATAGTACAGTCAGGAATGTCAGAATGACCAACAAAGGGACAGTGCAAACAAAGAAAGTTGACTGAGTTCTGACAAATCACGATCGTTACCATAACAAAGGCCTGTGGAAAGTCGCCGTAGTCCGGGAACTTGCTCGGATTCCCGGCGATGTTGTATGCAGTATAGGAAATACTGATGTTGCTCCCATACTGGGAGCTAAAGTCGCTGACTTCCTTGACAAACTGCTCCACGAAGCAAACGTTGTCCGCATCATCGTCCTTGTCTCTTTTCACCGTTACAAGCTCGAGCTTGCCCTCGTCGCACGATAACATGTCATGTGGTTGCTGCACAAAAGATTTCCCTGGTCACTGGTGTTCCGACCGCGAAAAAAACAGTATTTTATGCTAAACTGTCAATATTTACTTTTTTTTGCACAACACACGCACTTTCTTAAGGTTAGGTAGATGAGCGTGAAATGAAAAAGGAAATAACGCGGGTTTTATTATCAAGCTTGAGTCGGTGGTTTTGGGGTTGGTCACGACGGTGTCAGGACTGTTGTCAACAGAGGTGATCCGGATAATGAAACAACGCCATGTTCGAGGGAACAGCTGTTTTTTGAATAACGGTGCTGCCACCTGGATGCTTTGTTTTGGGGGTGCTGCCTTGCCTGTCAATAACATTTTTCTCTTATTTCTCCGCCTCTTTTATATTTCTCTCGAACGTAAGTATAAATCAAAATTGTCATTACAAAATTAAATTTAAATTGAGTTCAACAAATAACAAACAAACGAACCCACGAAAAAATCATTTTTGATGTAATCAAATTTCACTGAAAAACTGAGTAAAATGTTTAAAAAATATTTAAAAACTCATTGAAAACAAATTTCGAATTATAATACAACAATCATTCCTTTATTGTTATTTTCAGGGCCGTATCAATAAAAAGCTCGGGGAAAGCAGGGACGTATCAGCAAACAACAATCGATCGTTGAATAACAAAAACAAAAAAAAACAAAAGCTAGTTGCTTTTTCTTCATTGCATGAAAACAACAACGAGAGAAATAAAAGGAGAAAAAAATATTGCGAAGTGTGCAAAAGTGAAAAAACTCGTGTGCGCAGAGATTGACAGTCGGACAGTCGAGCGTCGGCTGCTAAGCTCAGCTGTGGAGAGCGGGATTGAGTATTTTTTTCTCAGGAACCGAAATCCAGTTAGGCGCGTAAGCGGCGCCGAAAAAAATATGCACGAGCGAAAAGTCAGAGTGGAACGAAAGTGAAATGATCTCGTAGACAGTTCCGGCTTGCGTGAGGTCGAGCTGGTATTTTTCGTCAGGGCGTTGCCTTTAGCGAGTGTCAACTTGTCACAATCAAATTCCATCGACGATGAGCGAAAATTACATGAGGTTAGGTAGGTAATCGTCTCATCATCTTCCAGAGTAGGAACAGAGAAAGGGTTGTGCTCCGAAGTTTATCGCCTTTGATTACATTGCCATTTGAACCGTCTTTGATAACATGTGTTTCTACTCTGTACTCTCTCAGTCTGTCAATTTTTAATCAGACAGAAAAGTCCTCTGTGATTTATTTATTACACAAAACTGTTCTTGTTTCTGATTGTTTATTTTTAATTTGACTTTTGTTTATTCATAGATATACCTATAAAAAGAAGTTAAAGTGTTTGCTTTTTTTGATTCAAAAAGTGGTCTACTTACTTTGCTCTGTTTCTGTGTACATTTTTGTTGTGTGAAAAAAGGTTCTTCTTTGTTATTGTTTTGGTTGGTAATAAAATAAACATTCCTTGAATTTGTGCGATGAATACCTGCAACCTTGCTGCAACGGATTTCCGTTTTGACATTTGACAAGTTTGTGAAGCTTCAATGCTAGAGTTCTATTGAAAATACTATACTGCAACCTTGATACCAGTCAATTTTAAAGTTCAACTTCCTTCGAGGTCAACTATATCTCAACATCTAAGAAGCTTATACTTAATCTATTCCGAAAAACAATCAAAGGCAAACTTTTGTTCATTAAAATGTCATTTTAGTATTTTATAAACATTAAAAAATCGTTCAAATGAATAAATAAAAATCAGATTAGAAAATTAGTGTACGAAAAATCAATTGCACAAAACCGTGACCACGATTTTTATCGATCAAATAAAATTGTAGCTTAGGGAATAGGTCATTGCTGATTTTACAATAATAACAGTATAAAAATTTCCGTCGACTGCACGGGTTTATCCTGTAAAACTGAATCGTATTTAAAACTCGATGTCAACCAAAAAGAGAAGTAATTTTCGTTTTGTTTGTTCATTTCTTTTTAGTATCTTAAGATTCTTCCGATTAATTTTTAATCTCTTGTGCGTAAATTTGTGCTTTTGATGTTGATTCAAACTTTCGTTGATTGCAGAGAGTTATGAGATGCTCAAAGCTCTTTACGACTTCAAAGCGACGTTTGCTAAGACGCTTAGTTTCAAAGAGAACGACTACTTCGTTCTACATCAGACCAACACAAAACAGAAAAACTGGTGGCAAGTGGTCAATCGGATCGGACAGATCGGCTACATTCCATCCAATTATGTCTCAACAGTTAAGGTAAAAACACACAAAAATAATCTAAAAATAAAAAAGTTTGACTTGGCGAATCTCTTTGATTCAATTTTGAAACTTTATAAACAATTTTACAGTTACAATTGCAAATCAAACGTCAGTTTAAAAAATGGCATTTTTATTTTTCAGGTTCAGCCTCAATTCCTCATCGACTTTTTGGAAAACTGCATCCTCTCAATCCGTTCAGACAAAGTTCCTCAGGAAGGTTCACTGAACGTTGACAAGCAAGACCTGCTGTTGCGTCTGGTAGAAAAGAAGCGCCAAGCAGAGCTCGGAAAGAGGCCTAAGAAGCAGGCACCGATGCCTCCAGATTTTGGTAACGTCACTCCAACAAAAGATAATGGAGTCACTGAAGAGACAAAGGTATCGCCCAGCGACACTTCCTACATGACAGCCCCGGCGGATTCCACAATTGACGAAACCGAGATCGATCCAGTTGCTCGAAATTGCACTACTCGACGGCCGTCCCTGCCCCGACAGACGAGCTCTGAAATGAAACCCAAAGAAAAACTTAAGGAGGACGTGAACCGAAGTCAGTCGCACGGCAACATCAAAGTTAAAAGCTCGCCAAGTCAGTCGCCGGCTAAGAGCAGGTCTTCCATCGTTGATATTAACTCGCGAACTGCTTATCTTCTGTTAGATGAAGTTCGGAGGAACACTCAGCTGAGTTATGAAATGTCCAAGGTTGCAGTGACAGTTGTTGTGAGCAGTCTGAGGCAAATCTTGCCGGAGAGCATGAACTGCTACTTTGACGCGGTGCTGGAACAACTCCAGTCGCCTTTTAATGTTTCGAAAAATTGCGTCGACGAAACTTATGATGCCAGCAGACTCAAGGTCATCTTTTCCGAGCTCACTTCATGCAAGGAAGACTCGCAGCAAAGAAGCTGGATGTTGCATGAGGACGAGTCGATTATTGTGGAGTACATTAAGGAACTTACTTCCATCCTGGTGACGATTATTGTTTTTAAATTTTCCAAATGAAGATTCAATTATAAAATTTTTGTTTTTAAATTTCTTTAATTTTTTGTACAGACAAATGCCGACGCCAATGTTTCTAGACACGTATTGAGACAGGACCAATACGAAGGAGTATCAACGTTAATTCAGTATTATCAAATGGAAACTAGATGGACGATTAGGCAGTTGCTGCTCCAATCATTCGGAGTCATGTGCAGTCTGGATCCGGTCGCTCTGACTATCATGCTTAACAGCATTCTGCCGATGGAATTGGCGAGGTAGATTAGACAAAATGACAGCTGAGATTAAGATAGAAACAAGCAATGAAATTGATCGGTGTAAAAAAACGTACCCTACTTTCAGAGACATGCGAAGCAACCCACGAAACGAGCCAAAGTTGAATTACTCCGCATTGTTATTGACAATGATCTTCTCAATGGGAGAACCTATGCCAATTACACATCTAGGTAAACCAAAGACAATGAGGAGCATTTTTTCTTTTCTTAGACTCGCTCCTTTCTTTTCTCTTTTGACTTAATTAAATGTTGTAAACTGAAAGAGCGAATGGTTATTTTTGCAGAACAATTGGGGCCTGAGTTTGTTTTGTTTCTGTTCGACCTAATTGAGAATCCGCCAGATTCCGACTTCGAGGACCGCATTCCCAATCTGTTTGTCAACCTCATATTATCGTATAATCTGCAGTTTACGAACTCGGAGAATATAGTTATTAATGCTCTGAAGGATCGCAGTGTAGCCAAAACTTTCACAGAGAAGATTTTACTTTTGCTCAACAGAGAGGGTAATTTTTTTATCGCAATTTGTTTCAAATGATGGAGATTGTAATTTCGAACTTCTATTGAACGAAATTATTTTAGATGATCCAGTTCGGATTTTTGATCACGAACCTGCGCCCAGTAATTCGGTGCTAAAAATGTTCATTGATTTGTTTGGCAACGACACGACCGCGTCACTTTTTTATACCAATGACGTCAAGGTGTTGATTGACATCATTTTGAGGCAACTTATGGACATAGCTCCTGGTGATAAGGTAATTGATTTAACGATTAGTGATTTTCCTCACGCAATTATTGACATTTTAATGTGGTTTTATTTTTACACTTTTCAGCGCAGACAATATTTAGAATTATGTCGGAGAGTTCTGAGAACTTCAGGGTACAATGAACATCGTCATCGTGCTGATGATGTCTTGAAATGTTTCACGAGGTTTGTGAAGTTCAGAATATAAATAATCAAGAAATAATAAAGAAAGACATTGTAAAAATTGCATTCATTGTTTTAGGATATTCTGTGAAGAAACATCAGAGAGTCAGCTGGACCAGAAGTTGGTTCGAGAAATCGGTAACGAATTTCCGCATTTGTTTAAGATATGACCCCCTGGTGAATCTTCCTCGGTTGAACTTGAGGAAGATTTGCAGACGTTGGTGTGAAAGTAAACTCTTGTCATGGGATAATTGTTCCACTTGATTGCCATTTACTATCATATTATGTAACAGTCCCAAAGATTTTATCACGATTTGATCGATGTTTATAAATTACAATAATTCAGAATGAATAACTCTGTTAATTACATACTTACTTAACCGTACTGTCTCGTCTATAAAATTTGATGAAAGAGGAGTGATTTAAAGTCCTGTCTTTGGATAGGTTAGCAGAGACGAAAGTTGACGAATGATTGATGAGGGTGATAATCAAAAGCTTATCTGTGTTGACAATTTCACAATTCTTCTATACTTGTAGGAAATAACAAAACTTTTATAGCATTTTACAAATGGATAAATGATCTTTCGAGCAATTTTATCTCGTAAATTATGAAATTATACGAAAGCGATGTGTTAAAGCTGTGAGGCACGTTGAAAGACAGTGCCAAGAACAGACGCACCTTTTTCAAGTCATTGCACACAAAAACTCAACGTAACTCAGCCATAATTGAGATGTTTAAACGTAATCTAAGATTACTGCGTTTTTCTTGTCATGAATTTTTTCATAGAGTTTAAGAGAATTATTTTTAAGTGGACATGTATTTTATGAAACGTACTTTATGATTCCTTCATAGGCCATATTATTTGTATAAATGATAACGATGAAAAAGCCACCGATTTACGTTTACTGAATTCGAGAGATTCGTTTTGAACAAATTGTATTATTAACAACGAAAATATATATTTTTTGAACGATTTAAAATCAACTATTGTATTTAAGCATGGACTTTAAACGGTCGTGGTGTATAGAACAAAATGTTTTAGTATTACAGTAGCTCAGATTAGGTCGTCATAACTAACAGAAAAAGAATATCAGTCATTTAATGGTACAGATAGAAGATAGACAATTATATACGTACGAGATTATTGTGATTCTTTTAAACCAAGTTTAAGCATTGGATTCGGAATATTATAGGATGTCTGTTAAATATGTGGACTAAGATTCAAAAATCAGCCATCAGTTGATTGTTTCAATGAAAGGAACTATTTCTTAGTATATCTTCGTTATAGTTATGAAATTATTATACAAATTGAGAGATCAATAAAGAAAGTAAAATGAAACAAAGATGAACATATTTTTCGGTGTCTAAAGGTGGAAATAATAACTTACAAATGCTTTTTCTTTACTCAAAAGTAATATACATATTTTTTTATTTATTTATGGCTTCACTTACAATGCATACACTCGTTATTCAAACTTGAAATATTTTACAGAGTACTCACATTTTTGTACAAGAGTTTTCGAAAAAAAAACTTTAATAAATAATTTGCATTCAAAATGTCGTATAAATAAGTTTGACATTGTATAAAATCAAACGTTTTGCAAAATTATAAACTGTTATCTTTTAGATCGTCCAAATCGAAAACTGTTCGTTTGTTTACAAGTTAATTAATTTACCATTTAATTGATCAAAAATTGCATTCACAATAATAATCAGGACTCACACAAATCTAATCACAAGTCAAGCATACAATCATCTAAATCACGATTCAAGTTTTGTTTCTTGTTTTTAAGTAAAAAAATAGAACAATATTCTCATCAATCATAAGAGACGGTGTATAACAATCGATTTGCCCCGCTCTTTTTGGTCATTTAGCTCTCCCAATGACTGAATACCAGGCATCAAATAATCGACTACAAAATACAGCTTAATCAATCAACAATGAATAAAAAACGTAGGATACAGTATCGTATCACTGTTGTAGTCAACCTTTAAAATCAACTTAGTCTCGTCGATAACAATTGACTCGTCAATTTGTTTTACAGTTACAAATTTTATTTACAAATTCAGACGTCGGTTAGTGTCGGGTGATCACGAGTTGATAACGTATGTGATCCAATCGACGGTTTTCGCGACCCGATGGTAGATACCTGGTTGGCCCGGTTGAGCACACGAGTATCCTGCCGATACTATTCCTATTAAGTACCATCGACCAGTTCGCTCCAACATCAATGGTCCTCCACTGTCACCCTGAAAGTTGTATCAAATTTTCATTACTTAGAAATCCACTTAATTGATTTTTCTTAATTGAAACCAACTTTCTAAACGCGGATTAAATTATTATAAATTGAATTTAAGTGAACGTAATTGAAGTTTCTAATTGAGATTGAAATTTAATTTATTGAATTGTGAAAAAGGATAGATTATGTTTGAATGTTAATTTGTTTCATGTTTTATTTAAAGTTTAAAAAATCCTTACTTGGCAGGAATCTTTTCCACCCCCTCTGTATCCAGCACACATCATCTCATCGTAAATAACAACATTGATACCGTTGGAACGATGCCATCTCTCACAGATCCTATTATCTATAACAGGCACATCAACTGCTTGCAAAGTTTTTGGTCGTAACCTGGAACCTGGAATTAAAAAAAATAATTAAAACCCGAATCGTTTTCAATTTTTCATTATTTTTATGAGCTTGTAAATAGTCCAATGTTTCTTTAAACAACTTTGTTTTTCATTTGCATTTGTCAAACTGTATTTTTACATCTGATATGTTTTATTTTCGTTGACTTTGTTTTTCGTATCATTTTTTATTCATTATGATTTTTATTTTGTTGCAGAACATGATGGCATAATGTTAACATTTCTATAGAGAGCGTATGTATAAAAAGTTACCTGCTTGCAATGCTCCCCAACCAGCAGCCCAACCGTATTGTCCCAAAAAGTCTTCGTTCTTATCGGGCAAACATATTGGACTGATGTGAGGCATGTAGTGAACTGGCCTATCTAGCCTTAGCACAGCAACATCAAATCTGTAATCAAAATCATTTATTTGTTCACTATTTTTTTCTCTGATAGAAGTTACACAAAATTTATTCATTTAAATTTTCACATGATAAAGTTAAAGTTTGTTACATTATAATTCATGCGATAAATTGTTTATTCATTTTCAAATGAAAGTTGTTATTGAAAATAAACCACGAGTGAAAATTGCTTATTTTTTGTTTTTTCGTCAATGTATTTTGTTTGTCAGTAAAATGTTGTTGAAAATCTCACCTATCAGCCTGCGGAGTAAATTTAAAGTACGGATGTACTCTTATTTCTCTAACTCCAAATGTGTACGCCGGAAGTGATTCTGATGCAGAATTCACAACGTAGTCTCCTAAAGTAACCTGCACTTGACGAGCTGCAGCTCTGAATAAATTTTTTATTAATTAGCTTATTTAATCACTTTTTTGTTCGAATAGCAAAAAGACTAATCTGAAATCAAAAAATCTTACTTGGCTACACAATGTCCGGCTGTCACAACGTGAAATCGGTTCACCAAAGTTCCACCACATCTGCTTGACCCAATCCTAATATAAGCCTGTGACAAATCAAAATTTTTCATCAATTTTTGATTTTCAATTCTAATTAATAAAAACTACTAAACACAAACTATCAAAAATGGTGAAATTATTTTTTTTGCATTTTTTTTAAATTTCTCTCATCAATGTTTCTGACAGTTCGACTGATTTAATAATAGTTCTGCAATAACTGTTGTCATTGTTCAAATGGATAGTCTTCGTTGCGACAACCATTTTAGGTTCTTGTGGTTTTACAATAACTATGACGAAAAACTACAGTGCGATATCTAAAGTTCCACATATTTCGCAAATGTGTCTTTGCACATGGAAACCTTAATGATGAAACCTGCGGTCGATGCGAGACACTCGCGATGACACTCGTTTCCCAATTATCCTTTTCCCTTCTTAGTTTTACTCACGTTTAAACTATTATTAAGATATTTATGCATTTCCATTTTACACAGTTTTTAATTTTTTGTAATTACCTGCCATGGGAAGGTACCGAAGCCAGCCTCGTCACCGCCAACTATTCTCCTCTGCGCTGTTTGCTTATCAGCCGAAATACCACATCCTAATAAAAAAAACATTATTTTTAACGATGTTTTTTAAAATCAAAACAATTTCGAATTTAAAAAAAATCTTGAAATTTTCATTTTTCATGTTTTCTTTTGAATTGTTGATTTAAAATTTTTCATTTTTAGTTTTCTTGATAATAATTTACAATATTGTGAAAAGAAGTCCCAAATACCCAATCGATCTTTGAACATTCCATCTTCACAATCCAACCAAAAAAACTCAAAATCAAAACAATCACAATTTCAGATTTACAGTCCGAGACAGCTTAAAATTAATTTTTACAATTCTTATACACTAAGAAAAAAAGTTCAACTACATTATAATTTCAATTTCCCCTTGTTTAATCATTTGATAACTTTATTTTCATTCAAAAACTAGAAATCTGATAGTTTTATTTTTACGTTTTCTGTTCTGATTGAAATTTCAATAGTTAATTTAAACAACTAAGAACAGGTGTTTGAATGAAAATCAAAGTGACGAATGATTAAACATTAAACAAATTATCTCACTGTACACAGGTGACAATGCATTGTGCTCTGACCGACGTGCTTGAGATGTCCCCTTAAATGTACGACACTGTAGAGCATAACATAATGCAAATTTGCACGATTTGCATTCTCCAGAAGCATGCAGCCAAAGTAAACGATAATTCATGCACATTCTGTACAGCTCATGCAGTTCACTTATTACTATTATTTACACATGTCAAATTAAAAAAAAAAACTTCCGGCTAGTTGCATACGATCAAACGAAACATATTTACAATGCTCTTAAAAATCTAGTTGCTCAGTTTTGTACATGTAAAATTCGCAGACACGAATTCAATTTTTCCATTTTATATTACAACATGCGATTTTTGTTCATTTCCAAGTCGCTTCTGGTTGTTTAGCGAAATTCTTTCATGCGTTTAGAAAATTGGAAGTAAAAATAAACACGGTTATTAAATTTGGATATTCAATTAGTATGGCAAACAATTTATGGATAACAATTTTGTGTGATAACAAGGAAGTAGTTTTGCTCTATGAAATAATGTTTAACTTACGATCTTCATTGGTCGTCTCCACATCGAAATTATCTGTCGGCAAACTCTGAGTTTGTTCTCGAGCGGAGTCGACGGGACTATATTGCGAATTAGCTTTAGCCGCGTCACTACTCCGATGACAACATGCGAACATAATGCCACCGCAACTACCGTCCAAGAGACCAGCGGACATCCAGCACATAAGAAAAAATTCGCAGGTCCGTCCGTCAGCGCACAATGAATCGTCACCTTTCCAAAGCGGTCTTTTTTCTTGCCGCGTTTCTGCACAAAATAGGGCGCAAACGTTTTTTTTCATTCTGTATTCCACTTTTTTTGCACAAATTTTGCAACTTTTTAACGGATCAACAATCAATTATGCAAGTAGTTTTTGTTTGTTATTCAATAAGTTTTCTTTCTGGATTTGAAATTCGGTTTCGCTTTGCCTCGCTGTTTACTCCGATTTTGTTTTCAATCTTTAATTTTCGTAAAAAGTTCCGGAACATCTTTATTTCTCTCCAATTTAGTTTATTAAGGTTCAATCATTTTTTTAATTATCTTTAATTTTGATTTTTTTAATTTAGATCGATTGGTCATTTGAAATTTGTCTACAAAAACTGTTTAAGACCACTTACTTCGTTCCCAATTTTCCGAGAATTCCCTCTGATCTGAAATAGAGCGAATTGAGTGCGATTTTATTTACTGCCATCAGCAAAATTGTATACACTTTTTTGTAATGATTTTTTTCGGCGCATTTGGACATGTAATGAACTCATTATGAGGTGGGCGATGAATTGAATGGATAGCGATGAAAGTGAACGATAGCGAGCCCGAAAAAAAAACAACCGACTTGATTAACATTGCAAAGATTAAGTTTATGTACAATCTACGTTTTTACACGAAAATGAAGGATACAAAAATGAAAAATTACAAGACAGCTTTTTGTCTGAATTCTACAATTATGTACACAGCTCGTGCTGGGAATATGAAATTCGGTCCACTTTATTTGGACGTAAACAAGTTGTGATACTTGAACTAAAAATATTTTGACCAGCTAATGAGAATGAAATAAAAAGTTTGTGATCATTCATCGGTTCTAATTAGAATGAGCAAAAAAAGTACATACAGGTGAGAGCAAAATGAAACACTACACAAAAAAGTGTAAGGTGGTGGAGAGAGAGAGGAGAAAAAAGGATATTGATGAAGTATATAAAATTTCAGCAATTGTAAATTAGAACCTTGTTGCAATGAAAGTGTAAACGAAATTGGAGAGGCACTGAATATAAATCTACGTTTAATTTAGATAGAAATATACTTTCTAAATGACGTTGTTATCCAGGGTATCGAATGTGGAGCTACAACAATTTCTGGTACCTTGTTTTGTGACCACCTGCCCTGATACAGTATTGTTACTTTTTGTCTACCTGACCGGTCGCAACGTTTACTTTTTCTTTTACGTTTATTTACAACTACATTTTCACTCTCGGATTAATTGCAGATTTGTAACTACGAATTGATAAAGATGATAATGAATGACTGATAACGAATCAACACTTTCACACATCTGTTTCTTTATCTTCGGGTCATATCAATCTGCACGTACCTGTTTCCAACCTGGGCGACTCGTTGTAGTTTTGTTTCAAGTGATCTGTAAAAAAAATCAATTCAACAATTGTTTTCTTTTCACCAGAGGAAATTTACTTTTTGAAATTGAATTTGAAACAAAATATGTTCAGTAATTTCATCAATTCTTATAAAAAATTGAATATGATTGTTAAAAAGAATGTTAAAACTTGTAAATACAAAAGAAGTTGAAAAAAAGTTGAAACAATTTGTTTACCCGGATAATCTTCTACATCCTGTATCTGATTGGTTTGGAAGAAATTGTTGCTGACCCCTGGACCAGTGGCGACAGGATAATCGTCCCTGAAGATAAGTCGAGGTGTCCTGTGGCCCATGACAGGCCCCCGGAAATCGTTGACTGGTGGT
The DNA here is from genome assembly GCA_020615435.1 of Telenomus remus. Classification (NCBI taxonomy): domain Eukaryota; kingdom Metazoa; phylum Arthropoda; class Insecta; order Hymenoptera; family Scelionidae; genus Telenomus; species Telenomus remus. The sequence goes on along the minus strand of CM036337.1, from coordinate 8,247,759 downwards.
CCTGGTGGAGGTCCAGGTAAGGCTGAAATTCCTGGCGGAGGTCCCGGTGGCCTCCAAAAGGATTTGTGCTGTCGCCATGGCGGATAGTACTGACCGGGTGGTTGAAAGCGAACGTTTGGGACTCCAAAGTTGCGCGACCTGGAGATCGGCTCGAAGATGTAACTCGGCGGTGTGGGGTAGCGGATGATCGCACGTCTAACTCGAGGATGAACCGCGGGGCTATTTTCGGTGCTGTTTTTGAATAATTGGCTGGCAGGCTCGGGTGTCGGTGCATCGCTCTCTTTTTTGGCTCGACAGTTTTGCAGATTTAGGACGATTCCAATCAGAAGCCAATAGCATAGCCTTTTTGTCAACGTCATTATTTATTCAGTCATCTGTCTGAAAATGAAAGTATTTATTTTAACTTTTTTGTTAATTTTACAGTTGAATATTTTAATTTTTACTTTATTTTCATTTGTGTTGTTTCTTTTTGGATTTCGAATTTTGGATGAAAGAAAATGAGAACAAGTGGATGTTTCTAATATTACATCTTTTAATAGTCTGGAACAAATTGGTCGAGAATTTTCCAAAAAAAACGAGTTACATAAAAAGTGATGTCGCAAAAACCGGAAAACAGCTAATGAGCAGAAAGTTATTCATACAAGCATCTGTCGTTTGCTTGACTATAATTTTCACTTTTACTCGGCGCTTGATAGATAAAGAAAAAAACTTAACAAAGATGAGAGTAAAATCAACCTTGTCAATTGGAGTTTGTTTGAAAACACAAACACTATTAAATAAACAAAACGTTTGAGAGCTGAAGAACAAAAATTCAAGTTTTAATATAGACTTCTCATCAGAAAGATCTTATTGACATTTTTTGTTTTTATAATTTTTGATTAAACTTTATTAGAGGAGAAAATGAAGCGTTACCAAATTGTGTAATTCTGAGAAAGTACACATCGTTTTGACAGCGAATGAAGCAGTCGCTTATATAAAATGATGTAAGATGGTTCAATGAAAGCCTCGTAACTGTGAACATCAATTCAATAATTCTAAATTTCAAGCTTACAAAAAAGCATAACTAAATGTTTCGGGGTAAAAAAGTCCACAGTTTTGGTCTATTCCTTTGATGAAATTGAACTTGAATTGAATCAACTGTTATAAAAGATATCAGCTGGAGAAACCGGTAAAAAGCGATTGATTTTTCTTACTCCTTTTTCGAAATTATCCTCGTGGGATGGTTGATCGGACAGGACAAAAAGTTGGACGAATGTGAATGTCAGAAACCAGAGAGTGTTTACGAGTTGTCGAAGAAAGTGAAATGATTCCAACTTTTTTTTTGCACGTGAAAAAGAAAAATTCTGGCGACATTCCGTTTCACAATTTGCAGAATGTCTTGAGCTTTAACACTACCAATTACAAAAATTAAATAAAAATGATTGAATTAAATTTCATTTTTCATATTTTGGACGTTTGTTAAAACTGTCTTGAAGAGTTGGAAGTAAATGCATCTCGAGTGACGTCTGTGTAATTATTGTAATTACTGTTAATAAATATTCAAATAAAAGTGAAAGTGTATACGGTGTGACAAAGAATTAGGTTCCTGTATTATGCAAGCTATTAACGCAAGAAAATGATTCATTACAAAAAAAAGTGAAAATTCAGGGATTCTCTAATTTGTATATAACAATTCTAATTTCGACGAAACAAATGTCGTAAATGAAACGACAGAAAATCAATTAACAATTTCTTCAAACTTCGTTGGAGTTGTAATTAATTTTCCATTCTTCATTGCACTTTTCCTTCACTGATTATGTAACCGCTATATAGTGTATTGTTTTTTCACCTCCATTAGAAAATTGAAAAAAAAAACAGTTAGAACCAAAATTACAAGAAGTAACAAAAGAAAAAAACTTTACTCAACTGTTGTTCAATGTAAAAGAATTTGAATCTTTTTTAATTGAAAAAAAATTTCATCGAAGTTTTTCACATCGAGTTAATTGGTAATAAGGAACAAACTTTGTGACATGTGTTAGGGTCAATTGAAATGATTATGGGTTGTAAGTTTTATTGGTGGTAATTTGCGAGTTTGATTATTTTGCCATGCCGGAGGTATTTTTGCATAATTTTTGGAAGGTCCAAATTATAAAGCCGCCCGCTGAAGAGGCACAGACGAATTATGCCATCCAAATGTGAAGAAGTGAAAGTACAGAAGCACACATTCTCCCGGAACCAGACCGGCATTTACATCTGTACGTTAACTCTTCCTATAGATTTAAAGCGTAAGCAGCATCCACAGCGCGAAATTTCGTGACGAAAATAACCAGTATCCGGGATTTCTCAAGAGCAGTCGACCAATGTCACTTTTACTATCTCACATTACAATGCAATTTTTATTACTGTAATTAATTTTCATTTCAATGTTTCTCTTATAAATACAATTTTTACTCTTCTTATACATAATTTTAGACATTTGTTTTTTTTTCTTATTTCTACTTCATTTTAAAATTTTTAATCTAATACAATTTTTGTCAATATAATGTTTATGTAAAGATTTACCAAATTTTTCGGATTTGTTTGTTGTTATTATTTCGATGGACTTGTTTATGTTCAATTGATTGTAAATTAGTTGTTTAGTTGATGTTTTAACAATTATTTTAAGACGAAAAAATAGTTTACTTTTTTGAAGAAATAAAAAATATGACTTTATAGGATGAAATGAAGCAACAATATAACCGGAACAAAAATCCCATGACGTCGAAATACGTGTCGGTCACGGAACCCTTTCTTGGCTCAACATTTTCGAATCCGGTTAACCCGATTACATCACGAACGTAACACCAAAACTGTGCCCACCATACGTAATTTTCTCCCATAAAATAAATGCCAGGGTGATAGAGAATTCCATAATATTTCTTTTGTACCAAAAATCTCTCTGATTTCTCTCTATCAACACTAATATATTTTAAATTGGAACTAATTCATTAACTTTGTATATAGATAAAACCAATTAATTCAGTTATGAAGAATTTTTTGTTTTCATTCTATACTGCTAATTGAAGCACGGCTATATTGCTTATTGAAATATCTTAGAAAATAAACATACTGATGGGACAGAATTTCATAATCTGAGAAGCTTCTTCCGTATTTGTTGAATATGTTAAAGTGGAGAATTTGTGATGCAATGGGCATTTTCAAGCGATGCAAATACGAAGAACCGTTAAAGTCAGGTGAACGAGCATGTAATAAAAGTAACAGAAAAATAACTTCCGTCAATTTAAAAAAATAGCACTTTTTCATTCAAATTTTTTTCTTCAAATAAAATCAATTAGATTTTTAAATTTCAAAATAGAAATTGATAGAAAGATAACATTAACATTTCAACATTTTTCAAGATGCACAATAAAAATGTTGATATCAATTTGCAATAAAAAAAACTGAAAGGAAAATAAATTGAGATGAAAATAATGAATTTCATTTGAAGAATTCTGCACAGCTGAGCGAATTAAATTTCATGCCTTCCGGGCGTTGAAGTCTCCCGCCGTATTACTGAATTCACAGCTTTCAAAGAAAGTGATATCGAATTTTCGAATAATCATAGCATATCATTCTGATGTATATTTTATGATTTATTATCACTCGAGTCCGTAAAGCTAATAAATATTCTTACACAATGGAGACCAAACATTTCTCATATCGTCTAAAAGCAAGACAATCTTGAAAAAAAAAATAAATAAATAATCGTATCTCAAAATATTATTCCTGCAGAGAGTTTTCATCTTATGAAAATAAAAGATCAGCTCGAACGAAAACACGCAAAGCAAACAATGTCAAGACCTCTTTTGAAATCGTTGCTATTTTATATTTTTCTGAATAAGAAAGAAAAAAAATCTTGCGGTTTCATCTTGCAATAAAAACGTTAGCTCGTTAATACTCTCGCGAGCAAAAAGTCCATCAAATTGGAATTGGACTTTCACTCTTTGATACCGATGTTTAAATTTATCCTCTCGATAAGGCGTGTAAAAAAGGTCGCGCGAAAAATTGGCGTAAAAAATACACTGATCGCTCAATACCAAAGTGTATACGCATTGTGCGCGAGATCGCACCTTCAGATGTGGCGAGGTAGAGAAAGTTTTCGAATCAATTCGCTGGCGAGTCAAAGAAAGGATTATCACTTGCGCTCGTCTCGTCGGGGATGCTCAATTAACACAATTTATGGAGCGGTTTGAGATACGCGCTTATTTAGACACGCCAACGCTCTCTCGCGGAATTCCCTTTTTAATTGTACGCTTTATTCGCCTCACGCACTTTTAATCTCGTCGTTATGCGATTATGATTATCTTTTCTTTATTATTGACTAATCGTAGTAAATTAGCCACTTTTCATACCAATTAATTCCTCTAACAATTTATTCTCATCTAAAACAAAAAAAATTTCTTGAAAATTTCCTTAATACAATCTTAACGTGCACATTTTATTTAAACGTCATTTAAACTTTCTTCAATCTTCATTCAAACGAAGATATCAAAAAATAAATATTATTTGAAGTTGATAGTTTACCACTTAAGCCTAAATAAAACGCGATTAAAACTTTATTTAAACCAATTAAACCTTGTATAAACATCTCAAACTTTCAATAGTTTGAAAATGTGTGTTTAACTTAGTTTCAACAAAAAATTTAAAAAAAAATTTGACGAGTGTTTGACTACCGAAAGAAAACAGAAGAAAAAAACAGGTTCACGTGTTGTTAGTAGGTCATTGGCTTTGCGTATAGATCGGCGTCAAAGAAAAAGATGGTGGAGAAGTGAAAGTATACGCGTTGCATATTTATTAGCAACGTGAAGTTCAGGTTCGCGTGATTCCGTGTTAGTTTGTTGTGGTGTTTCTTGTCCCAGAGAAGTCGCCGCCGCGGGTACTTGCAAAATGATTGTAGAAATTATCATTCGACTCGCGTCTGGAGAGCGCGTTTCAAAACGTTCAATTTTTCACGACTCGAGCCGCGTCCGACTCTAATCACAGTCATTTTCCCCGTTTAAGAGCCGAATAGAAAATTCTCCTTCACGCAATCGGATAAACGCACTTTGCAAATCAATAATAAACTAAGAAAAAAGTCGCGCTTGGCAATGACTCCTTTTATAGGCTGCAATTTTCCGATCAAATTGAACGATCAAATTATGCAATCAATTTGCAACTTCTTTTCTATTTCTCTTTTCTTTTTCTTTTTATTTTGATTAGCAATTTTTGTCGGTGACAGATGTAGGTTTTTCTATATGGGAGGAATCGATTGATTGAATCAAGCCAAAACGAGATCTGCGAAGAAAGCGAAAGTCAGTGAGTCTACGAAGAAAGTAGCGGTCACTATTTGTCTTTGTAACCTTAAATGGAAATTTAAATACATAACACCATGCTGATTGGTGAGCTGACATTGCTCATTGGCGAACACTAACCACGCTAGTTTTGTTTTCTGACAAAGACGTTTCCTTCGATAGGAGAAAGCTTCACTTGGATCAGCACTCGATTAATATCACTCTCAAACAATCGTTCCTTGTCTCTTTGACTCGCCATTGTTTTACTTACAGTTCACACTTATCCGATCTAACAGTTTAATTTGTCATCTTAAACAAACAATTTCTCTAATGAAAAGTTTCATTTGATGGAAATTCAAAACAGAACAAAGTTTAAAGATGTAACTTTACAATTTAGTGTTAATGAAAAGTCACATTGGATGGAAATTCAAAACAGAACAAAGTTGAACGATGGAACTTTACAATTTAGTTTAAATTGTAAACTAACTATAAGAAACAAGAAGCAATTTTTTCTAAGAAAAAAATCTCTCTGAAAATTGAGAAGTCAGTAACCTTTGTAAATATGAAAAAAGTTGCAAAATTATGCTGCAAAAAATGTTTAACAAGTGCATGTTCGTTAAACATCCAGAAATGTTATGAAATAAATGGATCCTCGAGGCGGAAAAAGTGTTTTCGCGCCGTTGACTTCGCACCACATTGAGCGAGACGAGCGAAAAACGAACGTGAATCCAATTTTAAAGTGTTTGTAAATAACTTTCGATGAGGGTCTCACTCGACAGACGTAGCATTTTTCGGTAGCTACGAAATTGTGATCGACTTATCGACGAACTTTCACCTCTTTTAACGCACTTATAGTCTTGTTAGCGAAGCGAACTTGAATTGAAAGTACCGAGATTTCTTCTGACAAGTCGCGTGTGCCAGCTGTTCGTGAAAGGAACAGTTTTTTTTCAAAAATTTTTACTATTCCAAACGTTCGATTCTCAGATTTAAAGATTATCAATTCACGTCAGACAACAATGTTTGTTCTTCTTTTTATGTCAACAAAATTACAAGACTATACAACCATGTATAATTCATCTCGATTTTTACCCACATTTTCCCTTGTCGAAATGCAGTGCGAAAAAAGTACACAATGTAGTGAAAGAAAAAAAAATGAAATCATATTTTAGATGTCAGAAAAAATTAAAACCCAGCGATCAACTCTCTCGGTTACTCACGATTTTATTCGGAAACAAAAGAGTTGAAATTAGCAATGAAAAGCGAGGATCTGAATTAACGGGTTTATTCAACTGATCGTTGCCTGATAATGTGATAATGCGCATGAGAGAAAAGAATATTTTTCCTGACGATCAGATGTTGCTGTAAATCAGCATTAACGTCCACGATTCGCGATAACGCATGATTTATAACCGAATAAAAATGTTGCCGAAAATGTAATGCAACGGTTTTCCAAACCGACAACTTTCAGATCCAATCGCTCAGCATTATCAGTGGGTTCAAGTTCAACATCGATTGCTGCTAATCGTTTCTTATATGTTCAATTAGTTCCGTAGTGGCGATCAAAAACCGGATAATCATCGAGAGTTTCTTTTCCGAGCGGATATTCATCAATGGCCAACAATTGTTTTGCAAAAATTTGTTCATTCATCTTCAAAAGTTATGATTATCGTGTTTAATTTATCGTCAACAATTGGTTGTTGAAAGGTAAAAAATAAATTATTCAACGGAAGTCACTGGTTGATGAATAAAATAATTATAATTTATTTTACGTCGTTATGTTCTAGCGAGGAAAATTAGATGGTTACAAAAATATTAGAAGTAATAATTATTTGAAAAAAAGCGATGAGAAAAAGATGATACAAACAGTTGAGAAGTTCAATTTAAGATAAAAAAATACAAAAACATTAGATTCAAAAAAACTTATCCGAGCGAGACAAAAAATGCACTGCAGATAAAAGAGAAACTGGTTAAAAGGCGTAATTGATTTTATTTTCACCGAATATTACACTTTCCAGCAAATTGATCGCAGTGTATTCGCGTTTCAGAACAACTGATTCCGCCTTCAATCGAATGATTTTTACAAATTGAAAGAGGTTTAATTGTAGATGATTTATAAGCCATTAACAAATATTCGAAATTTAATTACAATGCAGTTTTAACGTCGGCGTTGAAGCGCACGCGAGAATTTATTACAGTTTGCTATTCCGTGGCAAAATTCCCGGGATGAAAAAAAAAGAAAGGAAAAGCGCACGTCGAACAAGCGAAGAGGCATCGGGCGTTGCGCAATCGATGAAAATCACTGATTAAATTATTCGCCACTTGATCTCCAATGTGTGATGCGAATTCGGAATTGTTAGGTCATGATTTTATGTAACCTGTGAACCTTTTGGATTCCTATTTTTCAGTTGATTTGCAACATTCTCTTCGTCAATGAAAAAACCAAATAAGAAAATTTTCACAAACATTCATGCAAAGTGATTTTGTGCAAAAAAAATGAATGACAAAATTTGTTAACTTTTTTTATTTGGATTTAATTTTTGTTTGTAATATTTATGAAGAAAGACGTGATGCATTTTTCATTGAATGGAAAATTTGAGAAGAAAATAATAATGACTGGAAAAGGAGATTCCTCGGTAAGACACAGAAATTTCATTGAGAAAACGCGCGAAGCAATTCTGAGATTAGGATCAGTTGCGGCGAGAAAAGTGCCGCAACGTCATTAAAGTGATGTCAACCTTAATTTACGTCGCACGCTTAATCAGTGTTGTACCTTATTTTCTACTGCACTCGTAACACAATTATCTTCATTAAACTATCGCTCATTAATTAATTTCATTTGCTAGCAAAAATTTTCATTCTGTCAACTTGATTAATGTCGAATCACTTATACCGATTTCTTACGAACCGCAACGATTTAAAAATCATCAAATTTATCACATTCAATTTTTTTATTCTATATAATAATAAAAAAAAACCAAAACACCAAAGGTGATGCATCTTTTAAAGTAAACAAAATATGAAAAACTACCAAACTCGTTTTGTTTTTTGTTTGTTTGTTTGTTTGTTTGTTTTTGAGTGAAAGAAAGAAGAAGAGATGTTTTGAATGGAGGAAACATGTCAGGTCACCTGAGAGGTGGTGAAATGTGACACATTCGCATTTCAAACTTTTACGTCCGCCCACCCGGACAAATAATGCCATCAGAACCGGTTCGAAAAAAATGTTTTTTCAAAGTCAAACACAAGTTCCAACTTTTTCTCTCGTGGCCTTGAAACATTGCTCTTCGCGGTCTAATTCGCCGATACCCTTTCATGAAGAATACTTTCCATTGTGTAACGGATTTTTTTTCGCGCCGTTCGGCATGTGCCGGCACGCGTTTCCAAAGCGCCCCTTCTCGCGACGTCCTAAGTGAAAACGCGAGACAATTTCGAGTCTCCGTCGGCGCTAGCCCGCGCGATGAGAAAATTTATAACCAACCGCCGATAGCAATCGCCCCGTCGGAGAAAATCGTTAGCTCCTACGTTTTTGGTGTTTCCGCGCATCTGAAAAGATGCGGCTCACTTTCACATTTTTTTATTCGCGTAATAAAAAGAAGAACTGTGATTATGGAAATAGAGGAGAGTCATTGAAAAATCCCATTTTCGTTTATGATCCCTGGGAACCACTGGGTCGTAGGTCAAAAAACTCGCGAGCAATTTTTTGTTTGAAAAGTCGTAATATGTTTGTCAATAATGTCATGGAATTCTGTTTTATGCATAATAAAAAATACTTCCTGCAGGAAACAGGAAGGAAAAATAATGACGTTCAGGAAGAACGCATCTTTAATTGGATGAAATTTTTAGTCGAATGCCGGATTAGTTTGAGTTTAATTCCATGTTTAATTAAAATTTAATCGATTAAATAAATTAACATTTTAAGTTTTTATAAATCAGAATGCGGTTATAAATTTATCTTGAATGTAAACTAGACGTTAAAAAATTGAAACCAATTTGGTCGGATTCAAAATAGTGTCAATTTCGTACTTAAGAGGAAGATATTAAAGTTTACAACTCCGCTCTCAAATTATACTTAGCTACTTCATTTTTTTTCTTGGCAAAAACAAGGATGTCCCACTTTTTTTTCAACTTGAGTATTTTTCTTGTGACATTTTTTTGTTGACTTAATCAGTTGGGCAACAAAATGCCACGTTCACCTTGTTACCTGTGAAAACATAAAAGAAAAGGCGAAAACAAAACAATGGGCATTTATGTTGACAAATCCTAATTATTCGTCTGTGATGACATTAATTATTTATTTTTTTTTCTTTCTGAAAAACGAAGAAGCAAGAACTATACTTTCTTTGACAAATTAAAAATTTAACTTTTTCAGATTGCCTGAAATAAGCTTTTTTCTGTTTTTTTTTCTCTGACTATAATTTCGGTCACTTTTATATTTAGTATCCAGGTCAGTGGCGTTTATGTAACTGATTTGCATGAAACTCATTTGGCGCTGATCAAAAAAATTAATTTCTGATCGAATTTCAGAAACTTTTTCTTCCGCAAGTTGATGTTCCCGTTTCATTCATTTTGCCCATCTTTTCACTAAACATGAGATTAAAAACAAAACATTCAAAAAAGCCTAAGAATGTTATAAACAATTTTTTTAATTTATTAAACAAATCTTACTTCTTTTGAAGATCTTTCAAATTTAGATTCATTTTTGTGGGAACAATTATGCAAAAATGAAAATTTTGCGAATAAAAAAGTGGTGGAAAAGTTGTAAAACTACGGAAGTTTACTTTCTCTGAGGTCAAAAAGTGGCAAACGATGAACGCGACAAGCAGTTGACATATGACAAGTTACCAGATTCTCAAGATAATTATTTCAAAAAACAACTCGCCTTCAAAAAAAGCTCATTCGTTATAAGTTGAAATTTTTTTTTCTTTTTTTTTTGTTTTCAAAGATGTGTTATTTCAGCTTATCAAAATTTCTGTCAATGATCAAAATGATTGGAGTTGTGGACGGTTGAAAACTGTTATGTATATATTTATTCGAACGCCTCGGCGAAGACGAGTTAAATGTAAGTTCATCCTTTGATGTTCCTTGTGGACTTTCACTTTCAATAATACATTTTGGAAAAGAAAGTCGTTACTCAATGACACGTGAAACGTTCAAGCCTGTCTACATAGAAATTTTTACATGTTAAACACATGGCACGGATATGCAATGAAAAATAATTCGATTTGAGATTATGGTTGTGATTTACGTAATGCCCCACTCACTGGTTATAAAATATTCCAAATCGTTAGATCCTCACTATGTTATGCCTCCAATTCATAATATAATCTCACTTCCCATTTTATGATTATTTTATGATTCAATCTTTTCAAATTTTTATGTTCACATTTTCAAGATACGATTTGAATCATAAACTACGAACTCAAGTCTCAACTGCGATTTAATCTCTTTGTTATAATACCTTAAAATCAGTCAACAATTTAGTCATGGTTTAACCGCGGTTAAAATTCGCAAATAATCCTTGCTCTATTTTTTTTACAACAAAAGTAATAAAAGTTTTTATGATTAAGTAAGGACCAATGTTGAAATTGCTCGGTCTTTTGAGTTTCCCACAATCGTAACAAAAAATTGGTCACTGTGACCGTGGCTCTTTTTTTTCGTCCTCCTGTCAAGCGTTAAACAAAAACTTGAACAAGAAAAAAAATTACAAATTCAGTGCAGGAAACTTTTCGGGACAGAGACAATGAGATTCGTTCAAATATAATTCGTATCCTAGATTCCTGTGTTTACGTAAGGTTTATGTCACGATCTACCCATTTGCATGAATAATTTGAATTCGTTTAAAATCCTTTCGGTGAGATTTTCGCTTTTGAACTGTCGTCTGGCCAAATAGAACAAAACAGATAGTTTCAAATGTCAACTAGTGAAAAGAGACACCTGACAAATTTCTTTCCCGCAGGGGTATTTTATAATGAATATTTAAAAATTATTGATGGTGGTTTTTTTCTCTATCTCTCTATCTCTCTCTTTCTGAAGCTGATTTCGATTTCGCGGCAACGCGTATGATGAGTTTGAAGAAACTGAAGAAAATTTATTAATACGTCTAATACTTTTACTAGCTGTTTTATGCTCTGATAAATGATTTGCAAAACGCCACTTTTTAAACACCGCCGAATCATTTTCACTTATTTTTACTTTTCAAAACAAAACAAATCAAATTAAAACAATCATTAAAAACAAATGTTTTATATTTTCTTTTTTGGTTTTGTTTTTTTTTTCATGTCAATTTAAAATTCGGTTTGGAAATTGGGTTTCAAAAGAAGGTTTAAATGAATGTTAAGTATAGTTGGTTTTCAAACATTGCCAAAAACTGTGTTTAGTATAACCGCGGGACGATTATTTTCACGCGAATACATCATGTGTGGAGAAAGTTAATATGATAATTCGCGCGCATGATTTTTGCTCAAACAGTTTTCTATCCGACGGTTATAAAAAGCAGCGACAATAATAACCAAAAACCGTCATACAAACGAGCCAACATATTTGCAAGGAAAGCAATCCGTGCACTCTTTGCTACTGGTCAGCGAAATAAGTTATAGTGAAATAGAAATTGGTCTCGCGTCGCAAGAAAACTCGCTTTTCGAATTCTGGACCTATTCCAGATTATTGCAATTCCACTTGTTGCGCACTTTTTTTTCATCCAAAACCAAATAAATTACCATTTATAATTTAAAAATTCTTAAAATTTTCAAATTACAAACAAATTTCTTGTCAAAATTATGATCAATAATTTGTTAGTTAAAAATATTTGTGTTTTCAACTTACCGACTCCTTCGAAAATTGCCTCCCTGGTTCTTCCGAATTCAAAAGCACGATCTCGTGCAGGTGCAATCTTTTTGGTCTAATAAGATTGTCACCTGATCATGACACATAACTTTTTTTTCAAAAAGCCTTTTTTCTAGGCAAATGACACCAAAACCAATAAAAAAAGATCACAACAAAGCACAATTTTTGATTTACATCGCAGAATCACTGGCGTTGCAAAGATCTTAGGCTGTCATCACTTACAACTTGTTTGAATTTAATCACTGTAACTAATTCTAATTCAAAAATTTTGTTACTTGAATTTCAACTTTTTAAGATAAAAAGCACACGAACTAGCGAGTTGAACGCGCGGTGAAGAAATGAATTTGGATAGGTAGCCAAAAGCCGTCGCCCGCAACGCGGAGCGTTCTCCGCGTTGTTGTTTAAGCTTCGCTCTGGACCTCAGAAAGCGACGGCGTCTCGTTGGTGTCTATAGACCATCTTCTGGCTGAGGAGTCGATCGAACGCGGTTGGGTTTTCGTGCCTCCCGTATACTATGTCGAGCGCTCTCACTTTCTCCGGCTTGTAGTTTCATTTCAGTGATACGACCGTACGTATACAACTCTCTCGGACCTCGAGCGCGCCACCGCCACAACGCCCGTCTTCCTCTTCGCGCATTTTTACAGTCCCCCGCCGCTCTTCTACACTCATTCTTCTCGCTAATTAACGCCAAAACGCTTTTATTTTCTATCTAACTATTCGTACCTTTATCTCACACTTTTTTTACTCCTCTTAGCAAACTCATTCCATGAAAAACATTTTCATTTACTGACAAAATAACAATCATTTTTTGATTAACATTTAAACTGTTGTTTTTTAATTGAATTTTCATTTTTGAAGATAAATATATTTTTGTTCGAGTGTTTGTGGTCAGTGTCCGTTTTCATTTTTATTGTTTGGTTGTTGTTTTGTAAAACAAACTTTTTTTGTTGATGAAATTCTTGTGGGACTTATTGATTCGCGTCAATGTAATTGACTGTGAAAGCGCAATTTCTTTATTGATTTTATATAAAAGTTTAAGTCTGAACATCTGTTTTATTCAAACGAGAGAAAAGATTATTAACATAATCTGTTTCTTGTTAATTTTTTCTGCAATTTAAGTCTGCCAACTTACACCGTCGGTTATAAGTTTTTCACCTCATCATTTTTGTTATGCTTCATCATTTCACTAAATTCGTGTACGTTTCATAGAGTAATGAGAATCGAGGGAAAAAGGCGAGATAAATGAAAACAAATGGAAAGTGTGTGTAATGATTGTTTTTTTCGTTGAATTAAATGGAAAATGTGGATTTTGAGTTATGAAATTATGGCTGTCTCGTGTTCCGTACGTGTACCTAATTGTATCATTAGCCTCGTGGTTTTTCTTAAACTAATCGCTCTTTGCGAGGAGAAAATCGTCCTTTTTTTCCTGGATCTGTTTTGTTTTTGCGAAATTTTTAATGATACGACACTCTTCCTACAAAAAAAAAATGTTTCAAACAAACTCAAATTAAAATACAAAAAGTACCAATTTCTAATCTCAATAGCAATTTTTTACTTTTCTTCACATACAAAAAATGTTTAAATCAAAATTTAGATTTATTTCTATGTTGATTTTTTCGAAATTAAATTTTAAATCAGATCTCCAAGTTTTTTTTCTAGAGTATATCATTTGATCCGCAATAAATTTCGGAATGGAAATTTTTGATCTCCTGAAGCACATCCGTGTCCGTGTTCACTTTCGTTTAATCTATCAAAATCCCTGGGCAAAACCAATGATCTTGATCAAAACTTAACTCCTGAACGGATTTTCCACAAATTGTTACACAACAGAAACACAATTTCTAAATGGATTAGTAAATGAAATTTAAAAGCGTAAAATCATTAGATAATTAAACTATTGTTCTCGGTAGAAAAATTAAATAACAATTCCACATTTTACAATCCATTTCACTTTGCTTTTTACGTTTCATTTCCTACTTTTTCTCAGAAAATTATTGACAAATTTACTCCCCTTCATTGTTTATTCTACAAAAGTCTTGTCTTTTCAATTTCACATTGTTTTTTAATTTTTGAAAAAAAACTTTTTAATATTATAAACTGGTCGGATTTCAATTGAGAGGAAGGAGCACATAAAAGTGACATGGAAACTACTCATTTTTAGACCGGAAAAGATTAGAAAAGTAAAAAACGTGACATTTGGAAGTCAGGCAAATTTCAATGTTTCTCTATCGAGAGTTTGTAACGAGCATGTTCCAGCAGCTCGGTTGCAGTTTCTTATAACTTTTTGCTGAGTGGCTAATTTTCAAGGTCATCGTGTGCCATCTTCAGTTATGCTGAATTACGTAACAGATCTTTCACCGGTTAATTATGGTCCCCGTTGAACGCGCACTGATTACAGACAAACGACAGAAAATGGGACACCGACTTACATGCCCAAGCTCTCAGAATAAACGCCGTAGCCGTTGGCTTCCAAAAAGTTTCATATACAATTCTCTGTGAATTTTAATTAAACCCTCTAACTGGCTTTAATCAATGCCGATGACGAAAACGCTTTGCCTCGGATAGAGCATGTAATTACAATTGTTAGCAAGTCTTAATCGGTGGATTTTAATTGGCAGTCAGAAAAACCACGTGGGAGAGACTGATTTTCCTTGCACAGGAATGTCATCTTTTTTCCAGACACTTTTCATTTCCATCCACATGAAAACACTTGTCAATTCTTGACACGAGACTGAAATGGAAATAAACTTGAAAACCAAATCCGGCCTTTCATCAAATAATTTTTTCGAGTAAATTTTTTTTCATGTTTTTTTAGTGGTTTGGAATTATGTAATTTTTGGAGAAGAAAAATGAAAGTCACATCTCTCGAGGTTCATAAATATTTGACTGGAGGAAATTTGTAGTCGACATAACATTTAGATTTTGGGGGCTCTGAAAGAATATGAGAATCATTAATCGATAATTGTTGGGCGAGTCATAATGAAGCCGCGGGTTTTCGGTTTGTTTTTGGTAATTTATTATGGTGCATTGGAATTGGTAATTGATCGGACGATGGCGTGATTACATCACACTTCTCGGGGATACCCTTTGGAGTAGCGGCTTCAAGACTTCCGTTACAGGGCGACTACTAGCAGCTGCATAACAGTGACCGTTATGCTGCATAACTGTTCAGTTTTGTCATTGAAAATACCTTAAAATTGTTGCGCAATTATTCGAATCCAGCCTACTTCTCTTTTGACAGGTTCCTGTGCATCAAAATGTTCATTGAACCTTCTTTTGTAATCCGGAAACGCATTTTTAGTTCATTTTTTATTTCCATTTTTGTTTCCGTTTCATTCAAGATTCTTCATTTTCTTTCATGAAAAACAGAATTCTGAAAACAAGTTGAAAAAGTATTTGAAAAATTGGTAAATTAAAGTTAGTTAAACTTGCAATTATTTATCAATCGAAAGTTTTAGTTAAACACTTCCAAATCATATTTTCATCACTGTTCCATCATGTTTGTTAATTTCCATCTGCGTTCCTTTTCACTTTAATACCAAGCTATAAACAAACTATTTGAATTATTTGCACCTGACACAAAAAGTTAACATTGATATCAACTCGATTCAAGCGAAATAAACAAAGTGAGAGTAATTGGAGTGAAAAACATAGCCTCGACAGAAAGAAGTGGATCTAAACTGACACCTCACCTTGTTAGATCCATTTATATTCAGCCGCAGATTGTATTATTAAAAACGAGTTCGTCATGTTCAAAAAATGTGACGTAGCAAATTACAAATGAAAAAAGTCATCTAATATCATTCAATAAACAATTACTCAGTTCTCTTTTGTCGTGACTAAAAATTTGTAAATAGACGATCTCTGATTGGAATTTGATTAATTGTACTATTTACAGAATTGATTTTTGAATTGAAATAAAAAAATCTTTCAAATTGAATTGAAAAAAAAACTTGAGAAATTGAGTAGAAAGAAAGGCAATTTCAGGCTGAAATCAAAAGCCAATGGAGTCAGGAAGAGAGAGAAAAATGGCAGATGAAATTCCGTTGATAATTCACGTCTAATTAGATCACGAAGTCAAAACAGTCATCTGAGTTTCATCAAAAATAATAACCTTGGGACACACGTTTCTCCAGTGCGACTCTTCAAGACCATGATCTTGCTCCGAATTGCACGATCCCAGTCTGGCCTGGACGCTTTTTACCATTGTTCTGATAATGACCGAAATCCACCTTTTAATTTTCCTTTTCTCCCCATCAGCGACTGCAAAGTGAAATTTTCCTCCCCAGCATGAAAAAAAGAAAATAAAAAGCTTTTCCAACTCGTGAGCAATAAATTGTCACGAATTTTTATTCATAATCGATCGGACAGAAACAGTTCCATAACTCGCGAGCGTTTCATAAAGCAACGCTCGGACGATTTGTTCAAAGATGTTTTTCAAATTTTTTCCATGTCATGACATTTATCACTTATCTTTTATTTATGCCGAGAAGAAAGTGAAGCCGAGTTTTATTCTGGCCGTTTGCTTTCAATCTCATCTGCGATCTC
This sequence comes from Telenomus remus, assembly GCA_020615435.1. Classification (NCBI taxonomy): domain Eukaryota; kingdom Metazoa; phylum Arthropoda; class Insecta; order Hymenoptera; family Scelionidae; genus Telenomus; species Telenomus remus. Next base: position 8,231,083 of record CM036337.1, on the reverse strand, counting down.
GAACCTCTTCCTCGACCGGGGGCACAATTAGAAATTGGCAATATCAATTAAAATATCTGTTTCGTTATTGTTCGTCTCGGGCAGAAAAACAAGAATGTTAAATGGCATAATACATAATACAAAGCGGAGAAAAATGGGTACCAAAAACTCGCCACAATGAGCCATTGTCTTTTCCAAATCAAAAGGAGAGCGGTGAAAAAAAAATATCACACCTTCGCATATTCAGTCTCGTTGCTGAAAACCGAATATTAACATTCCGGCTTTCGCTTATAAATCGATTAATTTCTAAGAAGCTATTTCCAAACAATTCGTATCACACTTTCTAATTTGGATGAATTTTTACGAACTGTTTCGTACTGGCCGATTGCCAATTTTGAATTTTAAAAAAGCCAAAAAGATAAAATTAAAGGGAAAAATGAAAATTATTTGATTGACAACCTAACTAATTGCCTGACTTAATTTTGTGAGATGGAAAATTAACTCGGGGTTGAAGAATTGAAAGTTGCATAACCGTCGATGCATCTCACGAATCGATCGTGCTCATTTATCATAACGTTGTAATAAACAAGTGGGCTTTGAATATTTATCAACCCGAATCACTCTTATATAAAGCAATCTCAAAACTCTGCTTTGCGAGTTAATTTGAATTTTGTTTAGACTACATTTCACAGAGAAATTTTCGTGTCAAAAATGTTTTTTGTTCCATATTTATTTTTATCTTTTTTTACTTTCTTTGATTTCATTTTTTTGCAAAAAATTTTAGTTAACTTCTGATACATCAAAAACTGCAACAAAGTAGTTTGGTCAGTTGAAGAAAAAAAAATGCAAAAATCATGAGATGCGTGTGAAAGAATAATGAGGAAAGTAAAAGAAGAAATAACAGAAACTGAAAATTGCATTGCCAATGCCAAGGACGAACGCGGAAGGTCCCAGCAGACATAAATCCAAAAAAAGTTGTTACGTCAAGGAGGAATACCCGACGGGCGATTTGCATGCAATTTCTATGGATCATTGTTCGGGCTGAAAAATGCGCGTCTTTTCTCTTGGTTATCTGCCATCGCGCTTTGGACCTTTTCATATCGCCCTATATAATATCGCCATACGTACGGACAAGTCTCGGTGTAGTACTTTCTCAAGCACGCTATCACCGTTGTTTTGAACGTTTTTTACTTTCTCCACCAAGTTTAAAAAGTAGGTCCCTAATAAGGCCGAAATGCAGAGAAGAAACGACACCCAATTCCGTGCCATTGTTTTCCCAAAAATTTCATCCATTCTTCCACCTCTTTTTTCTTTTTTTTCCGCCGATTTTTCATCTTCATAAGATTAAAGATTCAAAAGCGTGATTAAAATTCAAGTTCGAGTATGTAATCGCCTTTTAATCTCTGATTAAGGCGATTAATCTTGGTAATTGGTGAATTCAATTTGGTTACAAGATTAGAGTTGAATCGGAAGTAAAAGAGAGAAAAAGTTAGGATTTGAGTTGGGATTAATGGAAGTTAAGTGTTTTTTGTAATGCAAGCATAACGATAAAAATAATCGCGTGCAATTTGGCGTGCAGGAATAATGTTAAATAGGTTCTTATATAAAGTGTCGACTTTCGATTGGACAGTCTGTTAAGTAAGGTGGAATAAAGATGTTCGGCTCATGACTTCTCCTCATTTTCATTAGCGAAAGTGAATGATACGTGCTGACGTTTCAAATTGACGCGCCGTTTTCATCGGCTATTGTAACTCTGCCTATTTCAGAGCTACTGTGAATATAATTTACGAGAGGCAATTTTATTCATCGTGCAAAACATCCTCACTTATAACACCTGCTCAAGAGAGAAATTCTGACAGTAAATTATAATTTTTTTCTGAAAAATCAAACTTGACATTTTACTAGATGAAACTCGATCGAAACTATAAATTGATTTTTAAACGATTTTAATTGATAGAGAAAAATATTTCATTTTTTCTGTGATTGATCATCGTTTTTTTCATTCAAGAAAAAAAGAGGAACAAATGACAAAGTGGCGTTCGATCTAATCTTCAATATTAAATTAGAAAATTTTAATCCAACTAAACTCGGGATTTTTCTGTACAAAAAAACAAATTTAACATATTTTTCACTTAAATGTTAAAGTGCAAATAAAAAGTTGTTAGACATTGGAAGAAAATATCGTGCATTTACACTATTTACACCTTGTACAAGTATTTTTACATTTTTCTTGATCGTTGTCCGAACAATTATTTACGACTAGTTAACTTAAGTTGTCCTCAGTTAGGACATACTTTTTAAAAGCATTTACATCTATCGTATCTTCAGCATCGGTACTTTCGTTGAAAATATCCTGGACAGTTCCCGACGGCAATTCTGCAAAATCGTTTCCTTTTTCCTTGTCCACTTCCATTTCCAGATTATGCATCTCCGGATTTATAAGTACTTCCAGAGATGGCAAAGGAAAATTGTAGCTCAACAGTTTAATATACCCTTTCTGTCCACACGATTTCAGCAGCGCCATTCCAGTCTCCAAGGACTTTTTTGAAAACGAGCCCTGGCAATTGTCCGCTGAAAGTTCGTCAAAAACCTGCTTCTTATCATCATCCATCTTCTTCCTTCTCAGGAGTGTTTGCAAGCTGGACAATTTTCTCTTATAATTATTCGTGTTTCTCTCGGACCTTTCGTAGAACTTCGCAGCCTTGTCGAGTTTCCACTTGAGCTCTTTGATCGTGTTCTCCCTGTCCCTCACCTGACACTCCGCCTTCCGTCGTTTTTCCACTTCAATATTCAGCGACTTCATCAACTGTTTATTCGTCATTTCCAACTGGTTCATCCGATTCCTAGCTTTTTGCAAAAACACCTCGTCATCCTGGTTCTCCACCTTTACAACATTTTTATTCGAACTTGCTTTTTTGTTCAAAACCGTATTCTTTCCCTTGAGTTGTTCCAGTTCGGTTTCTTTTCGTTTGACCTCTACTTCGAGGAGCTTCATACTCTCCACCACGTCCTTGTGCTCGATCGACTGGTTCGACAAAGTGTTGATGATCTGCGACTGGAACTCCACTTTTGCCTCCAAGTCCTTGCACTTCCGCAGCAGCTCGGTGACAAACGGAAATTCATTCGCTGTGTTCGGTCTGTCGGAAGATTCGTTAGAATCTGAAAACAAGTCGCTTAAATTTCGAGTCTCCCGTTTCGGACAGTTCAGAACCATCTTCGAAGTCACAAATTCCGAGCCGTTGCACTCGGATTGACTTGACTGGAACCCACCAATGCTCCTTGTGATCTCATAAACGTCCTCTGCGAAACCTGAAATTTTAATTGTAAACTTCGACTGGTCCAAGGTTTCAGTCTTGGTTTCTTCCTTGTCCGAATCGACGATCTGCTCGAACGGGCAGGTTTGATTGCCGACCAGGTCGTCATACTTTTCCCCGTCGCAAACGAGTTTGAGTCTCTTTTCAATCTGCAGGTAATCATCATAACTGAGCCTGTCATCGACCTCGTTTTTGAACTCGGTCTTCAGTCGATCCTCATTAGGATCCACTCCGTTACGCTTTCCTTCTCTCTTTGGATCATTCACCGCATTGTTCCCTGGCTTATCTCCACTTGCAGTTTCATTTGACGAGATTGAACAATTTGGTTTGCTATCCAGTCTTTTTGATAAGTCAGGCGACTGATTTTCGAAAGGCGAGTTTGAATAGTAGTCGATATTACTATCCTCGAGGTCACCAGTATCTGACTCGGAGATACCGCGCTTCTTAGACGATTTCCGAACGGATGTTTTGGTGAAGATTGTAGGCACGGCGCCTTTTTTGAGTTTCACTCGGCCGTTTGGAGTGATGAGCCACTGGTTCGTCTCGAAATGCATGTGACAGAGGAACGAGTTGTTAGACGGCTCCCAGTCGCTTCGACTCACTCTTTCCTTCCAGACCTGTCGCAGCACCGGGTCTCGAGGAAAGCACTTCATCATGAAACCCTTTTCGCTACGGTTGTTGCAGCCTATCGCTGCACAACCTGGCATGTTGTTTTGTTTCGGTTTAATAACAATCTGAAAATGAAATAATTTGTAAATTAGTTTCACGTAATAACAAATGTAAATAAAGGATAAATAAAGAATGTAACTATAAAATCGTTTTTTCATTTGTTCTAAAAAAGATTTCGTACTAAATATTCATATGCAAAAAATTATTTCTCACCTGAATTTATTTCTTCATATTCAGCAAGTGAAAAAATAAACAATTGCTCATTTCGAGAATCCAGTTTTGAAATTCTTGATTACATTTATTGCTCCTGTAAATAAAAAAAATGAATCAAGATCAAAGTAAAATTATTGTTGTAAAAATAACATAAATTTTTAGTTGTTATTGATGTTGCTATTGTTGTTATTAGTAAAATTATTTTAAATTCTTAATTTTTTTAATTGTATTGCTAGTTATTTTGTTTACCTCAAAATTTCTTTGTTATTAACAAGTTATTATAAAATTCGAATATGCTGAAATCACCTAACCGACTGAGAAATGTTTAGATTTTAAATCGTTTTCGATTCCAGTTTATTTTCGGTTTGTCCGATTTTTGTCTCGATTTTGTCCCGAGGGTAACCTTTTTATCTCCAATGCACTTGTTTTCAATGTTTTCAACAGTTTTCAACAATAACCCTAGCCAATTTAGTTAGTTGTATGATTTGTACGAATTACAGATGGCGTTACTTCTAGCTTTTGTGAGCCTGATTGAATATTCTTAAAAAAACTCATTATAAAACAATATGGATTTAGACAATTCATATATTGCTTTTTGATCATTTATCGTTGTGATTGAGTTCAACAGAATGTGCTTCTACAAATAGATTCTTTTTATCGTGTCATATTTGAAGTTCCCGCACATTCCCTTGCCAGTAAAAATCCGAGGAACGAACGAAACGAAACTGTCTAAGCCTAAGCCCTAAGCCTAGCCTTACTGTCAAATCCTGAGCATTTAATAACAGAGACACCCTTGAAATACTGGTTTATATTAAACTTCTAAGTTAACTGAACAACATTGCGGTGACAAAATGTATCACCGTCAAAAACAGGATTCAGACGTAAGTATTCTTATGATTTTTAGCCAGTACCAAAAATGGCATCGATTTCTCAAGCTGCGATGAATTCACCCCTTAACCTGTGTGCAATTTCATTGTTGTCATGCAAGATCAATGTTTTTTATTTTTAAATAGCAATCTTGACTTTGTAACGTTTAATAAAAGCTTAATATTCATCGAGAAAAATCGACTCGAACTTTGACATTTGTTGAAATGGTACACTGACAAGTTTGTTTGGCTTTATTTTTGCGACTTGTCATTTTTTGTTTTTAGTTTAAGTTTAATGATTTCGTTCATCAATTCAGGATGCAGGCGAGTCATCGGATATCGATTTTGTCTACGACGATGCAGACACACACGTCAATGAAATTTCGGAACTTTATAGCTACACAGAACAATACGAATTGCAACACAATCTAAAGGTATTCAATTCATTTATTGATTATTAAAAATATAATTATACGGAAATATTATTCTAATCTTCATTTGTGTTCCGCTTCTTTTTTTTACATATTGTTTAATCTGTAAATGTTTGGAATCCATTTTCGCAGGCATTTGAGGATATAATGAAATCATACAAATGGCGTCCATGGTGGGAAGCACTAACACAAGAGCAGAGAAAATGTATCGTATATAAATTGCTAAACGACCTGGAGGTGTCAAATAAACAATCAAGAATGAAGGCTGCGAGGTGCGTTCTGTACCTTGCCCAAGGCTGCTGGGCAGAAGTACAATCCGACAGGGAACAGATGGACTGGGCACGACGGAATGTCATGCTTCTTTATGAGGCTGGAGTTTTTTCTGCTTTTGTAGAACTTTTGAATATAGAAATAGAGTAAGCTTTTTAAAGTTATCTTCAAATTTTAAATTGCGTATAATAAAAATGTAACTTCAAATTTTACTATTTTCTGTTTTAGAAATAGCATAGCAGCTAGTTCGGCAACGCACAAGCTAACAGTCAGCTTGGCTGACTCTGTTGACCTTCGTATAATTTTGTCAGTTTTGTATATCATCACAGAAGTCATGCGGGAAGAATCGAAAAACTTGGAACAGAGTGAATACAAAGATAACGTTGCTGCTTTCAAGGAGGAACTAAGTATGAATTTAAATCTCTTTAATTGAAATAATTTTACTGTAATAAGTTAATCATGATTAATAATAATGATTTGCAGGTAATCCATATGGAGAAGAATTACTAATCGTTAAACTCCTGGGCATGGTAACATCATTCTGCTGCGGTTCAGCGCCTCATTTTCCAATGAAGAAAGTATTGCTTCTGCTTTGGAAAGTGATTCTAGTCTCTCTAGGGGGTATAGAAACTCTTCGAGAACTGAAGAAACAGTACCGCGAAGAGGCGGGGTTGTCAAATCTTCAAGAAGACACTATTGACGTGGTGAAAACAATGAGACCCAGTTCTCCTCCTACCAACGCTGCTGACCTGATAGAGAATCAGAACGCCACAAAAAACAATCCTTACAAAAGATTTCGCAGAGTAGGATTTTAATAATATTTTCTATTAAGATTTAAGAAAAAATTCTATGCAAAAATTTACATAATGTTTATTTTCTTTCAGAGTTTGATCAAACAAAGTTCCCTGGATGAACCAAACTTAGAGATGGAATTTGAGGAGAGAGGATTCAATAACTCTGAAGGTGATCGACGAAATAGGATGGCTTTGTTACACCAGAAGATCGCAGAAGGGGATGAAGCAGCTTTGAATAACGAGAATGGAGGGAACAATAATTCCAACATGAGCGGGGACAGTTATCAGAATTATTATCCTGAGCAGAACGAACAAGAAAGTCCGCCTGCGTTTGAACCATCTCAGCCGATTAAGGAAAAGGGTACACAAAAACTATAAATGAAAATAAAAATTATTAGTATTTGTATTGTATTCTATATCATTGTTATTTGCATTTAAAAATAAAAATAAAATGTTGATTTTTCAATTTCAGCGGGTTTGCCATGGACTCCAAAAGTGCGACAAAAGGAAATCGATGCGTTTCTTGAAGTTTCTAGGTTGAAATTCATCGGATACAAATTGCAAGGTGATCGCGAGAGCGTTGCTGGTTTACCACAACCTATTCATGAGGGAGTTAATACATTGAAAAGGGTAAGAGTTGGATTTCTATCAGTTAATCAATCTGGTTTATTACCACGATTCAAATTGAAAGTAATTTTATTTATTTGTTTATTTTATTTTTATTTATTTATTTTTTTTTTGCAATTTCAGCATATGTACATTTCGTTAGCCGATGTACAAATCCAAAAAGAGGAAGAAATAGCAAGAAATCCATTGAGCACCAATGAACTTTTTACTAGACAAACACCGACAGAAACACTGTACCAGGCGGTTTTACCAAACCTTCCACAGTACATGATTGCGCTGTTGAAAATTTTATTAGCTGCCGCGCCCACGACTAAAGCTAAGACAGACAGTATCAATATCATGGTTGATGTTTTACCTGAAGAGATGCCGTATGTTAATTTTTATTTTAAATAAACTAGAGTTGAAACATAGAATTAAATTGATTTCATTTAAAAATTTCGTTTTTCAGGATGACAGTTTTGCAATCCATGAAACTGGGCATCGATGTGAATCGTCACAAAGAGATCCTTGTCAAAGCTGTCTCTGCGATTCTGCTACTTCTGTTGAAACACTTCAAGATCAATCACATCTACCAGTTTGAGTTCATGTCTCAGCATCTGGTTTTCGCCAACTGTGTTCCATTAGTGTTGAAGTTTTTTAACCAGAATATCTTGGCTTACATCGAAGCTAAGAATGTGTAAGTTAGAACTGAAGTCGACAAAGCCAGTAAAAGATATTTTGACAAGTTTTAAAAATCAAATTAAATTTTTATAGCATTCCCATTTTGGATTTCCCCATGTGTGTTATCGGAGATCAACCTGAGATGACCGTTGAGAGTCTGGAACTTAACGAACACCACACGCACTCGTGGAGAAACATGTTCTCTTGCATTAACTTGGTGCGAATTTTAAATAAGTTAACCAAGTGGAAGCACAGTAGAATAATGGTAACTATTTTAGCAAAAACAAATTTGTACATTAAAGACAATCAAAAATTAATGTAACATTTTTTTATTTTCCAGATGTTAGTCGTTTTCAAATCAGCTCCCATTTTGAAAAGGTCACTGAAAGTGATGCATGCCATGATGCAGCTTTACGTACTCAAGTTATTGAAAATGCAAACCCGATACCTAGGTAGACAGTGGCGCAAAACTAACATGAAAACCATCAGTGTGATTTATGCTAAGGTTAGACACCGTCTGAACGATGACTGGGCTTATGGAAATGGTAACTTTTCTTCTTTTAATCTTTTTCATTCAAACAAAAATTTGCTGTTTACATTTTTAAAATGATTTAATTTTCAATTAAGATCTGGAAGCAAGACCCTGGGATTTCCAAGATGAAGAGTGTGCACTTCGATCTTGCGTGGACCAATTTAACAATCGTCGTTATTTAAACGTCCCAAGGGATGAGGAACTAGTCCCCCTGGACAATTCCGTGATGTCTGCATTGGGCATGAACATTGAACTGACAGAAGAATTTAAACACCATTATGAACTCTGGCTACAACAAGAAGTTTTCCAAACTTCAATCGATTGGGACGAGTTGTTTAACTACACTAAAGAAACGTGCGAATTGTAATTCACGTAATGGCAATCTCAATGAAAAAGTTGTTAGTTTTTGTATTCTAGTTGATGAAACAATTTCGTTAAGTGAACTATGAAAACACAAAGGAAGGGTCCAGCGATCAAATTTGTCTTAAGGATCTTAAGTGTCGCGAAAAAAGGGGTGACTTTATTTATAATGAGAACAACTTTGTTCGTGAAGATTATTAAGCGTTTATATACATTGATAAGCGTTATTTAAAAAAAAGAGAAAAAAAACCTGAGAGGTGAAAATTTAAGATAAATATAAATATACGATTAGTAAATCTAAGCATTTAACGTAAGACCGTGGCAATTTATATTGATTATTTATTCGACAATGATATTATTTTTGATATTATATGAAGAATCTTTCATTTCTCAATCACTGAAATCTATTTAATATAATCAATGATTTGTGCATATTTTTCGAGTCATTTGCGTCGTTTGTTTTTCTGATAAAATATTGTGATTCTGCGAACTTTCGTTGAAATATACAAGATATGATTTTTTATACCATCATTGCAATTTATGTATTGGAAATTCGTTTTGGATAATTAATAAATCGATCAGAATAAACGTCAACTGTTTATTTCGTTCTTAAAAATAGATACAAATCTAACAATCATATCCGAAATGTGGTTTCGCAATTTACAATTAAATGAATCACTTCATTTTTTTCATTGTGAGCAGATGATTTCTTAAAGCAATCTGTTTGCTTTTGAACGAACGTTTTACCTTACGTTTGGCTTTGTGTTTTATCATCTGGTAAGCCTTCGTCTTCTTTTTTTCGCGGTTTGTTTTACTGCAGAACGGATCGGCACGACCGTCCTTATAACCAAATCTTTCCCTATCTTTTTGTCCTTCCTACAAAACAAATCCATCAATTAAATATATATTTTTTGAGCAATAATAACTAACAAATAATGAATATAATTTTTTTAATCTTGCCTTTACAGTCTGCATTCGAGTTTCCTTATCATGTTTCTTTTTCTTGTAAATGTTTTCTATGTCCGACAGCTTCAACAATTCACTTTCATTTTTCGACTCCTCATCCTCGTCCAGTGGTCGTTTAACTCCCTTCTTGGCAAACGTAACTTTCTGTTTCGCAAGCTGCAAGTCAATTTTCTTGAAATCCTTATCACTTAATATCCTCAGTGTAGATACTCTAGAAGCTTTTTCGATTGTTTCAGGAGTGATTTTTGGGAGTTTGGCTTTCTCAGCCTTTTCCTTTAACCTTTGCAGTTTAATTTTCTTCTTTTCTTGTTTAGTCAACTTTTTGACTTTCATAATTTGGGTTGAAGAACCAACACTTGTTTCTGTGTCGACAGTTTTATTGTTTTCTTCGTCGGATTCATCATCACTACATTCCTCGTTGTCACTTTCTTCCTCCTCATTTCCTTCGTCTTCGCTGTGACTTATGTCTACCCATTCATCCTCATCCTAAAAAATTAACAATGAGAAAAATTAGATCAAGTGTTTAATCATTGCTTGGAAAATCAATTTATCTTAAATTTAACTAACGTCGCTTCCTTCTTCCATCTCCTCATCCTCATCCTCGTCTTCGTCCTCTGCCTCACTTTCGTTCAAAATTTCAGCACCAGGTACAAACTCTGCGGCTGAAATTTCGCCATACCTTTTAGCCCCTATGGCAACCATAGCTTCAGTTGGTCTACCCTTCTCTTTTCTGTGCAAAAGATGTGGCATCTTGTTTCGGAAAACTGTTATCAACGACCTGGCAGCCATCATGACACTCTTGTGACGATAATTTTTGTACGTCACTAAATCTTTCAAGAGGTCTTCGTCCATCGCCAACGGACACTTGCTGCAAATTTCCCTCACGGCATTTAGACCAACTGCAATAACATCTGTTGAGTTTCTTTCAGTTACAAAATTGTTGACGATGACTTTCAAAACTGATTCCATGACGTCTGGTGGAAGAAGCTCGTGAGATGCTTGAGCGACAAAGAGTAAAAGTTTTGTGACCTCTGAAATGTGAAGAATGAAAATAGATGAATTAATAAGGTTATATTTTTCTAATTGTTTGAAAATTATGAAATTTTTAAATTGTTTCTTACCTCGTTGATGGGGTTGTAAAAATCTTTGAATATAAGGATAGAAGTTGAACAAAAACAATTGGTGCAGTCCGATAAGTTTAGAAATTATATCAAGGATCATGATCTTGATCTCGAACCAGTCAGCTTTATCCAAACGTTTAAACAGTTTTTCAGAAAACTCTTGTGGGTCGTTAATGAGATGAAGGGCAGAAAAATTGACCACGTCTTTTTTTGACTTCTTCTTTTTGGATTTCTATAAATAAATTCATCGTTAAATTTCTGAAAAAAAAAAGAAAAATAATATTGATAATAACGTTGTTATCGAAATTCTTACATTGTATTCCTGTTTGATTTTCTTCAAATTTTTCTCCCTCTTCTTGGTCTTCTTGTTGACTCTATTGGACTTCAGAACTTCCTTGACATTAGGTTCGTCATCCGAATCACTATCCTCATCTTCCTTCTCTGGGTCAGTTCCAAGGAAAAACTTCAAAGCAGTGACCATAACTTTTGCATGATTGGAAAAGCACGCCGTGGAAATTAAATTCACTGTTTTTTGATCGTTCCAGATATTTTTTCCATAGAGCATGACCATTATGTCAACTGCAATTTTAGCAATTTTTGGATTCGAGTCCATCGACATTTTGTGCATGATGTTTCTTAGTGAGGTGTTGATTTTCGCATTCCTGGTTTTCTCGTTTATGTTTTTGATATCTCTGACGATATAATCTTTCAAAAAATCTCGCAGAACTTTGTCTTGACATCGCATGAGATTGAAGAAATGTTGGATCAGGACTTCTGGTTCCAACAAACCTTTGTTTCTGAGAAGAATCAGAGCTTTGCAAAATGTCTAAAAATGAAATTGAAAATGAAATTTGATTTAGGAATTGATTAATCTGGGAAAGAAAATAAAGTAAAAAAATTATGTTTACCTTTCGCATCTCGTTATCAATTGTTGTATTGTGTTTTTCGAGCAAGTTTATGATACATTCTGGAAACGATTTCATAACATCTGGGTAACAGTGAACAACCTAAAAATACCAAAATTCAGAATTTAGTTAAACTTTGAAAAGAAGTTACAATTGTAGTATAAAAAAGGCTCTTACTTGTGCCAAAAACATGACGAGTTCTGCCAAATGTTTGTCATATTTTTCCGGTGACAAACAGAATAATTCCAACATGGATTGGAAATTTTTGTATTGCAGTAAAAACTGTAATGGTAGATGATATTTAATATTTTTTTTTCAACTTTTGAAAGTAAGTATTTTTAAGAGGAGTGTTTGTTTTTCTGTACTCACGTCATCTTTGTAAGACTCTGAATCTCGTTTGATAAGATTCTGCAGCTGTGGCAAATTGTGCGGCAGCTGATTATTGTGCCGCACCATGATTGTTTATCTATTTCTGAAAAATATAAACAATTTGTTTTTAACAACCTAAAATAGCACAACATGTCAGGTTATGTTTACTGTCAATAATTTGATTGTTTTCCGCATACTCAATACGATAAACTATACAAAATCACAGACACAATATTCTCATTTTATATAATAATGTAATCTCAATTGTCATTACCTTAAATTAAAAAATATTACAATTCATGTGTTTGTATTTTGTTAATAATGAACACCACGTGAATTCACTAGCATCACAAAATGTCTAACCTCTCAACTTTCATTGATAAAGGGACTAACTTCACAACATAACTTTCTATCTTTTTCTTTCACATTTCAGCCAGTGGTAAAACAGAGATAAAAGATCTGGCTATTTCTGGTAACATATTTTTTTACGAGAGTCGGTATTCGTGACGTAAGCCGAGAAGTTGACTCCGAAAGACTATAATGATTCTTTTTGTAAACTTGAAATAACCAAAAAATAATAAAATCAGTTTTTTGTTGCATAATTGTTTGTTGACAACTTATCAAAATGAAGCTCACCGCTCCTCTTTTGAAAAAGGTTTATGAGACTCCTGCTAAGATTCCGTTCAAACCTGTCACAGAGATGAGATTAAATGATAGAGTCGATAGTACAGATGTATCTGAAAAATGTAAGTTTCTGAGGGACAAATTTACTTATTTTGTAATAATTGTACTTGTCCCATAAAATATGAATAAGCTTGAAAAACTTGTTTACATTTTCCTATTTCTTATAATTTACCTTAATTACTTTTACACGTTCTATACAAAAATTTAACTAATTTTTTTGAATTTGTATATAACATGTTAATTATTTATCAAAACACGTTTGCGTTTGTTGTATATATTTATTTGTTTATTTTTCATTTCAGCAAAGAACTGCGTACAGGAATTCACAGTTTTGGCTGGCTGTCTGCAATTGCATAAATACGACAACAATTTCTGCAAAGAAGAATCAAAAAGTTTCAACGATTGCTACTTAACGTATCTGAAGGGAAAGTATGACAAACGCCAGGCGAATAAAGCTGCTCTACCTCCTTATGCAAAAACGTACACGATAACACAAATCAATAAATATCTAAAAAATTACCGTCAATAAACTAGTTCTATTAAAAAATTATATATTTTATCTTTCCATAATCCTGTTTTTACTGAATGTAAAAACTTATTACTTATTATTTTCATAATTAATACATTACTAAACTTTTGGTAATTTATTCAACAATTGATTTTTTTAATCAATTCCTATTGTCGGTTCTAGTCTAGGTTTTATAGGTTTCATTGTTAAACAAAAAATAATATCTTTCAGTTTTGCAGTTGTTTATTTAATCTTTAAAATATATTGATCACTTTGGTGGTTGACTCTGCAAGTCACTGTATCCGATCCTTGGCATTAAAATCTCTGCTTGATATGATCGAGGTTTCCTTTATTCGGCGATGGTCAAACGATGTATGTACAAAGTCAGCTAGTTTGAAACAAACTAAACAGCAAAATGTGTTTAATAAGTATTTTTGGTAACAATGAGGTATATATTTTGATCAGTAATTCTGCATTTGTACAATGGAGTAGATCATAATCTAACTAATTGTTTAGTAATCTAATGATATACATAAAATAACAAGCAATTAATAGCAAAATAATACAGAAAATCAAATAACAAAAAAAAATGAAAAGAACTATTTATTGCACAATTCAATAAACTTTCATTTAAAATCTATAACTGTACAATATGTACAAAGAACCAATTGTACAATGAAATTAAAATTGGCGCATTGTTAGCACAATGCTTGTCACTCAAAACGCTATCTTTTTAGTGGCATTGGTAAAACTTTGCATTGATGCACTTCAAATCAGTGCAAAGTAAGGAGGCACAATGGAATAGATCACAATAAATCTAATTATCCAGTGATCATTATGAAGTTGACTCTTCAGCTCCAAACATCACTGCAATAACGTTTTTGATTGACCATTGTTTTTATGAATGTTTCTGCTTCCGGTTCACTCATATTGCCATTCTCTATTGCAACTTTAACTAAAATATTGTGAACATCGCCTGCCATTTTTCGAGCATCCCTGAAATCATCACAAAGAGCTCAATTAACTTGGTTCCCCATTTATTTGTTATTTTTTAAATTTTGAATATTTTCCTTAAAAATTACCCGCAAACATAGACGTGTCCGTTCTGTTCTCCAATCACGCGCCAAATCTCCTTCTTATTTTTTTCAAGTAGATGAGTGACATAAACTTTCTCATCCTGTTCTCTGCTAAAGGCTGTGTGTAAAGTCAACGTTCCATTCCTTACATATTCTTTAAGTTCTTCTTGATACAAGTAGTCCTCATCACGCTTTCTGCATCCAAAGTACAAAATCGTGTCTCCCACTTCCTTGCCTTCTTTTCGTGCATGATCTCTTTCTTGTACGAATCCTCTAAACGGGGCTACTCCCGTTCCTGGTCCAATCATAATGATAGGTGTCTGCAGACAAGAAGGTAAGTGGAATTCAGATTTGCTAAGAAATATTGGCACCCTGGAAGGAGGATCTGTAGGATGTTTCTCCTTCAGCCATGAAGTCGTCACACCCCGGTTGATCCTACCAGTCGGAGTTTTGTATTCGACCAAAACAGCGGTTATGTGTATAGACGTGGGATGCAACTGAAGCAAATAAAGTCAACACTATTATAAGCATCGAAGGCAATTGCAAAAAGGTGTACCATCTGTAAAACAAAAACTAACTTTTGGTGAAGACGAAATGGAGTAGTATCTGCTTTTTAATCTTGGCAACAATTCGCAAAGATGACCAATCGGTGGTTTCAAGCTTGGCATATCCTCTAAGATGTGTACAATGTTTCGATTATCATCAATAATCCATTTCTGATAGAGCTGTTTCCCTTCTTCTGAAGCTGTCGCCATGAGACTCAACCTTTCTTTGTCACTTAGGTCACTGCAGTATTCTGCCAGTTCTTTGAGAACATGGGTTCTTGGGTTGCTCGTGATGTCCAAGTAGTAAGTCAAAGCAGTTCTATAAGAACATGGACAAGGGAACGAATGGTTGCTCGAGGATTCCTCTGAAAAAATATAGTAAAAAAGTAATCCTTTTTACAACCCATGCAATTATGTCTCTTAAAAGAAAGAAACAACCAACCATATGTATTCGTCAAGGTGAATAAGGCATCCAGATTTGCTTCACACTTTTTTCCAATTGTGTCAACTAGGTCGCTGCAATTGACTGGATAGACACCCAAATGATCACCAGCTTCGTATTGCATGTCGGTTCCTTCAATGTCAAATTCAATGTGCATGCAAGATCTTTGTGAAGTTGGTCCATGCAATTCTCGGTTGATCTTGACAGGTGACAGGTATGGATTGTGAGAGCTATAAGGTCTGGAAAAAACAAACAAATTATTAAAGTCATCTAGTTCTTCAAATAAAAGAAAAAAATTATGCTTACACTCTTTGATTTTTTGATGATTCCTGTTTGAGAAGTTCCTCATTGTACTCTTGCTTGACAGGCAAATGATCCCATTCAGTGACTTTGCACTGACGAATATGGGCATCCTCACCAGTTCTTTCAGTTCCTAAAAACTCACAAACGAAAAGCCAAAATTTGTCCATCCATCTTACGATATCGTCTTCAAAACTAGAATGAAAAAATTGGAATGAACATAGTTCTCGAATTATGATGTATGCATTTTTATTCAATTTGCAAAAACAAGTTGCAAACAATTTGCGATTTGAACTTGACATAATTCTCACTTGACATTATCATCGCCAAGTCCAAGTTCGAAGACTCTTGTTGCTCCAAGTTGTTCCAGCCTCTGATCCACTAAAATTGCCACTTCGTTGTTGCGCTCGTACGTTTTGTTTCCAAGCCCAAAAACCTGAAAGCAACATTTTTATCATCAGTAACAATAAATATTTATTATAATTTGAATAAATCACTATCAATTTTTTTATTTGTTTCAGCTCAAATGATAATTGCACATTTTCGCATTTTTTCGCATTTTTTTGCATTTTTATAACATTTTTATAAAATGCAAGTTTTTAATTATTGTTTCTTATTAAACGAAAACAAATGAACAAAAAATACATTTAAATGTAAGAGTACCTTTGCACGTGTAGAGACTGACCTTATCGAGCGATCAGGCCACTTGGAAATCCAAGCCGGCCTGAACACTCGAAAAGTAATATTAAACAATGAGAGATTTGTCATTTTATGACAAATTATCCATCGAGATGAAAAATTGGCAGGTAATTGATGTTCCAAGTTGCATGTCACGACGAATATTTCCACATTATGTGCTTACAACACCATGTGACATGTTTCACGTTTTGGAGCACAAATTAAATATGACACACTTTGCTGATAGTTGTAAAGATGCACTAGCTCTAGCACTGACAGAGTATACTAATAGAATTATAAAAAAATGGAACCAAAACTTTAATCAGAAAAAAGAATGTTGACGTAATTAACGTAGCAGGTCAGTAGACTTTGACTGATTTTGACTTTGACTCATGGAAATGAGCAGGGACCGAGGAGAATGCAGAAAAAGTGCGCGAAAGTTGGAGGGAGCGCTGAAAGCAGTTTGTGTGGACGCGCACATTTTAAAAGTAATCGAAAACATGATGTTGCCTTTCAAAAAAATGTTATACAATTTGTTACTTACTTCATTTTTAACACTAACACACTCATAAATATAAATTAAAGTACAAATCGTTATACAAACTAAAGACATCAAAGTTTTATTAAATAAAATCACGAAATAATTCGACGAGGTATTTTACAGAATATAATACAACGCTGAACACAAAAAACACAACCAAATGAGAAAAGTGAACAATTATAAATCTTTTAATACACGTTTAATACGATCTAGCGAGATATCCCGCATTTCAAAGATCGTTTTAAAGGCATGACGCTGTTTGAATTCGCGTTCGAGATCGTTTGCAATCGAACGTGCGTTTCGAATGATGTTTTGGGGGATTCCAGCGAGTCTGGCGGCGTTGAAACCGTACGATTTTGGACAAGCTCCTTCAGTCAATTCGTAAAGGAATGCTACGTTTTCATCGTCCTCTTCAGAGTTTTCTTTCTGATCTCTGGTGGTATACCCCTGAAGAAAAACAGCAAAATATAAAAAATGAATTTTATAATGAAAATTGTTACTAATTTAAAAATACAAACCATATGAGCTAACATAATGTTGGGATCTGCAGCATAATCTTCAATCAAAGAATGGTAATGGGTAGAAAAAAGGGTTCGGCACTTTTTGAGTAACAGGGCATGTACAACTGCAGATGCTATAGCTGTTCCATCGAATGTGGATGTTCCTCTTCCTATTTCACAGATCCAAAACTTATTACCAAAATTTGTAATTTTACAATTAATTGAGGCAATTAAAATTAAATACCTAGTTCGTCTAGAAGAACCAATGAGTACGGAGTGGCGTGTTGCAAAATTAAGGCAGTTTCACTCAGTTCGACGAGGAACGTACTTTGACCAGAAACGATATCGTCCCTCGCTCCAAGTCGCGTGAAGATCCTGTCGGTTATAGTTATTTTGCAGGATTCCGCAGGTACAAGACAGCCCTAAAAATGCAAACAGAGAATCAAACAACCTCGAAACATAAAATTACATTTTCGTTCGATTATTTCGATTTAAAAATGGAAAAGTACCATTTGAGACATGATGACAATCAAACCAACTTGGCGCATGAGAGTAGATTTTCCTCCCATATTAGGTCCGGTAAGAATCATGAAAAACTTGCCAGTTTTTCCCAGGACTGTATCGTTTGCGATGAAATTTTCATTGGCTAGGCATGGATGTCTTCCATTCTTGATGTCTATATAGAACTAAAAAAAATCAAAATTGCTATTCAAAATAAACAAGTAAAAAAACAATATCAGATAGATGTTTTGATTTCTGAAGTTTTACATTTTCTTTCGCCTTGGTATTATTATTCACTTCCGGAACGCAGGTAGATTCTCCTCGAGCATAATCTGCCAAAGATAGAAGTACATCTAGAATAGCCACATTTCTCACTGCCTGCAGCCACAACGGATAGTTTTCACTGAACTTGGCAAACAACCTTCGATCAATATCAGCAACGATGCTTTTTTTGAGTTCTTCAGCCTCGTTGTAGCGACTTGAAAGATCCTGAATCAACGTAAAATGGAATAAATAATAAAAAGCTTCTTTTCTTGTTCTAAAGAAAACTTGAACAATTGTTTTCGAATGTACCTTAGTTACGTCTGTGCTGTACATTCTGAACCCTTTGGTTTTGGATTCAAGTTCGTAGTCATCATCTTGTGCTTTATCTTTTGCATTTTCTGGAACTTTAAGAAGGAAGTTCTGGGTATCTATTTTGTGAAACTTGACGGTATCCTCATCGAAGTGTTTCTTTTGTTTTTTGAGGTACTCCTTTGATTCTTCATCAATCTTTTTGAGTTTTTCATTCACGTTGTCGTACTCTTCGTCCATACCAGGTTTCGGATTTATCATTCCGTCAGAAAGAGCAAGTTTGTGGTCGAAGGAATCCTTTGAAAAGAAAAAAATTACGATTGTTCATTTTCGACTAAAATGATTTTTTTTCAATTTAAAAATATTATATTAGTTGAAATTTGAGGAATTAAAAAAATCTTTCTTACCCTGAAATATTCCAAATGTTGACTTAAGTCAGGAAAGGATCCGTTTGGTTCTGTTTGCGTACAATTTTTGATAACATTGCTTTTACAGTCTGAAAAAATGTGTACTTTTGCACTTCTTATCCATGTGAAAATCGTTTATAAAATATTTAAAATGTTGAACCAACCTTCGAACATTTCAACAATTTTAGTGAGATCTTGAAAACCAGTATAGGTTTTTTCAAAGTCTTTCACTTTCTTTTTTCTCAGCCCTTTGATATCCCATACCAAAGCTCTTGCTTCAGGATGGTTTCTTGCCGTTGCAACATTACCGTAGGCGTGCATCCTGAAAATGAGGAACAATTAAATAACTTTAATTCATTAAAAATTCCTCAATTATAAACAGACAGCTTTTGTAAATTATATTTTTCTTACTTGCTCAAAAGTCGTTCCAAGTCACCGACTGATTTCAATTTAGTGCGAATTTTGTCCGCAACATGTTTCTTTTTAGCCAATTCTGTAATCGCATCTTGTCTCAAGATGATTTCTTCTTTTCGGCAAGACGGTCTGCAGATCCATTCGCGTAGAAGACTATAACAAATTGAAATTTCATTTTTTATCATATAATTCATATAATAATGTATAAAAAAAGTTTTACGTCGTCGACATGGAGGAGAATTTAACAAAAATTGGTAAATACAATTTTCATTTTTGTACCGTTTCCCAAATGATGTAACGCATCTGTCCAGAAGATGTAACAACGAGCCCGGCCCATGCAGAATGTCTAAATTTTTGATAGTCATCGCATCCAAAACCTGATAATTACAGCAAAACAAAATTAGAACCAGCCAAATTCATATATTTTGTTACAAAAAACTAGAAAATTTTAAACATTATATGTGTACCATGTTGTTATGTAAAGGAAATTTAGCTTCATTTTCTTCTGCAAAATCCAATGGGTCATACTTTCTGAACAAACTCTGCGATAAAAGTCGATGATCGATTAAGGAATCCTTCAGAATGTAAACACAGCCTCCGAAAGCGTTGAGAGCCAGTTCCTCATTTGGATTTATATAAACTTCCGAGTCTTCTGCAAATTTAAAATAAAATCAATGGATCAACGATATTTCAAATGATTTGAATATTCAAATTGTTCGAACCTTCGAGTAAAAATGGTCGCAACCCTTTAGGCCAGTTCATCTTGTCATAAACTTTTTCAAAGTACGATTCTTGTTTAAGATGCTGAAAAGGAATAAAAATAAATAATTTTCAAAAATTGTTCCTTGAAACAGGCATAAAATTGAATCCTCCATTTCACCTCCAAAACTTGATCAGACGACCAAAATTGTTTTCCTTTCAAAAGTGGTTCAAATAGAGCTTCGGGCAGATACGCCTTCAAAAGTTTGCTTACAGGCTGCGATAGGTGGTTTTTCTCATAGACGATCTGAAAACAAAAAAAAAAGAAAATAAGAAAACTAGAAGTTAAATTTAGAAACTTTATTAAATAATACAAAAAAGTTTACGCACATAAACTGGAGGGTAATGAGAAATCAAAGTCAGTAAACGAGTGTTGGAGTGGTCGTCTTCAAATTGACCCAAGTAAAATTCGCCAATTGTCGTATCGACAAAACACACTCCATATTGAGAATTTTTAGTCTCTGGATTTATTTTCTCGACAAGAGTCAACATGTATTTTGAAGAAGGTGCTGTGATTTCTGCATCAAACACTGTCTGGACTCTTGTACCCTTGCATACTTTTTGACAGACCTCTCTTTTTACAATTTTATCCACCTTGGAGGGATTTTTCACTGAAAATTGCGAGAAATTTTCTTCAAAAATGCACACGTCATGATCGTTTGTAGACGAAAAAAATGATTTTTACTTTTTCCATATCGTTCAGCTGCCATTTCACCATTTTCAACCTGCTCGAACCGAACCAGCTTGTATCCTTTTGCAATAAGACACTCTGCATTCCGACCGTAGACCGTTTGAAAGAACCCAGTTCTTGCATGACTTCCCTAAAAAATAAATTTAATCAATATATCCTAAAGAAATGAAAAAAGTTCAACTAATTTTGTGGATTACTTTGTTGAAAGAAAGGTGAAGTTCTTTGACAGCAACAACTGCGTCCATGTGGTGCATCTCATAAAAATTGCAAATATTCGATAGGATTATGCTGTCGAAGTTTTTCTGTTTGATCTCCCACCACTGCCTCAGCGACTGTAAAAAAATACATATTTGCAATCGAATACTGTTACAAAAACACCAAAAGTCAAAATCAAAAAGTTTTATCACAAGGTAAAACTTACAGGTGGTTCTTTATCTAAAAACTTCTGTGGGACGTACAAAGTTTTTGGATCGTAATCCGGATGATCTGGCCGATTTTTATTTGCATCCATGATGTTTTCTGGTTTCAAAAAATCGTAGCTCAAATGAGGCCAAATGGTAGGAACTGACTGACTAGGTTTATCCTGATTTTTCGTTTTATTTCTTGATTCACTCCAAGGACGAGGCTTCTTCTCCGGTTTTGCTCTCTTCCTTCCCTTCTTCGGAGTTTCTTCCTTGCTTTCCGGCTCGGATTCTTCTTTTTCTGAAGGATCTGCCTCTACTTCTGACTCGCTGGATTCCTCATCGTTACTGAGTTTGAAATCGGTGTCATCTCCTGAATCGCTATCTGGGATCACTATTTTCCTTTTCGATTTGGGATTTGATTTGTTTACAATTTCTCCTATGTCTTCATCTTCTCTCTCGTCTTCTGAATCAGAAATTAATTTCCAACTCTGTTTCGAAGCTGCTTGTCTTTCTTGGTCTTTTATGAGATGTAGTGTCATTAGAATCATCCTCTGCAAAAATTACACTCTTCTCTAGACCCTTCACTGTCGCTTTGGCACCCTTTTTTAATTTCGGATTTTTTTCAATTTCTTCATCGGATGTTTCTTTTTTCTTACCAGGTTTTCTTATTGATTTTTTTGGCGCAGCTTTAGATTTTGCTGTCGTGGCATCATCACTTAGAATGTTAGTTTTTGATTTTGATCGATTTTTTGGTGCACTTTGTTTCTTTATTTTTTCGACTGAAACTTCATCTTCTTCGGCAGGGGTTTTGCCACGACCCTTCCTCGATACAGACTTTGCAGCAGTTTTCTCGGTTTTATCTTCGTCCAGGACATCTTGCCGAACAGCTGATTTTTCTCGAGCTTTCTTCGTAACTGGTTTAACAGATTTTGCAGGCTCCTCTCCAGATTCAGCCTGCATTTCTTTGGCAGGTTTCCTGGTAGTCGATTTTCCTCGACCTCTGGTGGTTGATTTCGAAGGTTCTTCTTGCACTTCATCCTCTGAATTTTGTAGCACAGCTAGTTTTCCTCGTGCTTTTTTTGAAGCTGGTTTAACAGATTTTGCAGTTTCTTCCTGAGATTCAACTTGACTTTCTTCGACGGATTTCTTCGCTGTAGATTTTGCCCGACCTGCGGGTTTGGCTGGCTGGGAAATTTTTCTAACTGCGCCTTTGGTATTTAAAACAACGAATTAAAAAAAATTGCATGTCGACATTGAACAAAATTGAACAAATAAAATCGAAAATGATGGTTCTAAATTGTTACCTTCATTGAAGACATTTTCTTTTGAGTTCTCTAACCCGCTGTCTTCATCTGTTGATACATCTCTTGTCCTTTTTACTGAAGCTTTTTTCAGTGCTTTAAAATATTAAAACAAAAATGAATATCAATCTACGGATAATTATTTTAAAAATTGTTAAAAAACGGACAAGCAGAGTAATTTACCAGGTTTTTTTGCAGGCGCAGTTATCCTCCCTCGTTTAGGTTGTGACACTTCATGATCTGGTTTGTCCTCCTCCAGGCCTCTTTTGAGACCTAAGAAAAGAGTTGACAAATTGGAGTTTCCATTCAAAATCTTACTCAGAAAGCAAGGAAATTTGTTTAATAAACCCTGAACCATTAAAAAACAAAAAATAAAACAAAAAATATACCCGGTTCTATGTCATGTTTCCGAGTTTTACGGGATACTGGTTCTGCAAATTTTACATCTGCCTCCCTGGTACCTTTTTCGTAACAACAATTAACAAAGTATTTTTAAATAAATGTCACAATATGTACTAACTTAAATAAAAAAATAGAAATAAAATACCTTTTACTTTGTCTTTCACATCATGAAGCCTTGTACGGCCTGCGATAGGCGTATCTGTTTGTATTTGTTCTTTGTTTGCAAAAAATAACAAGAAATAAATACATCTAAACCATTTTTTGAATTGATAAAAAAAAACTAAATTGAAGTATACCCTCTTCATTTTTCTCTTTATGTGCTCTTGTCCGTTGAGATATTGGCGTTTCGCCATGTAGAAAAAGAGCTATCAATTAAACATAAAAAATCAATGAAAAAAATAATAAAATAATGGAACAGACATTTTAATCGTTTTTCAATTAAAGTTGCAATTTATTTCAGATTCAGGTTGAAGGTCAATGTAGAATTTATACAATTTTGATCCAAACAAAAGCCCTATCAAAAGATTTATTGTTGCAACAATTAGATAATGAATTACAAAAATTAATCCAAATTCGAAATCACTTCAGGTTTGATTTTGTTTGTTCAAAAGTTTATTGTTAATAATAACAAATCATGAAAATTGCAACGAAAATTGTTACTAAATAAAGATGTGAAAGATGTGAGTTTTAACACAACAGAACTGTCAACTCGAGGTATACACTCAGGGGAATGTTGACCTTTTAAGCTATGATTGACGTTTTAAACATCAAAATACTATCAACAAATAAAACCTCAAACATTAAGCTTTAAATCGTCAAGCGTTGATGGAAACAACTTTGACAATTAGCCGACTGTAACTCGTTAAATCGTCAAATCTTATCTTTTTTCCCGCCAACTCTTGACGATTACCTAAATCTTTGAGTTTGAGGTTTTCTTCTTCAAGTTCGCATTGACGTTTCAAACGTCAAAATCTCCTTGAGTGTAAAACGTAATTCGATACATAATTAGAAAATATTAATTACCTTTGGCGTTTGGTGGTTTCGACATTTTTTTGTCCTTTTGATACCGTGCCGGCCGGTTTATCGAAATAAGACTGGCACTAGCAAAGAAGATCAAAACACTGCATTTATCCAGACACGCACAGACACGTTTGGATAGTGCTGTGTTCGCACACCACCGCTATTGTTTGATTTTAAAAACTTTTGGGAGAAGGGAGACACCAGGCTGCTCCTGCTCTGTGAGCAGACATGTGCACACATGCCAAGATTCACTCTACTTTCAACTTTTTTGTTCTTTTATTCTTATCGCAGTAAAAAAATTAACAATTAACAAGCGATATAGAATCAAAAATAGGTCTATAATTTTAAACTTTAACATTGAAACCATTTAAAATGTTGTATTGAACTTTGCAATTTGACAATAATGAAAAGTCATCAGATTTATTTGAGATTCTGATTCAGTCTCAGAAAAATTTTATTTGTATAACAAAGTTACATGTAAAAGTACAAACAACTCGCTTACACGCGCAAAATATGCACATCTCATTATTTCAATTTCAAGACTTGCTGTTCATCAACTTGGAATAACATATATTCCAATGGTCGCTTACATGTTGCTCAAAATATACTTTAATAGTCAAAAAAACAATTTCATTTGGGTTTTCAAATTTTCGAAGTTTCACAAAATAAAATCATAAAAAAATCAGCAGAATACTCTTAACGTTGCATGCTTAAGGTGATTGCTCAGTTACATATTAGATACGTTTCAACCATTCCCGATAGAACTCCAAATGTTTTTTTTTATATTTTGACTCACAAATCAACCCAGCAGTAGATCTATTGCCTCTCAATTACTAGGTCAATTTTGGTTTAAAAATTATAAAAACTGTTGATGTTCTATCCGGAACAGAGTTTTAGAAACTGTCATGGAGCTGAGCATTCACCTTAAAGAGAGTAACAAATCGAATATTGTCTTTGTTCAAATGTTTTAGTCGCCAAAACAAAAATAATTTCATTTCGATTTTCAAAATTTTCAAAGCTTGAAAAATAAAATCATAAAAAAACAGCAGAATACTTAATTAATGTTACAATGCTTAAAATTGAGTAACGAATCAAATCGTCTATGTTCAAAAAGACAAAGTACTCAATAAAATGTCGTTTGCAATTTTTTGATTGCAATAATCTTTGCACGTCGCCGTGAACATTTCAAAACATAAAAGTCATTTATCAATCAACTTAACGTTAACTAAAAACTTTCATAACTCTTATCCTAAAAGAGAAGGAAGTGGAACTTGTAAGAAAAAAAAACAAAACTTTACAAATAATGTAAAAGAGTATTAAGACTCGAGTTGGGCTCGCTTTTGATGGACTGGCTAACTTGGAAAGCCAGTTTATGAGCGTACTGGCATGGAGCAGGAACGCGCACAGGTCCTGTCCAGTTATAATAAGTAAAGGTGTACTTATAAGTCAATCTTTGAATGATGTCGGCATTCACTCCTAAGTTAGAGTCTAAAATGTGGTACGCAGTCGGGCTGACTGTACCCTCGGTAACATGCTGCGAAACCAGGTAGAAGTCGAATTTCCACGGGTGAGTGACCACATCGTCGATGACAGTACCTGAGACAGGGTTCACATGGCCTGCAGACGACTCTTTCATGAACCGAGTGTTGATTCGTTTGGTGACAACAATGAAGGCCATTCTGACCTTGTCCTCGCCGCCGTACACTTTGTTCAGCATGTCTCTTATTGATTTTACTTCAAACTCCTTGACGTACGCCAGGTCACCTTCCCCTACACCGTCGCGGTAGATGATGATCCTGCTCGGCAGTTTTTGAACTTTTTTGCAATACTCCTGCAAGGCCATGCGGAGTGATACTGCAAAGAAACTTGACAATTCCTCTCCCGTTTTGTGATGGCAGACCTTACTGAAAAACTGCGAGCAGGTTTCATCGATGGAAGCGACTACAGCACCTGTAACAAACACGAAATTCCGTGTTGGATTTTCAATTTGCCAGAACATGAAAATAAAATAAAATTATATATTACCATAGTCCCCCCTGTCAGACTTTGTTCCATGACAGACATCGTATCCGACGATCATGATTCCAGGAACATCATCCCTTACTATCCAAGGGATACCGCCGAGTTTACAGTTGATCTGGATCCCGATCTTTGTAGCAATCGAACTTGCTTTTCCGTACGGGCAAGTAATGTTCTTTGCCACCACCACTTGGCTCGGCACTCCTCTGTCGGCAGTGCACTTTTTTTTGATGGCAGAGTACAAATCGCCTTTTTTACTCATTGTCACGCAGCTGACCAGCTGTAGATTGTTTTTGCTTGTGACGTACTCGATTTCTTGCACGTAATCATACAGTCTCGCATCTCTGAGTGGAATCATGATGGGTTGATTGATGTTCATCCCAAACTTGCGAGACAAGGTAGTCAAATTCTTGATAAAGTCCTGAAACAACAAAAAGTATTATTATAATTAACGAACAAAATGATTAATTGTTTATAAGTTTAAAATTTTAAGTTTAAACCTTAGTTGCGTTTCCTAATTTTTCAGGAAAAATAATGCACCAGTCTTGAAGGTCGACCACCTTGTACAGTGGCTGTGATCTGAGATCACCGATCCAGTCTAATCTTTGGTCAATCCTGCACTGGGCTCTATTGCGAACTAAAATGGTTTCGGGAGGCAGTTCTCGTCCAGTCAGTGGAACGAGTTGCTTGTCCAACTCTAAGTTCCAATTTTTAAAATCTGCAATGATTGCCGGAGTTCTCTGAAGCCGATTGTTGAAATCGAGAAGCTTTGAAATTCTTCCGGCAGGATTGACTCGCGTATGTACCGCGAGGGCCTTCATCAGCTTGAAATCGTTTCTCATATCGTCGGTGATTCCTAAAAATCAAATCGATAACAAAGTTTCAAGAAGTAATGAATGAAATGTATTTGTGTAAAAATCATTATCTAGATTGAAAATATCACCTGTCAACTTGCACAGTTCAGGAACGAGATAAATGTACTCTTCCTGGTTGCCTCTTTTGTCTTTTGGTTTAGTCTGAGACACGAGCAACGGTTGTTTAATATCTCTTATCTTGATGCCATACTTCATCTTGTAATACTCGATGTAAGTTATCTTTCGATCTTCTTTTTTCAAAAAGAATTCAGAACTTGCGTTCGTATTAAAATCAATGTCATCGATTCTGTAAGTGTTGTTGTTGTACGGCGTCATAACGACTGCATTCAAAAGTGCTTCCAGAGCATCTTTCTGAAAGCAAACAAAATAAATCACAAAATTTAGTTTCAATTTGAGGTTTGACGCAATATTTAACTTGTAGAATATTTTCAATAAAAAATGTTGCTCACTTTTAAGTTTCCACTTCTTTGGCGAAGTTCATTCAAAACGTCCAATGCCGTCTGCTGCCTCATTACTTTGAATGAGATGTCAGCATTCATCATGATGTGATTTTCATACTGACGAATCGTTGTCACATATCCAGGCCAGAGTTCAAGGTTGTATTCAGGAACCACAACCTAAACAAAAATCCAAAAATATTAGTATAATTACAATCAATTTTTTCTTTAATCAAAGCAATTAATTTATTCTTACCTTGTTACAAGGATCGAAAAAGTTTCGTCCGACCAGTTGCAATTTCATGTGCTCGTAACATTTTCGCATAATAATGTTAAACACTTGCAGACACTGATAGTCGCTAGGATCCAGTACCTTAGTGAAGGTCACTTTTATCTTGACAACGTCTTCGGAATCTTTCCGGCGGGAAATCAGTTCAAATTCCTGAAAAAAAAATTAATGTAATATTTACAATATATGACGAAATTGTGGATCAACCAATAAAAAAACTTACGGTTTCAGCGATACGATTGCTGGTGTACATAATTTTACCGTCAAACATGTAATTTGGCAGAGTTTGTGCATGGTTCCTGAGGAGAGCTTTGCAAATTACTGTACTTTCAATCGTAGGAGTGAACTCAACAGCATATTGGTAAATATGCCAATCGGTTCTAGACATCAACTTGAAGTAGTTCGCTCTGAGTTGCACGAGCCTACCAGTAACTCCTGAAAACAGAAATAATAAATAAATAAGTTTGAATCGAATGCAAATAACTCGAATGTAAGGAAAATGAGATTACCTTTTTTGGTATCGCCTGCTTTTTTGGTTACTACACATTCATCCTCCATGCCGCGTTGCCCACGAGATTTTTCCTTCTTCTCACCTTCCTGTTGAAAAAATTTTAAAAAACAAAATCATAGTATAATTTTTTAATTCAAATTTCAGGATTTTATATGAGTTTTCACCTTTATGTTTAGACGAGAAACACCAGCCGACAATGACTGCGGGGATGGTTTTTGTTGCGATGCCATCTGCGGTGCTGATCTTTGCTGCGATCCCAACTGCTGAGGTGGTGGTTGAGCCTGGTCGCCAAAAAATAAAAAATAGCAATATAAAAAAACCGATAAATAAGTGAATAATCTTTTTTTGCAAAAACTCCGACTTTCACCTGTTGAGCGCGTCCTGCCCATGCACCTTGAGGAGCAGACTGTGAAAAAATTATTTTTATTAATAATGAAATTCAAATTCATGGTTTTGCCTTTTGAAAAATGTCTTTTGAATCACCTGTGAAACTTGTTGTTGCGGTTGCTGCTGTTGTTGCTGCTGATGCTGCTGTTGTTGCTGTTGTTGCATTGCTCGTTGACCCCAAGCACCTTGCGGAGGTGCCACCGCCTAGAAAAAATGTCAATGTATCAATTCTATCAAATTAATTTGACCAAAAAAATTGAAGTTAATTTGTTATTAAAAGTGTGAAATTCACCGGAGCAGAATGTTGTTGCCTTTGTTGTTGTTGTTGTTGCTGCTGTTGCTGCTGCTGGGCTCTTTGACCCCATGCGCCTTGTGGAGGTGCCGGCCCCTTTAAAAAAGTTTCAAATGATTTTAGAATTAAAAATAATAAAAATTATTTTTTTTTTTTGAGTAGAATTACTTATATACTCACCGGCGTAGAGTACTGTTCACCTCTTCCTCCTCCTCTTCCTCTGCCCCTGCCTCTGCCTCTACCCCTACCTTGATCTGCTCCAGACATCTGCATGAAAAATTAAAATTTTAATTAAAATCAAAAATGTGAAATTAGTTGCCAATTTTTTGTTTTTGAATTGTACATTTTATTTTGAAGTCTGATAAAAGCTAAAGTGTGATAATCCGAGAGTTTTATCTGATTTCGGCGAACGTAAATGTATTCAAGTCAAAAGAAATTCAGGAGCAGGAGTAAATAGAAAGAAACTCCTTATCTCGTCGGATGTAAAAGATAAACAGATTTTTTTCCGCCTGTATGATTGATTAATTATTTACGTTAATTAATTTATCCCATCATCGTCAACAAACTAATGGATTGATAAAACTGAAAAAAATCGATTCAAGCAAAAAATGTTATAATTGTTATTATTATCATTATATTTACATTGTTTGTGGCTCATTATAAACAAATGAATGATTATATTTTTGGAAATTTTCGAATAATTAGAAACAAATGAAAAAGTCAAATTTATTGATAACCCTGAATTGAGACAGGAATTAAATGAAATTCAACGAAAAAAAACCGAAAAATCGAAAAATAATTAGCAATTATTAATTGTTATTCAATTATTAAGCAAATAAAAGTATCAGCATTTCCTTTTAATAGTTTTAATAGTTTTAATAGTTTAATAGTTTTAATAGTAAAAAGATTTTTACAAAATGTACAACAAAGTTTTACAATTTTTATTTAGTCACAAATAAAAGCTTTAAAATAGAGAAACAAAAGATTGCGTTGTCAAAAAATAAACTGACCTTTTTTAAGATGAATACGGTCTCGAGTTCTTACTTCGAAGAATTATGACGAAGTGTTGACTTGATGAACGTCAGGACGTAACTGATTGAATGATTGAAACTTTGCAAGCTCAACAGAAAATCCTGACCAGCCAACTAATCCCTCAGATAATTAGAACATTTTGATTGGTCACATACTCTCCTTCCGTTTTTAAGTTTCATATTCAAGGATGCATTAGAAATGGGCTTTTTATTTTTTCTTCGTCTTACACATTACTAGACCAGAGTTAGTGAGAGAAAAATGAAACAGAAATAGTTTAAAACATTTATTTTGTATGAAATGGAAAAAGGGCACTCGATTTGAAAATTTGGAATAAACCAAAAAATATAAATACAGTTTTTAATAATGTCTCACGTGAAAGCATAGGACCAGTTATCACGGTGGATGTACATTTCTTTTGATAATAAATTATAAAATAATTATAATTTGACATAATATTTAGCGCTTGTTAGCATCTTGATAACAATTTTTTCGATTTTGAATTACACGAAAGTAAACGGAGAACAAACCGTGATTTTTGTTAAAAAAGTCATAATTGAAAATTTGATTGCTTTTATCTCGAGAGACCTTCTTTATTTTTTAACGAACTTTTATGATTTTTTTTAATTCAATTAAAAAGTGTATTCTTTGTAAAAAACATTTATTACGATAACGTCATATTAACAGTATATACAAAAATAGTGTACCAGAATTGTGTACGAATTTCATTAAAAAACACACACACATGCACAAAAAACAACATTCTTTCAGTTAGTACCATCGTGGTGCGATCTGCCAACAACTTTGGGCATCTTTTTGTTGGTAGAATCTTCGATTTCTTTTGGCTTGTAATAATGCGGTGCTATTTCTAAAAGCCATTTACTCTCAATCTCTATTACTTGTCTCATGTAAGCTTTTTTAGTGAACATTAACTCGTGATACAAAAGCCACCTAGGTAACTCTTGAAACAACGCACTGTTCGGATGGATGAAAACCGTTTGATTATGTTTAGCGGTTTTATACTGGCCATTTTTAGACAGCCTTGTTATATGATAAAAGTATCCCGCAGTTATAGCTTTCCTTATGTTTACTGGATTCGAGATTCCAGACACAAGTTCGATCTCAACTCTCTGCATTAGTCCGACCAGTTGTTCCCGAACATCTCGAGCTCTTTTCATTGATCTGTGCTGAATGAAATTTTCGTAACACCATTGCGTGCTGAAATCCGTTTGCTGCCACTGGTTGTAAATTTTCAACAGTGTCAAATGATCGCCACCTGTAACAAATTGGTTTAAGATTAAATATAAATTCTGTAAGACATCAACGTTGAACTTGATAATAAAATATAAATCTTCACACAAATATATTTACCTGGATCGTGAAAGTTTTTCCTAGCAGTATCAGCATGAAGAATTTTGTTTTTTGGTCTATAGAAAATAGCACTATTTACAGATAACATCGCAGCGATAGTAGCAATTTCTTCGGAGCAGCTGTATTTTTCACTCGCCAATAACATTTTGCCCATCATTGGGTCGAGGGGAAATTCGGCCATTTTCCTTCCAAGTTTTGTTAGTTCTCCTCTGTGATTCAGAGCGCCTAGCGCATAGAGCTGCTCGAGTGCAATTACCAACATCTCATGTGGCGGCGGATCCAAGAAATCGAAGTTTATCAGATCGTTTATACCAAGTGTTTTCAACATTAACACAGCATTTCCAAGATTAATTCGTTGGATTTCGGGCACTGTGTTCTCTTCCATCTCGTGAGCATACGACCATGCTGTGTACAGTCTAAAACATTTTCCAGGCGCTACTCGACCAGCACGACCTAAAATAGGATTTCAAATGTTAGTCTAAAAAATTATTCTAAGATCAAAAAATGATTTTGAAACTTTCTTTTTTATCCTCACCTGCTCTCTGTTTAGCAGAAGCTCTGCTGATAGGAACTATCATCAAGGTTTCCATTCCTGTTCGCGGATTGTAATTATTTTGTTTAGCGAACCCTGGATCAATGACGTAGATAATATTGTCAATTGTCAAAGACGTCTCAGCGATATTTGTAGCAAGCACGACCTTCCTAGCTCCTGGAGGGGTGGGTAGAAAAATTTTCGTCTGCATGTCGCTAGGCAGGTTGGCGTACACCGGCAGGATAAGCAATTCTGCCAATTTCGATCCAAGTTTTCTTACTCTTTCCTGCAGTATTTCCTGACAGGTTTCGATTTCCTCTTGACCAGTAAGGAAAACCAGAATATCGCCGAATGGTTGGGTTGCGTGTATTTGCAAAATTGAAACTACGCAAGCCTCAATGTAATCAGCTTCTGGTGCTTTTGTATAAAATAAGTCGACAGGGAATCTGCGACCGGGAATTCGAAAAATCGGAGCATCGTCAAAAAATGCACTGAATTTAGGAGCATCGAGTGTAGCTGATGAGATTAACAATTTTAAGTCTGGTCGAAATCTAGTGATATCTTTCACGAGGCCTGTAAAAATTGAATTTTCATATTAGTTGATTGAACTTTTCAGACAGTATCTCATACAGCTTGACAAAAAAAAATTTACCAAACAAAAGGTCTGTATGCAGAGTCCTTTCGTGAGCTTCGTCGATAATCATTACACTGTACGTCTCCAACTGTGGATCGCTTAAGAATTCTCGGTGCAGAGTACCGTCTGTCATGTACTTGATTTGTGTTCTCTCAGTTGTGCAGTCCTCAAACCTGATGGAATACCCGACTTCGTTCCCCAATTTCACTGCCATTTCATGCGCCACTCGAGCAGCTACGGACATTGCCGCCACTCTTCTTGGTTGCGTGCAGCCAATTTTTTTATTGTCTTTGCAAAAGCCTAATGCGAAAAATTGCAATTAAAATTTAATTCATTCAATAAAATAAACAAAATGTCAATTCATTGTATTATTTATTTATTCATTTCATTTACCTGCTTCGTGCAAGTACTGTGGTATCTGAGTAGTTTTACCAGAACCAGTTTCTCCTTCAATAATCAATATCTGATGTTCTCTAATTGCAGCAATGAGGTCCTTTTTGAAAGGATAGATCGGTAAACTTCTTTTAGTTTCTTCAAGCGTGGTTAATTTCCTTTCCTGTTTGATTGGAGCATCCTTTCTTGACTTCTTTTCTTTTTGGTCACCGGCCAAAGTCAGTGCCTGAATAAACTCAATTTCGTCGCCTAAAATGAGCTCATAATCTTCTTTCTTTTTCTTATCTTTCGCTCCAAAGTGAAACAAGGCCGAGGACATCTGTTCGGACTCCCATTTGTTTTGCTCAGACTGGACAGGCTCCGGATCAAACTGTTCCTGATTCGGTGCTCCTTTCTTCTGCTCAGGCATCTGGTACCTTTGAATGTTCTCGAGTTCGCGTGCTCTTTCATGCTCCTTTGCGAGTTGAAGCAGCTGTTTCTTGTGCTCTCGTTCACGTTTTTCACGTTCGGTAAGAACCTCATCTTCAAATAGGTACTCATCATCTATGATGTCTGCCTCAAGCTCTGCTATTTTGTCCTCTTTACGTTTTTCTAAATACTTTCGACGTGACTCAATTCGCAACTTTGGAATGATCTCCTCTTGTTTTGTGGGATCTATCAACTTGGGTCGTTTAGTTGCCGTTCCTCTGTTTGAGTCTGAGGGCATCGCCACTTTTCTTGTCTATAAAACAAAGTTTATTTTTATACATATTTTACACGATCACAAACACAAAAAGTCACTGCTCATCACACATAATCACACCTAATCACATCTAATCTTATTCGTATAAAACGATTAAATATTTTGCATTTTTCCATTGATTTTATGTTACTTTCAACAAAAGTTGTATTATATGTGTATTGTTGTATTATATGTCAGACTATACAAGCAGACATTTAAATATTTAATAAAATTTTTATTGTTTTATAAAACAAGAGTTGAAAAGTGATAACATGATCATAAAGTAGTAGCTTCTGTTTCACGAGATACAATTTTGAAAAAGCATTGATAATATTTTATTAGCAAGAGTGTGCCATCAAATGTGAAAGATCAGATTTTGAAAACCAGTATAGTTCTCCCAAAGAATTATCCATACGTAAATAAAACTTACTTTTTCCTCATCTTTGGCTTTTAGACGTTTAGCAAAATCATTCCTTTCCTGGATATCTTGTTTCGTTCGCTCCTCTTCGCTGTCACTGTCACTCGAGTCTTGTTTATTCTTACTCATTTTTATTTTTTAATTTTTAAATTCTTGGTAAATAAACCATTTGCCGTAAATAATCGTGCAGGATGTGCTTTGAATTTCACAGTTATAGGTTATGAATGAATTCAAATGACAACAAACCCTCTGTTACCGGCCATCAAACGCATAGTCGATAAAGATGTTGGTGACAATGAACGAGATTTGTAAAGAGTTTTCATGAAATCTTTTTTTAAAATTTGGCAAAGATTTTTTGAGTTTACTAAATGTTAAGGTTTTTAATGTATTTTATGCAAGATTTTCTAACTTATCACATTTTATAGACACAAATTTGCATCCGAATTTCACCATAGTGAAATTCTCTTTTGTATAGGCTCAAATACAAAAGCAAGTTGATGATGTTTGAACTACAAAAAATTTAACCGCTCATGCAGGAAAAAAATTAGCATGAAAATTTCTCAAAAAGTAAAAAAAATTGATTGCAAATCTGCACCTCGATAGAGCAATAACAATTTTTCATACAATTATTGTTTTACCATTTACTGAAGATTTTCGTGCAAATTAAAATCTCTCTATTTTAAATTTATGACGTCTAAATTGCGTTAGTTTTCAAAATTTTTTTTACCTTATTTTTAATTGTCAGATGAATGTGCAAAATCAAATGACAATAATCTGATTACAAAAAAGTTTGAATTCATTTGCGGATGATTAAGATGTAAATTGAGGAAGTTGCATTTCTGGATCAACAAAGCGGTGCATTGCATTAAAGCAGCTTTGATTCCATTCATTTGATCCAGTCCAGCCGTGGCCGCCTCATTCAAAAGATAATTGATACGCGACTGCCACATAGTGATGCATTTGAGAGAAATGTAATGATATCCTCTTCGCCAGATACTAAAATATCTCCGTTCTTTTCTTCTGACATCATTTTTCTCGTCCTATTTTCCTATAAAACAATGTTCTTTACAAACAAAAAGATTTGAAAAACACGCGTTACAAATAAAAAATCTACCAATATTAACATATGATATAATTCAAAATTTGTCACAATATTTTTAAAATAAAGTAAACAATGCAACAATAAAAAATTAAAAACTACTTTCACTAAGCAAATGTGCGAAAGAAGGAAACGCAATTCGGTTGAATTTATTTAAAAAGAAAAGACAAACATTCGGCGCCTAACGCGAAATTCCATCTCTCCATTCTCTGTTCTTGTCTCTCCCGATGCTATTTATATACCTATACATATACAGAAAGAATGTACATGTGGATGTATACGTTGCGTTACTCCCCGAAAATGCTGCGAGATCAAAGTTGAATTGGAAGGAAGTTAATTAAGAAAATTTTTGGACCGAGCCGCGGCAAAATTTTGGAAACTTTTATTCGAAAAAGTCAACAGAGAAATGGTCTACGTGATAATGACACCGACTGTATCCGTGACAGAGTATTCTCAGAAATGAAAACATGTCATTTACGGCGATACGGCCAGCAGGGTCGACATCGATGATTTTTCCTCGACTTTTCTGACGGCCTAGAGTTGCTGCTGCGAGCGAGTTTCGTCCCGGGCATTGTCCGCTATCAAACATTAGCAAATGCAGTTACCATGCTGAGGGTATAAACAATCGAATAACACTGTTCAATATTGTTGACAAGTGCTACGACCAAATTGATCACGGTAAATATCTTCGTCTTTGTTATTGTTGTTGTTGTTGTTTATGCATGCGGGCGAGTTTGCGCGTGTGATTGCATTGATTGCACGATCGACTGTCGTTTCAACGGACGTTTTATCAGTCTATTTGCGTCGTCAAGTCGGACAAAAAACAAGCAAACGTAATTTTGAGGTTAGGTTCGGTCGCATCGGAGTTTGTCAGGAACCTGGTGAACTTGTTGTCCACGATTGATTGTCTTAGTGGTTGTTTTTACAATTGTTAAGTTTTTATTTCAATCGAGGCTTATATTGAGGTTAGGACGTGTGGAATAAAATCATAATAAAATCGATTGATTGCGTCGTTTTTGTGCTTCAGAAAAGTGTCAGTAGAAATCCAGAGTTTTGTCACACTCTGATTTGATAAGTTAGGAATTTCCCATTTTTCGTAAACAAACTTTGATGTATTTTCACTATTTACCGTTAAAACACGGTAGAGTTTTTTCATTTGTCCGTTTCTTTTTCTATCAAATACCCAATACTTCGTTTGTTTTTGTTTTATTTGTTGTTTCTTAATTTCTAATAAAATTGATTTAGTGTCGTAATTACACATTTTAAAGAAAAGGTTTTTTAAATTTCGAGTAATATTCTTCGAATTTAATTTTCGATTTTAAAACCAGTCAATAATCTATATTAGAATATCAGCTGAGCATAAAAGGCAAGATAAGATTGCGTTTCCAAATGTCCATATATTAACGAAAAACAAATTATCGTTTCCAACAGGCTGTTATAATGATATTCTTTAATTTTACAGGTTCTCAATTAATATTAATGATCTTCTCGAGACCATTAAACGTTCCATCAAATGGCGCTAACATCCTAAATTAATTAAATCCAGCCTATGGATTAAACTATGAAAGGTATTTATCATTTATATCCCTTTTGAAGAATAATTTTTTTTCATAAATGTGAACAAAACATATATTTTGCACGTTTGTCAATTAAACGTTTAATTGTTGAATTTTATTATTTTCTTTTGTGGATGTTTTTATGTTCCCTGATATGTTTTCATTGTAATTAAATTCACAAATTCAACAAAACCAAGGACAACATTTAATATTTAAATAAAAACAGTTGAAAAATTAAAAGTTAAACAATGGAAGTTGAATAAAGTAAAACGAATAAAAAAGAATGAAAATCGATAAACGAGTGACTAATTGAATTGTTTGTTTATCCAGGACGTGAACAAATTCTGCAGTGATAAATGCTGAAATGCCTATGTACTCTAAAGTCAATAATGGTTATCCATCAAACGTCTCAGCACTTATCCGACAAACGCTACTTAACTGCAATCAAAATCATCAATCGCTACCTTCGAACGTAACGTCACAAACGATCAAACCAATTGTTGATCAACAGCCCGTTAGCTCCCTTAATTTGACATCACTGAACAATTTGTCCAACACGTTGTGTACAATGACAACCCACTCGAACGTTAGCTCTACTCAAACTGCATCGTTACAAACAAATGTCGTTGATTCGGCGGTAATTATTACCTCTAACATTACCACTAGCAAAAACACAGCCCTGCCCATCAATCCAAGGCATGAAGTTAAACTTAATGCAATGCCGTAAGTAACACTTTGTTTCTCACACCCTAGTTTTAAAAAATCTTTCGTTACTTCATTTAATAAAAAAAACTTCCCATTCGATTGCACAAAGTATCAATTTGTCAAAAATCGTTCACTTTTCTCATTATTTATCACCTATTTTGTATTACGAAAATCTCTAGTTGTAACTTTGAACTTTTTACCTTTTTCTTATAATTAAAGGAAAAGTGACAGAAGATTGTTAAGGATAGATTTAGGGGGGGTCAAGGTATGGATAACAAAACATTAGAAGGTGTGTCTTAGTCTAGAGCTGCCTCGTCGTTGTAGAATTTAGTTTCGGGTTTTTTTATCTGTAATTTTTCTTTTCATTTCTCATTCGGAACTTGGACGAAAACTGATGTTTTAATTTTCAACAGCTGGTTTCATGGCAAAATATCACGAGAAACGGCAGAACGATTGTTGAGACCAAGAGAAGACGGGCTGTTCCTAGTTCGCGAATCGACCAACTTCCCTGGCGACTACACACTGTGTGTGTGCTACCAAGGTCGAGTGCAACATTACCGAGTCAAGTACAGAAACAACCAACTGACGATTGACGACGAGGAGTTTTTTGAAAATCTAGCCCTACTCGTGGAGCATTACGAGCAAGATGCGGACGGGCTTTGCACGCAGTTGATCTCGGCGTTGCCGAAACAAGGCAAACAGGACTTTTGTGTAGACCCAAAGGCCTTTGTGGAGGCGGGATGGGTGATACAGATGCAGGACCTGGAGCTGCGCGAGTGCATAGGCAAGGGAGAGTTCGGCGACGTTATGCTAGGGGTTTATAAGGGCGAGAAGGTTGCGGTGAAGATGCTCAAGGATAACAGCGAGGCGGCTCAGAGGTTCCTCGCTGAGGCCAGTCTGATGACCTCGTTGATTCACGATAACCTCGTCAAGCTGCTGGGACTGGTTTTTAATAATCAGCATATGTATTTAGTCACTGAATATATGAGCAAGGGCTCGCTTGTTGATTATCTAAGGTCAAGGGGAAGGTTGCACGTCTCGAAGAAAGATCAGATCAACTTTGCCTAGTAAGAATGAAGATGAATTTTTTAATTTAAGATAATTCACATTTAGATTTGGGTGACTTTCTTACTGGTTGGATTATTTTAACTTTTGTGTGTGCAATTTCAGTGATACGTGTGCAGGCATGGCTTACTTAGAATCAAGACACGTTGTACATAGGGACTTAGCTGCCAGAAACGTGTTGGTTGCGGAAGATGGATCTGCTAAAGTTTCCGATTTCGGCCTAGCTAGAGATGAAAACTTTTCACTCGATGGTGGAAAGTTGCCTATCAAATGGACTGCACCTGAGGCACTAAAACACAATGTGAGATTCTGTTACTTCACATTTTTGAAAATAATCAACATTTTAAAGAGTAGAATTTGTACTGATTTAGTATTTTTGTTACTTTTAGAAATTTTCAAACAAGTCCGATATGTGGAGTTTTGGTATCCTATTATGGGAGATTTACTCTTTTGGCCGTGTACCTTATCCAAGAATTGTAAGTTGCAACGAAAAAAATGTTCCCTTTATATATTTTTTAATGTTAATTTTGCATATTAATAATTTATTAATTTGAAAATAGCAATTAGCTGACGTTGTAAGGTGCGTTGAAAAAGGATACAAAATGGAACCTCCAGATAGTTGCCCTCCCGAAA
Organism: Telenomus remus; assembly: GCA_020615435.1. Lineage (NCBI taxonomy): Eukaryota > Metazoa > Arthropoda > Insecta > Hymenoptera > Scelionidae > Telenomus > Telenomus remus. The sequence goes on along the minus strand of CM036337.1, from coordinate 8,192,295 downwards.
TTTATGAAATAATGAAACAGGTAAAAAATTTATTATATTGTGATATTGCAAGTTTCATTCTGTTGTTTAAATCTAACTTTTGGATGTCAATTTTTCTTTTTAGGCCTGGGATTTACAACCTGAAAAAAGACCTACTTTTAACGAAATTAAACATAAACTAGGGAATCTCCAAACTGAGTACATTAAAAACATTAATTAACGAACCCGTTCCCTCCGTTGGATTCGATTTAATATATACTAAAGCATTTATATTGCGTGTTTGGTGTCTTTCGATATCTTTCAAAAAGGATATTTATTAATTGAAAGAAAAGGCAAAAACAAAAAAACTATACAAATGTATAAAATATGTGTATTTTTCGTTGACTGAAAATGCGTCCTAGTTGTAGAATTCCTAACGATACTTTATATTTATTGACTTTATTGAAAAAAATGAAAAATATTTTTATGCGAAACATATGAAACAATTTATTTTCAGTATTTGTTTTTGTCAAACTAATTGAAACGTCACGTTGTTTCTTCCACAATTAACTAAAAAAGCAAACAAGAAATTATATATATATGATGATAGGATTTAACAGTGCTGCAATTTTTCTTATGTACATAGTAAACGATCATATCTATTTATTTTGTAACTATGATTTTTCAACGAACTGAGCAAGACATGGAAAATCGACTAATGATAATATTTATAAATTTGTATATTTCGACATAGATTTTGAATGTCATAATCACTTTTACAACTTTTTCTGTAACTACATAAGGTGCACTTATGAGAGAGATTAAAAATTAAAGAAACACTAAAAATAAAAATCTGGCATTGTTATTAAAACTGTTGTTCTTTTTTTCAGAGACAAAGGAAACAACGAACAGATCGTTCTCATATATTTATTAGCTAGCTTTTGTACAAATATTCGCTTTTCATGATTAAAAATTTGATTGAAGTAAAAGACCTAAACATGTTGATGACTCTTGTGTATGGCACTCTGGTATAAAATTCTCCCACGAGCACTAATTGTAAAATGCAATATCAAAGCAGTGCTGCAACTAAAAACTCATGTTTCAATATGAAATAAAAATCACTTATCACGTTATTAAATACAATGTACAAATAAAAAACTTAGATTAAAACTTAAAATACAAAATGTTTCAGTCTTTTACTTGAATGCAGTGTGGATTTATACAATTTATACATATATAATATAAAAAACTTGAAAAATTATTCGATAACAAAAACCAAGAGGGTCCACTTAACATTAAACGACGATGGCTGTACAATTTGACTTTTTTTATCTTTCTTTCAATTGTGAACTAACTCAATCTGACGATACTTTTTGCGCAAATTGCTCACAGAGTCTTTGAAAAGAACTGGATCGAGTCTGACGTTCGATCTTAGCAGCGGCATGTAACCGAACACAGCGACAAAAGTATTCATACAAGTTTGTCGCTGTATAAAATGGTCAGGATCGTTCCAGGGTGACCTAGAAAAATGATAATAAAAAGTTTAATAATAACGTAAATCAACTTCTTTCTTCGTTTAATTTCAAGAAACGCTGCAGCTAGTATATACCTTACGCCAGTTGATGTATCTTTATATAACTTCCGTTGAGTGACTTTGATAGGAGGTCGTCGAGTTATGTGACTGACTAAAAAATTCATAAGTATGTCTTCACAATTTTGCGACTGCTGGACTGTTTTGTGAAGTGTTGAACTTAGTAACTCAGTGTACAAAACATTATAATAACGGTGATAAAACGCAGCTCCCGTTAAAATAATACTATATTCATTTGTCCATTTGCTCGTGTATCCCCATGATCGCTGTACAAAAAAATCCATTTTTTAATTGATCTCTTTTTTTAAAGAAAAATAAGGTTTTAATCTTTGAATTTGATATATTTGATAGTAACCTTAGAGTCATCCCAGTAATGAGATCTAGCGGGATATCCGACGATCCTGTCAGGAAAGCTTTGCCAAACGGTGAAGGCAAAATCGATCTCGTCAGTATTGAGTACTGCGTCTTCGTCTAAAGATAATATTGCACTAGTTTTAATGAATACGTGGGGATAAAATCGCTGAGATATCCCTTCGATGGCTACAACTTGGATGGACGCTCTGATACCTTGCCATCGCGGTCTCTTAGGAATTGGAACGTCGGAATTCCACATCAAAATAATCTAAAAATCACAAAATTTAAATCAGAATTAATACATTCAAAAAGTGAAGAGTTTAAAATAGAAAGTAAATAAAATTTGTATTGACCTTATCTAAATATTTGCTTTTGGCGATGCTTTTTAGCAGTCTATAAAGTACAGCAGTTGATCCCAGCTGGGAATAAATAATTGCTGTGAAAGTTTTGCCAGGATTGCTGTTCGAGAATGGGAGTTCTTGTTGACTATCAGCGAATTGTGGAAAAACAGCCAAAGCGCCTGGGTTGCTGTTCCACAGGATGCCTTCTCTTACTTCTTCCCAGTTCAAACGTTCTCGCACACACTGCAAGTATTCAGACGCATAAATCAAACAAAATTACACGAAACTTTTAAGAAAACTTTTATTGAAATCATTTTTCATACCTCAAAAACGGTGAATATAATTTTTTCTATCGATGAAAAATACCGTTCCCAAAGAAACTGAGTCTGCTGTCTGAGTTTAAATATCTGGTCTTTTTCAATCGATCTAACAATATCAGGAATCTGTAAATCAAAATTGAAATGTATTCAAAAAATAAAAACTTATACAAAATTGTAAGTTTAACTCCATTTTCAAATGAAGTAATATTTTTAATTGAGTTCAAAAATAGACCTGAAACAAAAGTCTCTCGTCTGAAAAAATGACTGCCTGGCTCCAGTCGATGCGATCATGAAACGGCAAAGCCCAGCCATTGCTAAGAATAACTGGTATGCAACCAGCTCTCAAAGCTTCCAAAAATCTAAAACTACCAAGTCTACGACCTCTTGGTACAAGACAAAAAGTTGCGTTCATCAATAAAATTTCATAATCGTACCTGAAACCAAAATTCAATCTTTATCAAAAAACAATATTTTTTACTTTTTTTTAAGAAAAATACTTTTTGTCAATTTTAATTTTTATACTAAAAGATAAAAGATAATATATATAGTAAACAAAAAAATAGTAATAGATTAATAATAATAGTTATAGTTAAAGATAATTCAATTTGACAATAAAACATTTTCGTTACAGTCATATTGAATGTTCAAAGTTAAATAATAACTCGATATCGCGTCAGAGTTAGTCAAGGGGTTAACCTCTCAACAGATAAAAAACAAAATATGCTGCAGTCGCAGCAAAAAAGTACACTTGAAAAAACATAAATGAATCAACCATGTTACAAAATTAGTCTTAAACATGACGTAAGTTCAGTAAATTCATTACTATTCAAGACATCACAAATTGCAAAAAACATTAGAAACTAATAATAGAAAAACTGTCGAATAATTATTATCATCTATTAAAAACTCAGTATTACAAATGCAATATAAAACCTTCGACAAGACCTCAACCTTTGTTTCTAACATTATTAAAAAAAATGAAAAAAGAACACAACTAAAAAAGTCCAACTTACGTATCATATTCCTGGTTATCCTGCTGACAGTGTTCATCCTGGAGTTCCCTCCAAGCCTTTCCATGCCTGCACGTCGTTACAAACACCATATCCTTTCCATTGTGCAGGTGATACAGTGCGTTTCTCGTCTCCGAACCGATCCCATGAACATACCTCTTTCCCTTAAACGCAGCCACATACTTCTTATTAGAAAAGTTGTTATCCGAAGCCTGCCCCGGTTCACCTCCTCGCTCCTGGTATTGCTTGCCAAACAGTGGAATCGAGATATCAAACTTGGGTCGGAGCTTCGAAATAGACATGCTCGCCTTTGCCAGGATCGCATATCCAAGATCAAACGCCATCGACTCCTCCACATAATCCGGCCAGGTACCCGAATACAAATTAAAAATCAGGTGGTTCTTTCCGTTGTTCCAAAACGGTAACCTCATAAGTTTTGATTGCAAATTGTGGACGAATTCTGTGGAAAGGGGGTCGCGGTCCAAAGTGTCCAGGGCCAGTACAAACAAACAGGCTCGAGCTGGGTCGGAGGTGTAATACCTCGACTCCGTTATCACGTTGAGAATTTTTTGGTACAGGGGACTGATCACCTCCTCCACGGGGTAAACGTAGACTGTGAACCCCTGAGTGCACCTGCTGAAGTCGAAACAGTTCTCCATGCGACAATTACGGGTGTCGTGGTGAGAGGAACTCCGGCTGATTATCGACTTGCTCTCGTAAGGTTTCAGGTCCTTGTCATGAAACTCCTCGTTGAGACTCAGGTAGGGCTGCAGCTCTTCGAACTTCCAGTACTCGTTGTTTAAGCTCTTCTTCATACCTTTTAAACGGTATCCACCGAAGTAACAGTAGCCCAGGAAGGCACACGTCACAAACAGTAAGAGATAACGCTTCTTCGCCTGCATCCTGCTTGGTATTTTTACCAATTTTATTTCACCATCCTTTGATGTCCTCCTGAAAATAAATAAACAATCAATTTTAGAAGGTTGATTTTGTTGTTAAAAATATTTGGATGTATTTTTGGATAAATTATTTTGTTTTCTACTCATGCAATACTTTTAAGCGACTGTGGCGAAAGCTAGACTGTAACTGAGATGCATGTAAGACGACACCAGTGGGTTAGATAAAAAAAGAGGGAAATAAAAATGAAGAAAGGACAGCTAAGCGGAAATTTTTTTTGTGATTGAAATTAAAATTTTTACATAATGAGGATAATTGACATTCACTGGATGTAAAAACAGGGACGATTTTTCCTCAAAGAAAACTTGTTGTTTTGTTGTTTTTTGTTTTTCAGGCGGATTGTTCCACTTGAAAGTGACATTTGGGAGCTCCAAACAATGACTGACAAGCGAGGGGAAGATTACTACAATACGGAGCAAATGTGATAATGGCAGTTGGACAAGTGACGACGGAAATAATAGGCCGGAATGAATGCAACGGAGTCAGCGTTTTACATACCTACATGCTTACGTTGAGACGAGTCTAATGACGATTGCTTGTCATTGCAAAAAATCACGGTTGAAGGTTAACTCTCAAGTGCGAATCGTCGGATGAACTTTGCATCTCGCAGCGTCTTGCTCGATTGGCACTCGCGATTTTTTTCCTCTTCTCCGTTTCAAATGATTGGCATTTCGGTTGGTTTGTTTATTCGAAGCATGGTTGAAACATAAACAATGCGTTAGACTCGAGCGAATACGCCGAGTCAAGTGCACATCATGACTGAAGTCCTGAGAGGGGTCGCGCGTGACATCGTTGTCGATTTGACACGCGGGTGAACAGGCTCTGTTCTTCACAGAATTATCGATAAATGTTGTTGCAATAAATAAACATTGTTGCTGAAGCGCTGAAGGCTTATTTTCAACGTCAATTGTTGTACCGTGTGTCTCAGTGTGTCTGACAGAACCGTCGGCTTTCTGTATAAATAGGGCTACCAACCTTGGTGACGAAAATGACACTGTAGAAGTTCCCTAGATTTCAAAAAAAATACTACAGCAACATTTTCGAATTAATTTTTTGATGAAAAATAAAGGAAATTGTTGTTTTGGTGTCGTTTATTTTATCAAATTTGTTTGTTTACAATAAAAAGATTATAATTTTTATTTACACGTTTTGCAACTTTTGGGTGCACAAAAATTATTGCAAAAATTTGAAAATTGTTGGAAAAATTGTGCAGTTAACACGATGCAAGTTTTTCCAAATGATGCATAGCGTCTTTCAATTTCAAAACTAGTTCCTGAAGCTGCTGAATGTTGCATGTAAATTTAATGATACTTGTTTGATTATTTTTCATTACTTTTAGAAAAATGCTGTATCGCAATCTTCCAGTTTGTGATGCACTGGTCTGGAAATAGAAAAAAAAGATGTAAATTCGTTTGTTTGAGGATGTTTTTTGAAATTTTGCAAATTTTTTATTTTACCTTTAACGTTTGTTCTAATTTCCATTTCACATCAACAATATGAGGATGACTGTTTCCTATAACTTGCAAACTTCCTCTGATCGTGTTTTTGTAGGTTTTGTACAATTCTGACAACAATTTGACTTGCGGTTTCAATAATCGAGTATTGTTGAGCTCGTCGTCCAGCTTTTGCAAATCCCAGTTGTACTTTGCCACTTCAGTTATGAAACTCAAAATACTTGCGGCCGACTTTTTATGAGCTACAGAATTGCATGTATTTTTATCAATGTTTTCTGAAATTGCAAAATTGAATGTTTGTTATTGTTTATGTTTTTAACCTAAAATACAAAAAGTGTCAAACAAATGTTCTTAAACTGAACATTTTAATTATTTGCATAATACACGCATTGTTTATTAAATGTTTATGAATTAAAAAATTATTAATTGTCATTGTTAATTTGGTACTTACTTTTCGAATTGTCATTTTCGTTCATGAACAACTCACTGAGAAGTAATTGCAAATCCTCAACACTTACGTTGTTTATCGTATTATCATCTATCAATTTCATGATTGCTATACTATTCGGAATGTCCATTTTTATGTATATATTGAACTAGCTAATTTATACTAAACTAATGTATGAAAATTTTGTTTTCATCTTCTCTCTACCCTCGCTTCTGTCTTGCCAAGATATCTAGGGAGATTGATAATACTGCCAACTTTATAGATCTTCAAACTTGAACTTTATTTCAATTCTTTGTTCTCTTTTGAACAAAACGGTATGAGAGATATGAGAGATTGTTCGTATACAAGAAGTACAAAACTTGTTTTAAAAGTGCAAAATAAATTTGATAATCATTTTTTGACAAATGGATGGATCGTGGAAGTATGGTAAGAAAATAGACAAGAAAATGCGTAGAAAATATGAAAAAGTTATAAATACACATGGAATGTTCCGTATATTAATAAGACTGCAGACCTATTCATCGTTGCTATCGAGAGTACTTTCTGGATATCGAGCATCTGGCTTTTTTCCCACCTTCGCAGATTCGTGGTTTTCTATACCCTTGTAGCAATTTGGTTGGAGACGACTTCCACGTCCAAGTACGTTCGGTTTGTATTGTGTCTGGGAATTTCTGCTGACTAATGTGCTCCAACTTGTCTGCTTTGTTCCTGTTCTTTTTGGTGCCTCCATTTTTTCATTGTCGTTTGGCTCATAAGCTGAAAGTGTCCATTTTTAATATAATAACATAAAAAAAATTGTACGAATTCTAACTCATTCCTGATATAAAAAAACTCTCACATTGACTTGATGATGGTTGAATTTTGGCTGCTTCTTGTTTATTTTTCGGATTGGCAGCTGTATTGGTCAAATCGGACAAAGTCAAGTTACTGAAAGCATAATCTGTTTCTTTCAACGACGCTGACTTCTTAGCCCCGTTTGCCTGAAACATTAAAAAACCCCAAATTGAAATTATTTTCATTACCGTTCTTTTTGTAAAATAAAAACAGATTAAGGTTCGTACTTTGGATTTAGCATTTGCGTTTTCTTCTTTTTTCGCATCCAATTCTTGGAATCTTTTTCTTTCTTGAGCGCGAAATTGTGCTTTTTTGGCCTTTGATGCGCAGTTGAGTGATCTCAAAATTTGCCGATTTTCAATATGTTCAGTTGGGTCATAAGCTGGTACATCAGCATCCTGTAAAAACCAAATCGAAATTATAAAAAAAGAAGAAAATAAGGAAAGATGAGTTTCTAAAAAGAAAAACTGATTTATTACCAAGTCCCAGTTTTCAGTCTCGGGCATAAACTGCTTTTGAATTTCATCTATTGAGATCGCGTTGATTTTGTTCGGATTTTCGACAGCGTGGGTGAACGAAATCACTTCTTTAGCATCCTCACAATTTTCAATGTGGTGCTAAAAGGTAAAGAACAATAAATATTATGAATTTTTCAATCATTCACTTTCTGAATCTCAAATAATTCTGACGGTCAATAATTACATCGTAATGCATACGATGAATTCGGTGTGTCGAATTGAAGACGCATGTCACCAATTCCTTGTTCCGGTTATTAATTTCGCATTTGACGATATGTCTTTGCATCCCGCTTCTTATTACTCTGTGGGACGGATCGTATGGGCACGTTTCAAGAGGGTCGTAGGGATCCATGATCAAATAGTTGATGTCTAAGAATTAAAAAAGAATAGGTAGAACAATAACAAAAGTAAAAAACTAAACACAAAAAAAAATCACAGACACAAAACAAGTTGCAGTTTTCAAAACTTGATAAAAAGTTTTTGAAATAATATGAACACTTATTTACAGTTCTCTATTGAATTTTAGTCTTCCTCAAATGTTTATTATTAAGTTTAATCTGATATAAACGTTATGATTGAAAAAGAGCTATATATAGTTTATCCTATACATCCGCCGTTTAATGTAAACAAAAAAATCATAACAAAGATTGTTTTCTTTATAGTTGAAGGTATGAAGGTTGAAAATTGTCGAAGCTGATTTGAATACGGGATTTTTGACAAAAATATTGTTGAAAACATAAAATTCACGGCCGAATAATAGAACAAACGAATAATCAATCTAAAAATTATCAATGTGAATGAAAACTAACAGTGGAAATGAAATTGGAAGTTAAAACAGTTGATAAAAATCAAAGTTACGCGTTTCAGTTAAAAATATTCAGCTTGTTTATACTTGCGGACTTTTGTCTACAACTGACGTAAGAAGATGAAAACTTACACTTGAAATTTTGATTTCCTGGGAGCCACTGGTTTGGACTAGTCTTCGCGGAATTCAAGACGAAAATGAAACACGCGACGACTACAGTTCTAGAGACTTTTCTCCAAATCTAGTACCAACCGATTTTTATTTTTATAAATCTTTTATTGAATTACATTCCTTTCATTTCTCATTGGTAAAAAATTGATTTTTATCAGTTTAATCAATCGATTAGACTCCAATGTTAATTATCAAATGATATTTTATCTAATTTATTAAACATTTTTAAGTGAAAAATAATACAACAATTCAAGAGTCTCAGTTGGCAACAACTGCAGTTCACTGTTTGATTATCCATCTTGCTTGCTCTTAAAACTTTGTGAACACACTTCTACGAATGGCATAGTTTACGAACGTATCTTATTTCACAAAAATTCCTTTCGATACACATCATAACTATGGGATCTATCTGCGAGTCGATCGATTCTGAATCTTGAAAATCAAGTTGACGATTTGAGCCCGGAATAAGTGCTTCAGTCGCCGGAATTTTTTACACGTGCAAAAAAAGATCGTCGTGGTTGTTAAATCTCAACTCAATTGTTGCTCGAGGGAGAGGTTATTGTGCCTGTGTTGTGTTTGTACAAAAAAAGTTTATACATGTTCAGCAATCGCCCATAGTATTAAAAATATTTTTCTATAATTACTGTTAACCCTTTTCGTGTGCAAGTACAATTGTTTCAACTCGGTATTAAAACTGTTGACATTGGATATTTACTAAGGTGAGTTTGTGTTTCGAGTTATCTTTAGTTTGCTTACATTTTTTTACGGCTCAAAGACGATAACTCAACGTGACAAAACTGTTTTCAAAAAAAAATTTTTCTTTTGCGTTTTGATGTTCCTTTCAAATCGTAAACAAACAAATGATTGCAAAAAATGTTATTATATTGCAAAAAGGTGAGTAACGCAAATTTTCTTTCATTCAAATTTCATATTCAATTCGAAAAACATTCATTGTTTATTGCTCCATTTGGTATTGCTGAATTTTTGTATAAATTTTTGTGGTTTCTTATCAGTTATGAGTCAAAAGTTGATAGTGCACCAATCGCAGTGACATCAATTAACTTGCAATTAACTTATTTTCATTTCCTTGAACAAATTGTATTTAAAAAACTGCCAGTACTTATATTTACACATGGAACTGATAAAGGCAGTGATATAAGTTTTCCATCGTGATGAAATTGACACCTGTATTTGATACTCGTACTCCAATCATAAAAACCTGTATTTCATTGAAGCGTAGGTGAGATTGCCAATGGTCAACATTATATTTCTCACATTTACATAATACTTCATCGAATAAATTATTAACATTGTTTTCAACTTTAGCCTCAATTGAAGTGATTGCACCGCAATTAGTTTCAAATTCATGTTCAGTTTCAAAGGCCTTTGATGGACAGTTTTTTTCTCACCGAACAGAATATTCGTTTTAGAAATCGAAAGCCAGTTTATTATCTCAGGTAAAGGTCACAAGAATTCGTTCCTAATGGACGCAGTTTAACAGATCAAAATCGACCTTTGAATTCGAGTTATTGAAATCATTCAAATCTGTTATAATAAATTTAATCGAGATATGAATCAAAAATTAAACGAACAAATGAAGTCTGTGAGGTTTGCGGTGTATATAAATATGCCATTTCATAAAAGCTCGGGAAAGTTTTGATTTAGAATGAATAGCATTCGAGGCAGATTTTTGCAAGACACATTTTTTGAAATAATATAGGATAAGAGACCGTTAGCGTGATAACACAATGGACAGTTAGATATCTGAGATGCATTATCAGTGCTTATCCCAGTCAAAGCCATTCAAATTAACACGTAGGAAGAAAAGTTTTAATTACAAATGAGTTTGTGAAGAAACATCTTAGTCATCCTAGATTTCATTCCACATTGATTATGGTGTAACAAATGATCTATTCACTTCGTTCATATCCCAGGTCAATAACTCCTTGATTGTTTCACAACGCGGCCTGAGTTGCTCCAATTCTAATTTTTCTCCCCTCCTACAGATTTTTTTTTCACCTCATTGTTTTTCGCCCACCGAACTATAACACTTTTTTTGCACGTTCCTTTTACCCGATCCTTGCTGAATAATATCACGCAACAGCATTATTTTTGCAAATCGCTGTTTTTTGCAAAAGAAAAAAAAAGTAGAGAAAAAAAATGCCAAAGCAATAAATATTCAATCAAATGTCAAAGGTCACACGTACAAACTGAAAAAGAACGAGTGGTTTGGTGCGTAACATTTGAACGTAACTTGACCTCTCAAAATCCGTTCCAAGTTACGCGTCACTGCCCAAGAGTTTCCCAACCGGAACCTGACATTATCTTTTATTATCCAAAAAGTACAAGAAAAGAGTACCAATAAAAAATCAATAAAAAAATCAAACCCAGATAGAAATGAAAAAGGAAATTCACAAAAGGAAAAAACAGGTTGTGTTTTCTAATTTCTGGTATCTTAATTTGAGTTTCTCCAAAGTTTTGTTTTTATAGAAAAAAGAACAACTGTCTCGATCTTGATACCGTGGAGTAAAACAGACAAACCTAACTGAAATCTCGATTCAATCATCATCGCCTTTTGACCTTATTCAACAATAAGACTCAGAGGTGTTTGGAGATAAGGTCGCGCTAAATAATAATGTTACAGGTTTGCCCTGCCCTTTTCGCACATATCTCAAACTCCATCTCTACTTTTATCCGAACCGTGTTTACTTGTAAACAAAAACATTTTGCAAAAAATTGTAAAAATTGCAAAAAGTTCGTTCAAAAAAACTAGAATAAGACGTAGAAGAGATTTTTAGATAACAGAATCTAGAACACCTGTTGAAAAAAAAATTGCAGAAACAAATTAAACAACCAAAGAAATTGAGAAAAAAATGTTTAATCTAATTAAAAATACTAAACCATGAAGGAATGAAGTTAAGAGTTTGTAAAAGAAGTTTGTAAAAAAAGGATGATAAAAAGAGGAACTCGGAGAAGAGGTAGAAGTTGAGTTTTAGAAGGTAGAAACGGGAGCACCTGTTGGAAAATGCGTAACTGAGATGGGACGATTGAAATTAGAAGAGAAAAATGAGCGGAGTGGTTGGCTGAGGCGAGCGAATAGGTAGATAAACAGGCAGGTAGGTAAGCGGGGCGAGAATGCACCTGGTCGGTTGTTCTTGAAGCGTAAGAGTGACCTGCGAGAGCGCAGGCTACAGTGGCCGTGTGTCTGCTCGGTTGGCGCGACCATTATTTCGTGCTGCAGTCGTGGCTCTCCGCCACCGCGCCCCGCGACCCGCAGGTGAGCTTTGGCTTTCGACTGGGCCCGCGACCAGCCCAGTGAGACTCGCGCCACCGCCCCGAACCAGCTTCGCTTAGATAAATATGCTCAATTATGTGAACGCGCTCCACCGCGTCAGGCCGTTCGCTCTTACGAAACATATGTGACTCCTGTCCACGATCGCTGGGCCGCATCGTCCGACGCGACCTTTTTTTCCTGGGTAAATTAAACTACAACTCTCTTATACGCGTTACTTTTTTTTTCTCTTCCTCTGTTAGTTCTCTGTTTTTTTCTCTCCTCCTTAGAAAAATAGAGGCACGTCATCTCCCACCGTGGGTCAACATTTTGTAATCATACACATTAGAAGACTCCTTTCTACGAACAAATGAGACGGTCGCTCTTTTTTCTCCATGGGAAGATGATTAGGAGTAAAAAATAGAGGAGAGAGAGATGAAAAATTGCAGGTTTTTTGTTGAGCGGGAAATGGGAGATGACTTTTTTTCGATGCACGAATCGGTCGCGAGTGTGGTGCGGTTGAAAAGTTGGTGAACGAGTTTGTAGAGGTGGACTTTATTGAGGAAATATTTTTAATTGCGACGCGAGATCGTGAGGGGAAGGTGAAAAAGAGAGGAGACGAAAAAATGTTAGTCTTTAACCTGTCAGTGAACTATCACGTATCGCGGGGCAGTGTGTGTGTGAGACAAGCACACAGGTGAATGTCGGAGTTTTGATGATCTATATTTGTTGGTTCGAAGGTCATTTGATTTGCATTTCATTTCAAACGGTTCGTTCTGCAACGAGTTGCCGACGATTGTTTATCTTTTCTATTCTATTCATTTGGAGTAACAATTTTTAGGCGAATTTTAAATGTGAAAAGCAGATCTAACTTGGTTTCGACTGTAAAAAGAAGATATTTAGCGTATAAAAATAAAATGTAATGTTTTGTTTGGTGTTACAGTTTATAATGGATAAAGAACCGCGAGACCTGAACAATATCGAGGAAAACAAAAAGTCCGAGATGGATTTAAGCATGTTGTCTCAGCAGCAAGTCTCGTACTCAGCGACTAATTATTCGCGCGACGTGGAAACTGAAGTAAGTCCGATCACGAGCAACCAATTAAATTTAATTAATAACAAACACTCCAATACCGCCTTTCCTAATTTTCACCACGTTCTTAATTAACTTGAACGTCACTTTTTAATCAACTTCCAATCCTCCAATTACATCCAATTAGATAACCGATTGAAACGTTCAATTCAATCTCTCAGATTGAATTTTGAAATTAAATTATTAACCGACGTATTTATTTAAACATCAAACAAAATAATAAATCTCGTTGAATTTGCAGTTAAAATTGGTACGAGAGGTGCGAGGGTCGTTGGGTCTGGGATTGTCGCTGGAATTGTGTGTGGTTTGTGGTGACCGTGCAAGTGGTCGGCATTACGGTGCCATTAGCTGCGAGGGATGTAAGGGTTTTTTCAAAAGGAGCATTCGCAAACAACTCGGCTACCAATGTCGGGGCAGCAAATCCTGCGAGGTCACCAAACACCACCGAAATCGTTGTCAGTATTGTAGATTAAAAAAGTGTCTCGCGATGGGCATGAGGAGTGATTGTAAGCAATCAGTTTTATGTAATTTACTTTTTTACTAATTTGTTATTTGATCTGATTTTGTGTAATGAAACGTCGTTGATGTTTTTCAGCTGTTCAACACGAAAGAAAGCCTGTGATAGGCGAAAGCAACGTGTCCAAAAGTAACGCACGTGGTTCAAAGATAAAATCAGAACCGCAGCAGTTTATTCCCGAAGTGCAATCCATGTGGGAACAACCTGAAAGCCCGAGTGTGGAAGACCAAAGCAGCGACAGCGATTTGAGCGATGCTCTCACCTTGACTCGGGATCGGTTGCTACTCTCACATGCTTTGGATAATATGTCCAAATTGATAGGAGATGTTAGTAAAACGATTAAATGTCAACTTAGATTTTTTCAGAAGGAAACGATTGTATAATTGTAAAAATTATGATTTAATATTTTAGGATATGAACGGGTCCGGGGAGCTGGACGAAGAATGGACCGGTCAATTGATATCAGAAAAACAAATATCGTTTGAACTAAAAGCGCCGAGTCCAGCGCCAGCTTATCTATCTGTACATTACATTTGTGAAAGCGCCGCGAGAGTACTCTTTTTGTCGGTACATTGGGCCAGAGGAATTCCCGCGTTTCAAGTTTTACCGTAAGTTCATTTTCTTTTGTTTGCATTGTTTTTTGTTTGTACGTTTTGTTGAATATCGTTATGCTCCAAAAAGATAGTAATTTACGACCAATCGAATGAAACTGTGATCTCTCTTTTTTCAACTGGATCTTGGCTTCTCTCTGTTGCAGAACGGAAGTACAGACGGCTCTTGTGCGCAACTCTTGGGGTCAGCTTTTCACACTCGGATTGGCACAGTGCGCTTACACACTGTCCCTGCCAAACATACTGACTTCCATAATCAACCACTTGCAAGCAAACATTACCCAAGAAAAAATAACGGGAAACAAAGTCAAGATCATAACAGAACACTTTATTCGGCTGCAGGAGTGTCTCGGTTCGTTGCATAAGCTGCAGATAGACGCAGTCGAGTACGCGTACCTGAAAGCCCTAACGTTGTTTAGCGCAGGTATTACGAAATTATTCAAAAATTTTGGAAGTAAAGTTCAGGTGACGATTATGAAAAAAAAAATTTTTCATTTGGGAATGTTTGTTGTGTTTACAGATAACTTATTGGGAGGAATGTGGCGAAAGAAAGTGGAGGTACTTCAGGAGGCCGCCTGGAATGAACTTCAACAGCGAGTCACGTCAGACCGACTTCCGCGTTTGTTATTGCTACTAGCTCCTCTGCGCTCTATGAATCAGCGAGTATTGGAGGATCTATTTTTCGCCGGGCTGATTGGCCGTGTGAGCGTTTCTAGCATAGTGCCTTATATTCTTACCATGCAAGACTGTAAATTGGAACAAGATTGTCACATGGTTTAAAATCAAATACGATTTTCTTGAATTAATAATAGACACTTACAAAAGTTGGGGATGAAAGATGTATATTATATTTATATTGAATTGTTTACAAGTTAAGAAGATAATTTACAACTAATTGTGACAATTGGTGTTGATTAACAGAAACGCGTTAAAAGAAATTTGTTTTTTTTCTCTTTATTTTGTTTTTTCGAGCGACGTTATTACGCTAAAAACTTTGGACGTGATTTCGAAGACTCTCGTTGCTGCAATCAATGAAATGAAATGAAACACGACGTGGAATAACAATTATTTTTAGACTGCGCGAAAATGCTGATCGAGCGCGTTTTTTAACTTATTGGGTTGTGTAATAGTGCCGTCGTTCACGAAATTTATAATACGGAAGACTTATTTTACACAACCGCGAGCGTAATTGTTTCGGTGTCTATGATAAAATACAAAGCTGGTGTATTTTATTATTGACATACTTTTGTATAGAGTCTAAACAAGTTTGTTGTCAAGGCAGATTGTATACTATTTCATATGAATAATAAAAAAACAAGTATACGATAAAACTTAACTGCGTCAAAAAATAATTTCAAATTCCAATCAGTTTATTTGTTAAATAGTTTATACGTATAGCAAAAGTTTTAATTGTAAAGTTTTTATAATTTTATAGTTTTAATTGTCAATTTCTTAGGAAATTAGGAACCTTTTGAATTATCCTTTTTTTATTTGTCTCTGTACGTTCTGTAGACGAGGGCTAAGAAAGCAAGAAATCTGAAGAAGATGATCAAAGAAACCAGACAGATAATGTCCACATAAAAGTTGTTCTGAAAAACAGAACAAAAAGTACAGTTTTTGTATTTTTAGGGTTTAAAATTCTGATCGAATGAATTTTATGAAGCCAAACCTCATTAAAGTTCAACGTTTCCAAGACCATATGGCCGTTAGAAATACACGTCGTGTTTGTGTCACAAATGATAGAGTCTACATTTGACCACTGGGTGATTAAAAGTGCTTCATTTCCGTACTTGAACCAAGAAAGTTCTGACAACCATGTGAAATAACTTGGGACAGATCTGAAAACAAAAATCAAATTGAAAAATAAACTATATTTCAAAAACTTTTCCAAATCAAATTCGCACTTACGCTGTGTTTAAGAAAAATCCACCGAATAACAAAAACGGGATGATAACAGGAGGTCCGATCGAAAGTGCTATGGAGATGCTTTCGCTCAAACAAGAAACTAAATATCCTTCAACACACAAATCAGACATTGTTTATTATTTCTTAAATCTTTTTCATCATACAAAATTTAAGTGTTATAGGAAGATAAATTAAACTGCAAATTTGCTTACCAAAGGACGTGGCAACATTTGCCACAAGAGTGACAATACAGAAAGTAATAAAGAATTGATATATGTCGGGGTACAGTCCAATCATCGGATACGTTATAGCTGTGAAAACCAGGGGCACGGCTATAAAAATTGGCGTCTCCGCCAGTGTTTTGCATATAAAGTACACGTCCGTACGATACATCCCGTTGCGATTTTCCTTCAGGAAGATCGGCAATTCGGCACAAAATACCTGCAAACAGAAATTTGAAAGAAGACTTTCAAAACATCAAAAATCTGCAAATAAAAGAAACGAAATAAAAAATAATGAAAAAATAAAAACGCTTCAAAGGCAACTTTAAAGGCGATTAAAGTTTTATGTCGTCCATAAAGCTGTTATTACAGCTGGCCAAACAATTATTTATTGCCTTCAGGACACTATTTACATTAATCACAGCGAAGATGTTCTGAAACGTCATGTTGGTGAGGAAAATGAAAAGCGCTCCGTTAATGTTGATGATACCCTCCTGATTGAACTGCTGGCCAAAGTAAACTATTCCAATTAGAAGCGAAACCATCTGGAATTGCATACCAACCAAAACTTTAAAACACAAACTTGAATAAACCAACTCAATATTTTTGTTTGAAATTAAAAACGGCTCAACTTACGATTGTCTGTAAAATCCGTACTTTTATGAGGATCGGTTCCTTCATCACTGAAACACAAGATCTCCAAAAAACAGCCTTGAACTGTTTGTACCACGAGATTTTGTAGGGCATCCTATAGGCGACGTTGAAATATTGAGTACTCGAGCTGGCCAGTTCATTTTTCATCTTCGAAGATTCTTCGAAAATCTTTCTGCCAAATTCACTACAGGAAAATGCATCGCAAACTGATTCGATGGCGTATTGACACGACGTCTCATAATTTGGAACAACTGCAAGGATCTGGATGAAATAATCTGCCGGATTGTAGTTGCTTGGACAATACGCTCCTAAACTAAAAAATCAAAAGTGCATTTTATAAAATTGCGAATTTTGGTAAACAAAAGTTTGAGTGTTGAAAATGTCGATAAATGGCATTTTCTTACGATTTAAAAAAGTCAATGGCTTCATTGGTGCTTCCCATGAAAGCCACCCTGCCCTCAGCCATCAGGAGTATTTTATCAAAAAGAGCAAACAACTCGGAGGAAGGCTGGTGGAGTGTTACAACGACCGTCTTTCCACGTGCTATAAAAAGTTCTTAAAGTCAAATTAAAGTGTGTGGCAAAATAAAAAAGAATTTGCGGTAACGAAGTGGCGCAATTAGAGGGATAATTTATCGAGTCCTAAAGGAGCACTTCCTGGTGCGAGTTTAATATACCTGATAAAGATTTGAGTATACTAATTATTTGGTGCGCCATGAACGAGTCCAATCCAGACGTGGGCTCGTCGCAAAATAATAACGGCGGGTCCGTTAACACCTCAGCGGCCAGGGACAATCTCTTCATCTCGCCACCCGAGAGTCCTTTCAATCGCCCAGGGATCCCGATAACGGTATCCTTGCACTTGCTCAGAGCCAGCTGGGAAATAAAAAATTTTAATCATCTTATTTGTTTGGTAATTTGATTGCAGCATTTTTCAGATCACGAAGAATGTCACCTCGTTTATGACTTCATCAACTCGTTCAATTCGATGGGCGTAGTTGATGTTTTTGTTCATCCTGACCATCGCGTGGAAGAGCAGGTGCTCATGAACTGTTAGACTCCCGATAAACAAGTCCGTTTGCTGAACGTATGCGGCCTTCTGATCTAACACTTTGGCTTTGATCCTCTGACCGTTTATTGCGACTTGACCTGTGCTGATGGTGTTCTTACTGGATCGAAACGTTAGGGCGTTCAACAAGGTCGTCTTACCAGCACCAGATGAGCCCATGATTACTAGAAGTTCCCCCGGATAGGCCACACCGCAGACTATAAAAAACCGCAGAGAATGAGACTTTTTTTCAAGAATTGGATTTTTTCACGAAGTTGTTTGTTTGTTTGCAACATATTTCTGCAAAATTTTGATTGACTTTTCAATTTAATAGAATTGTAATTTCAAACTAAGATTTGATTTGTTTATTTCAATTTAATTTTTAATTATGAATTCGAATTGTCAGTTTTATCTGACACGGTGCGAAGCGCGCCCGGCGGGCGCTCAGTTTCCGACCGTTATGCGTTAAACAAACTCCAACTTTTAAATATTTTGAATTCGGAATCATAGCATCAGACGCGCCATTAGATTCGTTAATTGCTACAGTATATCCTGTGACGTCATCAGATGCGGACGTGCAGTACACCCTGCAACGCCATCGAGAATACACGTGCGCAATAGATCCTGCGTCACCATCGAGTACGCGAGCGCAATAGATCCCGCGCCACAATCGAGTACGGGTGCGCAATAGGTCTCGGGACAACATCGAGTACGCGTGCGCAGTAGATCTCGGGACACTATCAAGTACGCGTGCGCAATAGATCCCACGCCACAATCGAGTACGCGTGCGCAATAGGTCTCGGGACAACATCGAGTACGCATGCGTGACGCCATTGAATCCGCAGCCGCAGTAGATCCAGTAATGTGAGTAAGTAACTTTTCTTCAATTGCTGAGCCGCTCATTAATATAATAGCCGATCATGTTAACTGATAAATAATTTTTTACCGGCTTGTTATTTGTTCATTTATGTTTAAGTTTAAGTGATTCTAAAATTTTTCATATATTTCGAAATACTTGATACTTAAAATAAATTAATCATATTATAATAATAATTAATAATAATATAATTAATAATATCAAAATACTCAAGATACTTAAACTTTCTTTTTAAAAGATTTCTTTCGACTTTTCATTCGCTTTAATTTTTTTTAAGTTAATCATTCATTTTAACACATTTTTAACTGTTTAGTTGTTATATCAATTAAGTTTCTTCGAACTACATTTGACATCAGATGCACACAGTTTTAATTTGTTTTATTTCCATACATAAATTTTACTATTTAATAATAATAACAATACAATGTTCAGTAGTTTGATATATATAATATAAAATAGTTTGATCGCGATAAATGTGCATCTTTTTTTTATACAATATAAAGCACTTTTCTGGGCTTCGTGACCATTTCGCTACAGAGTGCAGTCAGTTGTCTATCAACTGTCCGTCAGACTCTCCAAGAGTGTTTTGGGGAAGTCTAGACAATTGTAGTCGCGATTAGTTTTGTTTTGGATATTAATTTTAACTTGTTATTAAAAATTGTTTATAAGTTTAATTACATTACGATTTTCGTGATTTTATACTTCAACTTAACTTTGTAAAAAATAAATAATTTCTATTGCTTATTTTACTTTACATTAAGAACAGCAAATGTAACATTTTTTGTTAATCAGTCAAACTTTTTATTTTTAGATTGATTGAATTATCACTTTCTAAAGAACCATACTTTGTTCGCGAAAGCTTGAAATTTAAAGTACTTAGTTTTTCAAAAGATTTTTAAAAACCATGAATGTACAAAATACGATAGCCATATTGTAAAGTTTTAAAAAATAATTTTTTTAGAGGAGGGGGGAATGATAAATATTTTCAAGGTGATACAAACCATTACTAAGGATCTGTTCCTTACAAGTTCTCGATTTCAAACAAGGCACAATCCTTCGACAGAGATTTTTGTCTTTTCCTGTGGTCCAAACGTTTATGTCATGCCAAGAAAAAACGACGGTATCCGATTCATTTTCATTGGTCGTCGAACCGTAAAGTGGTTCTAGAGTGAGATGAGCTTGGTCCTGGTTTAAAGGAAATTTTCAATCAATAAAAATTTTTCGATTTGAATTGCACACTTTTTAACATTAAAAAACTTACTGTTCCATCTTCTGCTCCATAACGAAATTTCCTCGAGAGAGATGGAATTAGAGGTTCACCTTCTTCAACTGTAGCCATGTCTTAGAAAATTCGATTTGTATACAATTGGAAAACTGAAACTAAATTTGTCGAAAAGTTACAAACTTGTTTTTTATTAAACTCTGTAAAAATTATTTTTAAAGAGAAAATTTGATGGATTTGAATTTCAAAATTTGCAAATGAAACCGTTATTATCTGTCGTATTTCAATTTGATTACAACTTAATTTGAAACTGTTCGAGTGACATTTACAGACAAAAAATTTAACATTAAATAGAATTAGCGCATGTAACGATCACAAAACCACAAGCCAACCGCGACATTGTAATGAATGTGAATCTCACTGAAATTTATGTGACGCGGCAGTAAAACATGATTGAAAAAATCTCGTTCCCACATTAGAGCAAGATTTGAGTCTTAGAAAAATCTTATGAAAAGTACCTACTATCATGGGAAGAGAATATATAAACTAAAATTTATTCCAACACTCAGACAGAAACTATAAATTCTTCGAGTATATTCATAATCGGTTTTGTATTGAATTACTCGTGCGCTGTCTAAAAAATGCATTATGAAACTTTAACCGAACATCAAAATACTTACATAAATTAAAAATTTGCACAAAATAATGATCCCGATGGAAAATAAAACTTGCAACAAAATTTTATAACTTTGAAAGTTCAAAAGATTCACAGGCATTGAAATGTTGCACTTGTCACTTCATTTTTCACCATTCACCCTTATCGATTTGTCCAGCAATACCATAACTGAATTTCTATGTCTTCCGATGTAACGAAAATAATTGATCAAAAATTTGTACACAAAAATTGTTCGCCAACTTTCATCTAGAAAATTTCATGACGTTAGAAATACTAGTCGTAGTGTATTAATTCATGTAATTCTGCAGAGCAACTGAGTATTGACAAGCAGGCAGCAGACACATTCACCTTAACGATACCATACATATTATATTTCACCCACCATGTAGAGTACAGTAACACCTATTTGAGTTTTATTTTTGTAGTATTAAAACGCACCGACGGCTAAAGTGCGACTGTGTGCATAAGACGCATGTAACAAAATATGAATCTCTACTTCAATGAATCCTTCCATTCAACACAACTGCGATACGAGTATGCATCACACGCACTTGATTTTGCAATTTTCAAAAAATAAATAAAAAAATACTTTTTTCTTCCACCAACCAATATAGTTATGAGAATACAAGAAAAAAACAAGCATCATCAAATATTGTGTTACTATACAAGTGTTCATTTACATGCGACCGTATACTTTGTTGATTAATCCGATTCGTAATATAACAAGGCGACAAAAAACAAGACAAGTATAATTTACAATGACCTTTTATTCTTTTACAATTTATAATCGATCCGACAATTTTGCATTTAGGTACAATCTATTTCAGCTAATCTTTAAAGGTTGCACTTAAGCTTTAGCTGTGGCAGCAAGGCTTTGTAAGTCCTTAATGCAAGTTTGCAGGGTGGATTTTTGCAGATCTGGAGTAAGGGCTGCATTCACATTGTCTAGGATCCATTGAACCATGTGTTTCTGTTCGAATTGCCTCTCAATGTTGTTCTTCTGCACTTGGTAGTCTAATCGCTTCTTCACCTAAAAATTTCGTTAAACAAATTAAAATTTTGAATGAACAAAATGTGAGACTTCTAAACTGGTTTGATCTCGTAGAATTTTACCTCACTGTAGACAGTAGCTAAGCGAGCTCTGTACTCAGCTTCCAACTGCATCTTAACGCTTTCTTTTTTCGCCTCAGCAATCATGCCAACGGATTCTGTTCTCCAAATTTCCTTTTTGTAATGATCTGCCTGCTCTTCGAACATTTTAATCTCAGCGTTTCTGCCTTGCTGCAAGTTCGCCTCTTGCTCATCCGCCATGGCGTCGAAGTACTGGCCTACTGATTTGCCATACTTTTTGGTAGCATAGATCAAAATAACAGCGAGCGAGCAACCCGTGTAGAACTCGTGCTCAATCACGAACCATTCCTTGGATAAGAGGTAGGTTCCAAAACTAATACCGAACATGTAAGGACCTTGAAAAAAACACGTTTTTAATCAGTTTCTTGTTCAGTTTTTTTTTTCAATGAAAAATATTTTAATTATTTTAATTTTTAATGTCATTTGCAGTTCAGTTCAGTTCAGTTCAGTTCAGTAGTTTGTTGGCAATAAAATTATTATTTTTGTCATTTATACCTGTCACTCCGGTTTTGGGATAGAAAAAAGTGAACCAGTTATCAGGAATGAATCCCATACGAACGGGAGCTGGATCAATCAATCGTACTGGTCGTTTCCACGGTGTGGTCTTTTTGTAATCCTCGCTATCGATGGGTGAAACATTCGAAGATGATGACATAACTTGGGATACTCTGGATATAGATGGCAAAGCTTGCGCTGTAAAACAAACAAATGCATCAGTTTAACTTGTTTTTTGATTTTTATTTTCCTAAGTGTTTTATATTATTTATATTGTTTTCGGTTTGATTTGTCTGATTTCAAATGTTTTCGATTGTCAAATCAAATAGCTAACTTTTTTTAATTGTTACAACTATGATACTATGATATGCGTTTTAATTTTCATAGATTATTTTTAAAAAATTACATTTTCAATTTATTTTTTTCATTTTTAGAATGCTCAGTAGACATGATAAAAGTTCAAATTTAAATTTCAGTGTTTGCAAATAAAGTGTGTTCACGATTGACATAGTCAGCCATGATTAAAACCCATACAAATAAAACCAACAATCTCATTGAAATATTAACAAAAACCAACAATCATTTTAAACGAACTGGGCAGATTTCAAATTGTCACATTATCAAAGGGAATAAGAATTTGTCTATTATGTAATAAATTCTGATGGATTATTAGTCTGATTTAAAGTCAACTACGTACTCAACCCCTTGCATTGTTATGACAGAAAGTAACAACAAATGAACAGGCTAACGATTTTCCAAACAAATGTTGTCTTACAAAATATGCAAAAACATACATTTAAGATTAAATTTTGTGAACAAAAGTGAATTGAGTGTCTGCAAGTATGGGCTAAATAGTGTTTGTCTACTGAACAAATTGTTGGTTCGGTTGAACGATATTCGTTCTGAAAAAAGTTACCTTTGCGCAAAGCTAATCGGGAAAACATCTCGGTTGCTTCTTGTCGGAACCTCAAAAATTAAAAAATCATCCACACAGCCACTATCGGGAGAACCTTTTCTTTTTTGGAGCAATGGCGAGGCTGTAAATACCAGATGGGTATTTGACAGGTGAATTTTCGTACATGCGTATGGTAGCGCCATCTATGTTCGGTAACTTATCGACTGTATTTTTTCTCTTTTTCATTGTTGTGAAGTAAACAAAGAAAGTAAAAGAGGGGATTAAAAGAAAATTAATGTTTCCATTATGATCATTTCAATAAATGGAAAATTGTTTTGATTTAAATACTTGTTGTAATATTGAAATTTTTGATTATTATTTGATCGTTAGAGCTGTGAAATTAAAATATTTTGAGGTTTTGATCCAGCATGTTCTTTGACGAAAGTTTGTTGGTTTGAGTTTGATATTCAAATTGCAAATTAAAGTAGTCGGTATTTTGCATCAAAAACAAAAGTCAAAATGACACATATTTTGCATATAGAAGTTTGTCAAAACGCTGACAGGTATTTTGTATTTTAAAAATTAAAAATAGACTTAACTAGAAGTAGAACAAACAATATAAAATATTAAAATGGTTGTCCTTTGAAAAAAATATAAAATGAGATTTATTTTTTAGCACACTAAGTAAAGAAGAGGTGGATCATTTGATAAGACTAGAGATCGAATCATGGAAAACAACGCTCAAGCTCAACACCTTGTTACTTCCTGAAAATTTTGTCACTGACGTTGTTAAAGATCACATTCAGTCAATATATTGTTACTATGATAATTACGAGGTTTGTATAGATATATTACTTATCCTAGTGAGGTTGCAAATATTTTATCTTCAAAAAACTTTTATTTTTGCAATGAAATTTGTTTTCAGAAGGATCATTCGAAAAATGTTGTCAAATGCATACGAATTTACATCTACAGACTTACGATTGAAGATGCTGCACTGGAATGCATGGAACATGAGAGTGAATCTCTGGCTGTTGCTCATCATTGGATGTTACCTACCGCCGAATTTCATGACCTCTGGATGAACTTGTATTATGATAATCATATAAAGGAAAAAGTAAAATTCTTCAACAATTTTCTTTTCAACAAGTTTTCATATACAGTTGATTATAAATCGCATTTTTTTTTACTTTTTAGTTGCTCCAGTTCACAGAAACAGCCCTGTTATTCTCAGATAAAAAAGTCAATCCAAACATCATGAACTGTAACAAAGTGATTTTACTTTACGGTCCACCAGGAACAGGAAAGACGAGTTTGTGCAAAGCTTTAGCTCAAAAAATGTCCATTCGAATGAACCATCGCTATGCAAGATGTGAACTCGTTGAGATAAACAGTCACAGTTTGTTTTCCAAATGGTTTTCAGAGGTATAGAAAAAGAATCAAATTGTTTTATTTCTTAGTATTCAGAAAGGAAAATTACAGAATTTACTTTTTTCAGAGTGGAAAATTGGTCCAGAAATTATTCACCGAGATCAAAGTCCTTTTGGACGACCCGAGCACCTTAGTTTGTATTTTAATCGACGAGGTGGAATCCCTGGCACATGCCAGAAAGGCCTGTGTGAACGGTACCGAACCAAGTGATTCCATTCGAGTGGTCAACGCTCTTCTGACACAACTTGACCAGCTAAAGTCATATTCTAATGTTTTTGTCTTCACGACCAGCAATGTTACAGAAGCTATCGATTTAGCTTTTGTGGACCGGGCGGATTTGAAACAGTTCGTTGGCCATCCTAATGAAAAAGCGATTTTCAAAATTTATGTCGATTGTATCAGGGAATTGATGAGGGTAAATAGACTTATTGTATAAACTATATCTTTATACCAAAATATCCAATTTAGTTTCTTGGAAAATAAATTTTAATTTACTTAATTTATTTTTGAACTTTTCAGACCGGATTATTAGAATCAGAAGAATTTAAAGACTTGCATGAGATGGAAACCGATGCAGAGGATCGAATTGATGCGATGGAAGACAGTGACGCAACGGTTCACGTGAAGCTTCAATACCTTAGTAAAATAAGCACTGGTTTGAGCGGTCGCACGTTACGCAAAATACCGATGTTAGCATACGCTTTGCATTCGCACACCACAAGCAAAAATTCGTTACGTAGTTTTTTGAAACAAATGTATCTCACGATTAGCACTCAAAAGCAAAACGAATTTGAGTGAAGAGTCTATGTCACTCGGTGTGGGTTCTTTAAAGTAATCTTTTCGATTACTGACCTTTACAATAGTAAAGGATGATTTTTAAGTAAGATATTTAAGTATTTTTTTTCTTTGTTATTATTTTTATGCAAACAATTTTTAAATACATTTTTATAATGAAGATTTTAAAAATGTAAATGAAAAAAATTGATAATTTGTAGTGCTCCTTTTAATAAAACTTTGAATAAGACAAAAATGACAATGCACTTTTAAAATACTGATAAAAGGTTTTGCATCAATGAAAAACAAATTGTGTCATTATCAGAAACGCGATTAAAAGTTCGGCACTATATCGCCAGGAAACGTACGATCTACAATCGTTATCGAATAAAGTTCCGAAGTTGAAAAATTCATTCTGCATATCTCAGATGTGTTTGCCATTGCTAATTATTGTGAATCTGATCAACGTCAGGCGTTCTTGTGTGTAATGAGTTTCTTTTCAATATTGATATATTATGAAAGTACAGAATCAATGATAATTCATTTCTTATCATAAACCGATGAATTTTTATTGACTCGATCAAATATAGATCTCTCTCTCTATCTTTCTATTTTTCTATCCTAACATACAACTTTTTATTATTGAATTTCATTTTCCACTTTTATTACATCGCGAAATTCAACAAAATTAATTGTATGTATCTTTCAATAGAAAATGTCCACTAACATTTTTTTCAGAGCAAAATGTTATTTTTTTATTATTAGGATTTTGCAAAATTTTGCAAATTTGCTTTTTCCATGCAAAAGTTGATCTAATTTATAGTTGACATAATGTACACTTCTATAAATGAGAAAGTGGCTAACATTGGTCTAGTAACCATGTACAAAAAGAAAGGGAAAAAATGTTTCCACATTTTCTTGACACGTGTTTGTTGACGCTGCGTCATACCGCCGACATCATCTGATGCGATCAGTCAAACTTTTGCCATCGTAGTGGTCGGTCAAAGCCGAGTGGTTCTGATCGTAAGCTGCAAACACGTGCACCGTAACGAGCGTTGGTGCTGTTGATACATCACGTTTCTAACTTAGTTCTAAACGATTCTGACACAATTATCTTCACCGTGACACGGATTGTCATAACGCCATACAATGATCAGTGAGTTTCTTACAGAAACCTATTATTCTACTTTCTAATTGTAATTTGCGTTCGGCGATTATTTTACCTTTCGAAGGTGCAAAATCAATTTGTTAAACAAAAGAATAAAAACATGAAAATAATCATAAAGACGATCAGAACATTGATGTTAAACAACATTTGGCAATCCGTAGTATAGCTTTAATTTCTGTAAATTTAAATTTTCAATTGTTTATTTATTTCGCATTTGTGTGAAAACAACTATAAAAAATTGAACAGAAATGAAAAAAGAATTGATATGCACAAAAAAGTCATTGAGAGTTTATGTAATCCTTATTATTTATTATCTAACGACTTAATAACACTTTATGATTCATAAAAAATTCTGCTCAACAAAGTAGAAGTACTGATAACTGAGTGAATGAAAAAAAGTGTGTATGCACTGTTTATAAATTGAAATGGAATGATTGATCGCATCGCAAAAATCAATGTCGATTTAGTAAACAATCGAGCGCCTCGTAAGTGCAGAAGGACAGTGCTGTTTTGCATTTGTCACAATTGTGGAATATCGAAGAATGAAAAATAAAATACGTTCTTTCATTGTTTGAAAAAATTTTTGACAAAAAAAAACAGTTCATGAAAATTAATAAACAAATGTAAAATTATTGTTTGAGTTACTACATTTGCAACGATACTTTTTACACGCACTGTACATGGAACTTTCAAGGATCGAATAAGAATAATTATAATGGATGCTGAAAGTGTACCTTTGTCAGTAAAAAATCTCATCGTTATGTCATTGAAGAATTCCACTTATTTGTTTGGTCACAATTCATTCCGAATTCAGTTTTTTTGCTTTTGTTTTTCATTCCTTACTAAATAATTAAATTTTTAAATGAGGTTTTGTACGTTTAAAGGAATATTTCTAAATCATCTGGTTATTTTAGTAAAAATAAAAATGTTTTAAATTGAAGAAATCAATTTTTTATCGTATTTTTAATCAATAAATTTGATTATTGAAAACTTGTTTTTGAATCAAATTTAAACATTTAAATAATTCATTATGAATTAGAATTTTCGTTGACGGAAGAAAAGTTACGTTTGTCTTTCTACTTATCATCGAAAGAACATTTAATGACGTAGGGTTACTCGATTTCGAATTGATTAAAAGCACGATTAAAACGTTCAGGAATGTTATGCTTTTAGATTGAATTTGTTACCCTGTTTTTGAAAATACCACTTCTTCATTCAATTCTTTCTTAATAAAAAAGTTGTAGGGTATTATTTTGCAAATAATCGCAAAATATTTTTTTATATTTTTCAATAACAAAAAATTATGAATACATTAAAAAGTTATAGAAATAATTTGTTTACTAATTGAAATTTCTTGCTTGATTTTAGGATCACCGACCGAAGAAACACTTGCCATTATCAGACAGAATTTGAAGCAGGAAGATAGGAAACCTGAGGGGATTGACTTCGACAGTTCTCACCCACATGTTTTCGTTACTTTGGGAGCATCGGTAAACAATGTTTTGATCGAGGAGATAAACTCAAATTAAGTCATTAAAATACTTACAGGGCCAGAAAAAAAGGGAAAGTTGTTTCACAACTCCTTTCTAACAATGAATACTGGTTTGTTTTCATCGTTTTTTTTACTCGTGATTACGCACACAATCAATATTTCGGCAATGCGTAACCCAATGAAGCCGTAGAATTGAAACCTTTCAGTTGCATAAAACTTCAAAATTTAGTACCAGAACCAGTTTTTTCATTTTGAAGTTTTAAACAAAAATTGTTCAGTATAAAATAACATAAAAAAACGAAATATCAACATTCGCAATAAAAATGAATGTAAAATCTTCAAAATTTAAATTGATGTTTTTTTTAAATCTAGGGTGATTTAGCGAAGAAAAAAATTTATCCGACCCTCTGGGCTCTGTTTCGCGACAATCTACTGCCAAAAGGTACCTACTTCTTCGGATACTCCAGAACGAAGTTGACAATCAGTCAACTGCGTGAAAAATGCACACCATACATAAACGTGAAACCAAACGAACAGCACAAATACGAAGAATTTTGGAAACTAAACGAGTACATCGCCGGTTCCTACGATTCCTCCAGTGACTTCACTCAGCTGAATGAAAAAATAGAAAAACGTGAGGTCGGATCTGTAGCCAACCGACTTTTCTATTTAGCTCTACCACCTTCAGTTTTCGAAATCGTTACTGTTCATATCAAAAATGAATGCATGGGGAAAAAGTAAGTCTATTCTCCAAAAACTATCTTTTCAAGAATCAAAAAAGACATAAAACTACAAAATCCCTTTTTTTCTTTCAGAGGATGGAACAGAATAATAATAGAGAAACCTTTCGGTCGTGATTCCCATTCCTCGCAAATTCTCTCGGACCATTTAGCATCGCTCTTTAAGGAAGAGGAAATTTACCGAATCGATCATTATCTTGGCAAGGAGATGGTTCAAAACCTAATGACCCTTCGATTCGGCAACAAAATATTTGGTCCTACCTGGAACCGGGAGAACATTGCATCCGTGCAAATCACTTTCAAAGAGCCGTTTGGCACGCAAGGCAGAGGCGGCTACTTCGATGATTTTGGTATTTTCCGGGACGTGATGCAGAACCACTTGTTGCAGATCTTGTCACTGGTTGCTATGGAGAAACCTGTCTCTAAACATCCTGACGATATAAGGTATTAAATTTCAATCAATTTTTATCTTTCCATTTTACTGACTTCACAATTGTGGTTGACGTTGAAATGAAATCGTTTATTTTTCAGAAACGAGAAAGTAAAAGTTTTGCGTTGCATCAAAGAGTTGCAAATGAAAGATGTGATTTTGGGCCAATACGTTGGCGATCCAGAAGCAAAAGATCCAGAGGCTCGTCTGGGTTATTTAGACGATCCAACGGTTCCTGAAGGATCAAACACTGCAACATATGCACTTGCTGTTTTGAAAATCAATAATGAACGATGGGATGGGGTACCTTTTATTCTGAAATGTGGAAAAGGTTATTAATTAAAATTATCCTAACAGTCTTCGATTTTAAAAATCACAAACGTTTTTCTGAACTGAATTTAAATTTGTTCATTATTCAGCCTTGGACGAACGAAAAGCAGAAGTGAGGATTCAGTACCAAGATGTGCCAGGTGATATTTTCGATGGCAAAGCAAAGAGAAACGAACTGGTGATTAGGGTGCAACCTGGGGAAGCCTTGTATATAAAAATGATGACGAAATCGCCAGGTATCACGTTCGATATGGAAGAGACGGAATTGGATTTGACTTATGGAAGCAGATATAGAGTAGGATTTCATCCACCTTTCATTCTAACATTGAAATACAAACTCAATTAGATGCTAATAATTTTTTTTTAATTGTAGCATCTCAAATTACCCGACGCATATGAGAGGCTCATTCTGGACGTTTTCTGTGGTTCGCAAATGCACTTTGTACGCAGCGACGAGTTGTGTGAGGCTTGGCGCATTTTCACTCCACTTCTTCACGATATTGAAGAAAGCAAGATTCGGCCTATACCTTACAAGTTAGTACAATTGGTGATTGAAAATGTAATTCAAAAACTGTTATTTCATTATTCATTGTTATTTTGATTGTTTGTTCAGGTATGGATCTCGAGGACCAAAAGAGGCTGATGAAAAAGCAAAGAAAAACAACTTCTCCTATTCTGGTTCATACAAATGGATCCGTCCACAATATTAATTCAAGTTTTTTCATTAAATGCCATTTATTTAGTTTGATTAACAGTCAACGAATTAATTTATATTTTTTGTCAACTACATATCACTTTGATTATACAAATTAAGAATGATTGGTTGTTACAAAATTGGATTTTGACAATTTGGCCATCTATGTACTTAATTCGCGAGTAAAAATTCCAGTTGAATCATTTCAGGCCGGAAATTATTTTTGAGATGTAATTATTATGCAGGTGTTAGTACGTTCAAGACAATGATTTGTAGGACAATCTAATGCACAAAAAGTCGAGACGAAAAATATTCAATTACGTGTTCTAAGTTGAGAGAGGTTTTCAATGTCTTTCATAAAAGTGATATTTTTATATTTGCAATAAAAAATTGAAAAAGAAAAAAAACATGGATATATTTACAGAAGAGTATTTATTTTTCGTTTAAAATACATATAAAATTGAACAAATTTCTTCTCATTCACGCTTAACAGTAGATCTGTAAATAGTTGATTTTCTATAGACTTTGAGAGATAATTGTTTTTATCATCGGAGTTTATAAAGAACAATTGAAAAAGAACATTTGGATTCGTGATTCAGGAAAAATATCTTCGCGTATTTATCAACGCGAACTGAAAATCGTAAAATGAACATTAATCGTGATACTAATCTCCAGTATCAGTCAAAATTCGGTTACCTATATTTTTTCACGTTCCCCTTCTTTCCAAAGATTGGGGAGCCGTATCACTCGGAACTTCAGTAGATCGAAACAAGTTTGTGAATTATAAAAGTTTCAATCTGATAACAGATAATAACAACTTTTTCCTTTCTTTAAAAATATACTTTGCAACGAAATACGATCAGTGCAAATTTGATTTAAGTTCATTCAACAGTATTGAACCTACAATCATCTTCTCACAATTGACTGTAATTTCAATGTTTGCCTCGTCCATCTTTGATATAGTTACCAGCACCAGCGACTTCGAGGACAATGTTTGAGCAGCGAACCTAAAACCAAGAAAGAAAAACAAACTTTAACAAATTCCACGTTTAACAAACAATGGAAAAAATCTCTTATTAAAAAGAAGTAATGACCTTGCAATGTCGTTCTCATTCGAGATTAAAGAAACGTTCGCAATTTTGAACACTTCTTCGCCCAAGTTCTTCCAACTTTTTGTGAACCCAATTTTCGCACTGTGCTCGTTCATCCCCTTGAGTTTATCCTTCTCAGATGAAAATATACTCTCGGTCAAGAGGACACCTGACAGATTCTCGCCAACTGGAGCTTTCATATTAACTGCACAGCTTTTGAACTCTTCGTTGACTTTAAAATCGATGTTGAAAGAAATCGGCTGAGTCGAGTCGTTGAAATTGATACCCAAAGCTGAACAAAATGTCTCGTTAGGTTCAAGCTTGGTGATCTCTGCAAAATCGTGCATAACGATTCCAGATGGTAAGTTCTAAAAAAAAAGATTTGGTTTACAATATTACAGGTCTCCAATACCGACAATTTTGTTACTCAAAATTGACATACTTTATTTCCAACGCGAATATTCGTTATTGTCGAACTGCTACCATTGTTGAATATCAACTGGATATTAGTCATAGCCGCACTTATCAGATTTGGCGTCCTAGTAAATCGATAATCGATTTTCAGTCCGTATCCGGTGATTTTGTTCAACAGTTCTTTCGATTCGAGAGAATTGAAGGAAGGCGAGATTTGGCATATTTCTGGATTTGAGTAAAGTGGCTGCGGACTCAAGAATCCTCCCAAACTCGGTGTCATCACTGGTGTAATTGGCATAACTGAAAAAGGGCATTTTTAACCAACTATTTCATCTTGTTTTTTTTCCTAATGTTGCAAAATTTCTCAAATTAAAAACCAACCATTATCAAGTTCCAAAAGCAAATCCAAATTATTTTTTGGTTGCTGTACAGTCTTGGCCGGTTTCATTTTCACCTCCTTAACTTTCTTCGGAATGGAATCCTCACTATCATTCGACTCGCTATCCGTTTCAGAGGAACTTTCATTACTCTCCGAGCTTGAAGTTTTGCTTTGTCGCTTATTCTTTTTCGGCGACTCAGAATCGGACTTTGCAGAACTCGAACTGTCGGACGAACTGTAACTCGAGCTGTCTGAATCACTATCTGATGAATTACTCGACGAGCTTTCAGACGTTTTTCGCTCCGAATCTGAAACATACCGGATGACGTTCACTTTAAACAAATTGAAAATTTGCATCAAACCAGTCAAACACTCAAGACAAGTCCAATTAGACAAAATTAATTACCGTTCTCCTCAGCCGCATTGCTCTCATTGTCGCTGTAGAAATAATTCTTATATCCCTTATTTTTCTTTTCGTGGAAATTGTTCGCGGTATTTGGTTCAGAAACTTCTCTAACACTTGGATCCGGAGCGGTTTCTGGGAACGGCATAAGGGCCTTGTACCCGACACAGGGAGTATCTAGGTAATGCGACAAAGTTCCTAACTGGAATTGCGATTCCTGGAAGATGGACGTGAGCGTAGGAGCAGGTTTCGGGGTGAGGAAAACCTTCTTTGAGAACTTAGCAAACTCCTCCTCATGTTTCGCTTTGAAATCAAACACGAAGAATCGGAGAAACCTGACTCGGTCTCTGATATCGTAGTTCTGGTCGTATTTTGCAAGTTGGAAGATGTACTGACAGTAGGGTGCGGTTTGTTCTGGGTTGCTGAGGTACAGTTTAACAGCGAGGTTGAGGGTCTGTAGTTTCACGATATCCTTCTCGTTGACAAATGTTTTAGCCATTTTGCGCAAAACGTCCGGGGCAATTTTTGGCACGCGGTCGGAATACTCGCCTAGGAGCCAGAGAATCGAGGCTCTTGCCTGGGATACAGTTATAAAGTCCATCAGTTTGGCCATGTGAGCGATAATGGTTTTGTGTTCCGTTGGTTGGGTTTGGAGGAGCTTTTTTATCACTACGACGCTCTCAGCAACTACAGCCTCTGTTAAATAAAATAATATTTTTGAATTTCAAAGGAATGAAACAAATTTTGTGCTGTTGTTTTTTTTAAATGAATTTTTTACTTACCATCGCGGTTACTTAACAAACAAACCAACCCATTTAGACAGATATCAGTGACTTCTTTTATGTTACTAGCACACCTTCCAATAGCCTGGATGCTCGCACCAACAAATTCCTTATCACTGCTTGAGATGTAGGTTTGAATCTCGCGCAAAATAATACTTATACTTGTATCAGTTGCTAAGTTGGTCAGAATATTTAGTTTCAACAGTTTGATGTGAGTTGGATCGGACGTTCTGACGAAGAAGGATTTCAAAAATGGCTCGAACATACCCTGAGATAATACAAAAATTTGATATATTCGTGAGATTGATATTGAATCAAATTAGAATATTTTGAAATTCACCTTTCTAGTAACAGAAATATTGGCTATGCAATGCAGGACGATAGTTTGCACTTCCCGGTGACTTCGCAGGAGTCTTATTAGCGCCTTTGCTGCTACCATAACTTCACTCGAAGGCGCAGTGTGGTGGTAAAGTTGAACCACAGCCATCACGACTGACGCATTTCGGCTCTGCAAAAGTGGCTTTGCATTTCTCAAAAGTAACCTGTGGTCAGGATCAAGAGAGAGTTTTGTCTTTTTCGGATCGTTTGTGTCAGAGTCGTCGTCGTAATAATCTTTAATTTCCTCATCATTATCCTACGAAAACATAGAATAATTTTAAAACAGTAACAAAATTATTACCACCAAATAAACTTGCTAAATATAATTCTTTTATTCTTACCACATCGCAATTAGGATCAACAAACTGTGTCCTGACATATCTCGTCAACATAGTGACAATAATGACCTGTCCCCACTCATCAACATCCACCAACAAATTGCACAGCTTCCTATAATTTTTATGAATCAAATCAATCCTCTCCGGACACACTTCCTCGAAGGCCATAACAGCCGAGCCAACAACAAGAGTCGTCTTATCAGAGAGCAACTTCTCCAGCACGTTCACTAGTTCCTCCTTCTGTTCGGGGTCCAAGGAATACAATTTTGGAATCGCATGGGCGGCAGTTTTTCGCACGTAGGGCGACATATCATTAGCAGAGTCTTTGATGGCAAGCATAACTATTGGCACGATCATCGGGACTCTAATACTCGACAGAACTCGAAGGGCACTCGCTCGAATCAGCTGGTTCGGGTCCTTCAAAGCTCGTTGGAATGTTGAGATTGAGAGCAGAGCGAGGTCTTGCTGATCTTCAGCGTACCGGACAAGGTAGACGTAGACGAGCTTTTTCACCTCAATATTTTTTGATACCACATTTTTCACCACTGCTGGGAACAGGTCTGAGGCATCACGTCCTTTTGCTACCATCTAAAAAGAAATTAAAAGTGTTAGAAAGCAGAAAAAAAGTATTTAAGTAGATATAAAATTTTTAATCTTACCCCAATGATTCTTTTCATAGCTTCAAGTTTGAGGCCATCTTTGTTGCTGTCTAACATCTGTTTCAGGTCATCGTGTCTGGAATATTTGATTAGGTAATTAAAAATAGGAACTAACTGAAAAATGTGTATTAGAAAATAAACAAATAAAATGCAAATACCCTATTTCTGAATCTGAAATCACTTTGACTACAATGTTAACAACGTATTTCGTGTCCATTATTGTAAGTTTTAATATCTCACGTTTCTAAAGTTTTTGAAATTGAAATAGTTGAAAGTATAGTGTCTACTACTCAACAACAAATGAAATAAAGCAAATGAACGAAATCAAAATGAAAAAGTTCCAAGAAACCATTTCACTTTCACTCAACTTATCAGACCATAATTGATTTGTCCATAAAGTATAATGAACTGTTTAGAATCTTATCAACCTGTCACATACATTGTAAGCTTGACATATGTCATCAATCGTTTATGTTTCTCCTCAGTTCACTAAAGATTAAAATTTTAAACTAAACGTCGTTAAATGATACCAGACCAAGAAACTTGACTCAAACATTTGCCAAAACGAAACTGAAAATTGTAATCAGTAAAAATTACTTTTTGTAATCGGAGAGAAAAAATCCACCGATGGAATCGGTCGCGATCTCAGCTTCCCCGGTGTTTGAAAGTTTGTCACTGCTGTAGGAGCCCCCATTGCTGGGCATCGCATTTGAGGCGGCGTTCAACATGATGTTAGCCTCTGGGGAAGCAACCACCGCAAAATTAAAACAGCTGTTTGATTTTTATTCGCCAGAGCACCGAAATTGCGAATTGTCCTTGCCTCGGTAACGGTATTAGTTGTGCTGTCAACGCTGCCACTCGACAGTCAAAGAGCACTGCGCTTCTAGATCACCATTCGTACAGTACAAAACCCATCCCCCAAAGCTAAAACAAAGTCCAAAAACATAAATAAAAACAAAATTTTATTATTCATCCATGTACCAGATCATTGCCCTTTTCGCGCACCAATTTTTTTCTCTCCCCTAGTTCTCTCTTACTTGGAAATCATTTTGGAGCACTGCCAGGTCCTGTCTTTTGTCCTTGAATGTTTTCATTGATTCAACGAAGACAGGTATACTTTTATAGGTTAACACTCAAGCCACCTCTGTTTGATTTATATTGGTTAGAAAGAGACAAAATCAAAAAGGAGGTTATGACAGGTGGCGCTGCTCACGAAACCAAATAATCTGGTGCAGCTCTGAAAAAGAAAAGGTACAAACGGCGCTTTTCGCCTACGCGGCGGCCACTTGTCAGTTTTGCTCGGGATTTTGAAGCGTGAAGAGTGTCCGAGGTGCGATTGTCCGGTCCGAATTGTCAGATTGGATTTTCATAAACAGTCGCAAAAATGCAGACCGATAACAATAAAAATACCATGCTAGCGGTCCTCCAGATCCTCCGGCGATGCAATTTTAAGGTTAGCGTTTTTACATAAACTTGGGCTTGTTTTGTTTATATATTTGCATTTCTTGTGTCACATTTTTGTTATTGTTTACAATTATTATTTTTCGGAAACTGTTCATTTTGGGGAAACAACAAGAACTTTGACAGTCGGTCGTTTATAAATTGAATTTAGCTGAATTTTGTGCTTAAATGCCGGTTGTCAAATTGGTTCACTTATTTGGGGTCGAAAATGTTGACAGAAAATGTCAACAATGCGAACTTGATTATTGGCATTAACGCTTCTTTTGTTTTGTTTTCAACGTTTGTTTAAACCTTTCTAAATTGTTATTTAAAAATAATGTTTACAACATTTTTAGTTTATTTTGCTTAAAATACTTTTTTTATGTTATTTGAAGACACAACTCTGTTTTTAGAATACCTTTTACATCGAAATTATAATCTTTATCTTTTACAGGCCACTGAAGAA
Organism: Telenomus remus; assembly: GCA_020615435.1. Taxonomy (NCBI): domain Eukaryota; kingdom Metazoa; phylum Arthropoda; class Insecta; order Hymenoptera; family Scelionidae; genus Telenomus; species Telenomus remus. The sequence continues at coordinate 8,155,510 of CM036337.1, read as the reverse complement.
GCACTCAGACAGGAGGCAAAATTGACAGATGCATGTTTTGAGGAAGGACTGAGCAGTGAGTCCGAAATTAGCAGTGTGCTTTCGGCGTACAAAAGTGAGGGCGACCCGGCACTCTATGAGAAAAGTTATAGCGAACTGAAGAAATTCGTCGAAGGGTCTCTGGATATCTACAAAGTAATTTATGTTTCTCTAAATAAATATTGTTTCCAAAATACAATATGTATCGGGTTACGTCTTGCGAATAGCTTGTTTAAGAATTTGTATCAATGAATATATTTCCAGATATTGAAATTTAAAAATCAAGTTTTTTAATCTGTAAATCTGATATTTGTTATCTCTTAATATTTTATAACTTTTAAACAATGTTTTCAGCATGAACTGGGCACGATCTTGTATCCGGTATTGGTCCACATGTACCTCGAACTCGTTTACAATAATCATTCCACCGAAGCGAAACAGTTCATGGAGAAGTACAGCAAAAACTTGGAAGAATACTATCAGAATGATTTAAAAAGATTGTCAAATGTTACAAAAAGAGATCAGATGGACGATAATGAGTTGACAGCAACTTTCAAGTAAAAAAATAATTCTGTTAGATTGTTTTTACTTTTGAAATGAAAGAAAGTTGAAATATTTCACGTTTAACAAATTTTTTTGTTAGGTCAAATCAGTTTATAATAAGGATGTCCAGGGATACATTATCGATGTTGAAAAGATATCTAAACGAGAAGAAACAGAGCATTCTGTTGAACATCGTTCAGGAGCATTTATATTTCGATATGTATGAGGGTGTTGCAAGAAATAAGGAACAGATTGAAGCTACTTCAGGAGCCACTGTTGGAGAAGCCACTAGACAAGGTTTTAAGAGATTTAAATAAAAAGAGAGGGAAAATAATTACTCTTTTTATAATTTCCAGTGGTTTCATTAAATTCTAATTTGTACAATTTTAGATAACAAAGTGAAGGTGTATTATGGACTTTTGAAAGAGCCCGATTTACAACTCCCGAACACCGAGGAAGATGAGGAAGAAAATGCTGGTGGCGATGCGGACAAACAAAACGCAGATAAACCAAAGAAAAAGAAGCCAAAGAAGGAAGCCTGGTTATCAAAAAAGACCAAGTCGGATCCGAACGCTCCGCCACCAGGGCGAATGCCTTTGCCTAGTTTGTTAGTTATTTTATTACATTTTTAATGTTCAGATTTGGATTTTTTGTGATCAAGCAATGTTCAATCAATGTCCAATATGATTTTAGAAAAGATGCCGATAAGGTGGAAAAAATCAAAGCCCTTCGGGAAGGGTCAAAGAAAGTGATTTTGAATTCAGAAACTTTGCCATCCATATGTTTTTATACGTTACTCAACGCAGTTCACAGGTACGATAAAATTGAAATGATTTAGAAATAAACAAATTGGAAAAACGCTTTGTCTTAAGATTGAATAATCAGTTAACGTTTGTTTTTTATTCGTAGTATAACAGCGTCTGAAGTAGCCGAAGACTCAAGTTTGCTGGCTGTTGGATTCAGTGATTCTTTGATTAAAGTATGGAGTTTAGTGCCACAAAAATTGAGGACTATGAAAAGTGCGGATCAATTGGATGATGTTGAAAAAGAAGCAGGTAAATATTTCTTCGTTGTAATCTGTTTTTTACGAATTGAAATTCAAACAATTTACATATCTGTTATACAGAATTGTAAAATTTAATCTTGTGATTTTCAGATGATGTTCTCGTGAGAATGATGGATGACAAAACAGCTGATACTGTAAAAAACTTGCATGGACACTGCGGTCCAATTTACAGTTTGTCTATCAGTTTAGATCGGAACTTACTTTTGTCTAGTTCAGAAGACAGTACTGGTAAACATTGATTTTATTTTTCCGCTAACTAAAAAAATGTTTTCGAATAAAAATAAAACTATAGTTTTTCTCTTTTAGTGAGGCTTTGGTCTTTGCAAACGTGGACATGTGTCGTTTGCTACAAAGGACACATCTATCCAGTTTGGTCCGTTAAATTTTCACCGCATGGATATTATTTTGCAACTGCATCTCACGATAAGACTGCCAGGCTCTGGGCCACGGACTCGTATCAACCTTTACGAATTTTCGCTGGTCATTATTCAGACGTAGACGTAAGTTTGCAAAAAAAAGAAATAAAGAAAAACAAACATCACGATGGATTGCTAATTTTAATTTTAAATTTGCAGGTTGTGCAATTTCATCCAAATTCCAATTACGTTGCAACAGGATCAAGTGATATGACAGTACGATTGTGGGACTGTTTGACCGGAAACCAAGTGCGACTCATGACTGGACACAAAGCGCCAATCTATGCGCTTGCATTTTCTGCAGAAGGTCGATTTTTGGCCTCTGCCGGTGCTGATTGTCGAGTCCTCGTTTGGGATTTGGCTCACGGCCATCTCGTAGCTGCTTTGCCAAGTCACACTGCTAACGTTCATTGTCTATCCTTCAGTCGGGATGGAAGCATTTTAGTTTCTGGTACGTTTTTTAATCATTAATATCAAATATGTAATAATTCAAATGTATACATTTTATTCTTTTGATTAATTCGAATGTGAAATTTTAGGTTCTTTGGACTGCACGATCAAATTATGGGACTTCACAAAACTGGCCGAGGAGATGAGTCTGGAAGACGTGAACGTATCGCACAATCCTGACGTGAAAACGAATTCCGAGAGTTACCTTCTTAGGACTTTCCCGACGAAGAACTCGCCAATCCTCACAGCACATTTCACGCGCCGAAATCTGCTGTTAGGCGTGGGCTTGTTTGAAGCGTCTTAAAATCACAAAACTATAGATCTCGTTGAGTTGTCAATCTTTGAATCTAAAGTACAAATTAATCTATTGCGTTTTGTACATTTCAACGTTTATATCGCTTCATTTTGTAACTCAGTTTAAGTAGTGGAAAAGAAAAATATGAAAGAAAATAACAGTTGAAATTGAATGTCTGTAAAGTGAAGGTGGAGAAGTGTAAAACAAAGTTTGGGTAGTGTATTTATCGTGCGGTTTATTTAAATGATCGAATATGATTTTTACGTTTGGATGAAAGTGCCTTAACTCATGCGGTGTTCATCGATTGAAAACAAAAAAATCAAACATCAATGATTAGATAATAAGTTATATATAAATATTTTTATTCGACACCATTATGTACATCACGACTAACAACTCAGGTTGTTTACGCCAATAAAAACAAAATTCCATCAAGTGAAACAATCGTACTGAACACTTGCATTTCTCATTTCATCTTTCAACCACAAAAATATACTTTTAAGGCTTCCGTTCGTGAATAGTGCAAGCGTCTTTGAAGTTCGTGGCGTTAAACATGGTAAAATAATCATCGTGCAAAAGTCGAATTATACTCTCAATGGGACACAGCGAAGCGTTGTTCATCTCCTTTCTGTTGTTCCGACAGAATGGAATCCTGCTCGTAACGTCTTTCCCGTTGATTAAAATACGAAAATAAAAATCGCTCGCCTCGTGAGCGTGGCTTTTTCCACTTTTGTAAATCTCCACAATAAGTCTTGAGGCGTAATAAAGCAGACTCGTCGTGTAGTCAAAAAATATGTCCAGGGCGATTGCCAAGTACTCCAAAGTCTTACTGTGCACCGAATAGAAGACAAGTTTTGGTTTCCCTTCGGAAATGATATGTAACATCTGAGAGACGATGTTTCGCAGCAACCCGTAGGCTCGCAAAATTCCATACTTTTTATGTATCATGTTGAGTTTCTTCTGCTGACTGTTCCACTCGCTGTAAGCAAACAGATTTTCAATCTGGTCATTTTTAATACACGTTTTCGGGTTCAGAAAATTGTACTCCGGACAGGGAAGTGTTGCGTTGTGACAAAGGTAGGTCAGAAGTGCATCTTGAACTGTTCGCAAATCTTTAGACGAATCCATTTCAGGATTCTCAAAAATCGTGTTCGAAATCTTTTTAATGTTGTTTCTTAGTTTTGAGTAACGTTTGAGCTTGTTCTGGATTTCCTAAAAAAATAAAAAAGAAACGATTTTAGTACATTTGAAAAGTTATTCAACTCATAAATAATTGAACTTGAAAATTACTTTTAAATGGATATTGTGATATTTTTCAGCAGCTGGACAGGCACAATCGCTGAAACAAAATGAGTGGCTCTGCGATTCCTTGAAGGATATCTTGACCAACTTATCAAGGCTCTCGTTCTCAAAGAAGGCGTACAAAAAGGCGACCGCACTCTGCACCGTTCTCCTGTACCTCGTACTATAAACCAGGACATCTTTGTAGGCCAGGCTGCTGTTGTCGAAGTTCAATTTTCGAAAGTAGGCTTGTCTAAGAAGTAGGCCTGTTTTTAGTAACTGTCCAATGCCAACATTTGTAAGCTGTGCCAATTCGCAAACTTTTGTGTCAACTGGCAAGATGGGGAATCCGTGAAAAGGTCCTAGAAATTGTGACCAGGCTGCTCTGGAGTAGAGGGTGACGTTTTGTAGAAAATTAAGGTAGTTCCTGTAGACCGACTGAATATTAGGGTTCGTGCTAATGTCACCTGCGCAGTTTATTTTTTTGATGTCTTTGATGTGCGAGAGAGGTCCTCTATCACCGTTTCGAGTCAGGATTAGGATCCCTTCCAATGTTAAATTTCCTTCTAGATTACCTTTATAAATGATTAAAAAAAATTAATAATATGAAAAATAGAACGAAATTGGGAATGTAAGTCATTAAGTTTACCTTCGTTACCCAATTTGATATCATTAGGCGAATTGCAATAACGAAAGCTTTTGAATTCCGATTCGGGTTCAAGAAATTGAGGATATTCCGAGATGAAATTGTCCTTTTTCAAAATTGTTCCTGGCATTTCTATACTTTCTCTTGTGGTGTATTTGTACATTCCTAAAAAGAATAAGTTTGTGATTTAGAACTCACATAATGGAAAATAATGATTTTCTGTAATGACATTGTGATGAAGTTTGTTTTTACCTGCTAATAACAAAACGATCCAAACGACCGGGACGAGGTAACAATAAAACGTCTTGTACTGATAAAAAAATCGCACAAGTTCCGACAGCATCCTGCAACTACCGTTTCTCATCCACCTTAAAACCTCTAACTTTCTTCCAATGGTCGGAAGATTTTGTCCGTTTAGGCACAGATTCAAGATACATCCTCGCACCGAAACGATGAGCCGCTAGGAGGCGAGTAGAAAAATCATTATCTTTCGGTACAACTTTTGGATCGAAATTGGTATCATTCACTAGAGTGATGGCGTAAGATCTGATTTTTGTTTAATCTATATGAATGAACCTCGCGAAATGACTGATGTTTTATTCTTGATTGAACGCAGGCGTCGCACGACCTACCCTCACCTTCCCCTTAGCCGGCTGAGCTTATAAGTCTAGGGGAGTATTGATTATTCACAAGGTTCTAACTGTTGAAAAGTTTTTCAAACATTTGGAAATGTAAACATGCATTTTCTATTTTTTTAAACTTTTGCAAAGGAATAAAAATTGATAAATTAATTAAAAAATTGAAAAGTTACCCTAAAAAGTAAAATCAAAATATGTTATTAAGTTTTGTTTGTTATTTCACTTTTTTATTTGATAATTATTTTAGTTATTGTAACAGATGTCCTAATTACTTAATTTAACTGATTTTTAAGAAAGGGCCTTTAAAATTTCCCTTTAAATTTTGCTCTTTTCATGTCAATTTCATGTAACAGGTACTTTCCCTCTTCCTCCAAACCGGATAAATTTGATTGGATGAGTACGATCACGTGTTCCTTCATCGTTTATTTGCACGTGCACGTCAGGACAAAGCTGAAACGAAAACACTCAACCGGCTCAACCGATCGTAAACAAACAACTTGATCAACCAGCAAAAAAGTTTCTTTGTTTACATTTTGTTATGGTTATCACCTCTTCATAAATAAAAGACAAAAAAACGTGGAAAAATGGTGCAGTTGACTGATAAAACAACCGGTTTTACCGAAAATGCCGCGGTTTCGATTACAAGAAAAAGTGCTGTTCTCTTTGACATGTCTCCTCTTTTGGATAAAAATGTGGACAATAACTTTAAACAATTCGCCAGTGCTTACACAGCAAGGTTAAATGAATTTTCGAAAGATCTTGTTAAGAAAGCGAAGGAAAAATGGGGTAAGTAAACAAACAATTGTAAAAAATATTGTTATTTGAAAGTTTGATTGTTTAAAAAACGACGTATAATTTTTTAGGTAAACAAATTCTGCCGCTCGCTGAGCTCGAAAAGTCTAACGGACAGTGTTGCATCATTGTTGGCACTTTGTACAAACATCAACAGTGGAAACCGTCAATTTTGCGAGAGATCTGTGAGGAAGATCAAATGGTTTTGTCAGAACCAAAAACGACGTACTGTTCCGACGAAGATCAACTGTTTTTGGAAGATGAAACAGCTAGAATCCGACTGATTGGTGACAAATTGAACATTAACGAATTGGTGACTGGAGTTGTTGCAGCTATTCTTGGCTATGAAAACGACAGCAGTAAATTTGAAGTAATCAAAAACGACAATTAAAAAAATCGTATTATAAAAATATACTGTTGTACTTATAATATTTTATTTATTTTTAAGGTCCAAGATGTTTGCTTTCCAGGATGTCCTTTACAGACAAAAATTCGATCAAAAACCAGTGGAAAATTAGTTTTGTTGTCTGGGTTGAATCTTTTAAATAGTTTTGACAAATTATCTACGGCTTTGTTGACTGAATGGTTGGCTGGATTAAGTGGGGACAAAGACACTCAGGAGGAAGACGCGCATGTGGTTCAAGTTATCATTGCCGGTAAAAATAATAACTTATTAAACACAAAATTCGTAAATCAAATTTTAATAATTTAATATTCCAGGCAACGGTTCATCCAACGAAAGAAAAAAAACCGACCAGCTAACAAATTACAATTCAAGCAGCGCTAACAACGTTGACCTGATGAAAAATCTGCAGAAGTTAGACGAGTTCATCAGTAATTTGGCTGAAAACTGTTACGTTACTTTTATTCCTGGCGATGGTGATGCTACCTCTATCATGATGCCTCAAAAAAAATTGCACCCTTGTTTGTTGCCAAAATCGAGAACCTACGATTCGTTCACCAGAGGAACGAATCCCTGGGTTTGTAGGATTGGCACTCGAGTCATCACAGGAAACTGCGGACAACCAATTCAGGACATTCATAAAGCATGCGGGGGTGGCTCACATTTACATTGGTTGGAACAGACTCTGCACTGGAGACATTTGTGTCCAACTTCTCCCGACACTTTACCTTCGTATCCGAGTTTTGAAAAAGGCGATGTCTTGGCCATGAAAGAATGCCCTGATGTTTACTTTGCTGGAAACATGTCGGAGTTTGAAACTAAAATGTGGGAAGGTAATAAAGAAAAGTTCATTTGATGTTTCAAATTGAAGTGATTTATTTTATTACTTCTTTTTTTTAGGTGAGCAAGGACAAAAAGTGAGACTGGTTTGTATTCCAACTTTTTCGACCAGCCAGGCAGCGGTGATAGTTGATCTGGAAAGCCTCGATGTACAAGTGATGACGTTTGGCTCGAACTAAACTTTTAGTTTTAATACGTTCGAAACAATATGAAAATAAATAAAAGGCTAATTCACTTTTGGTTTGTTTTTTTAAATAATTCTCACAATAATGCCACTTGCTCAATTATACTCTTCTACGCGCGCGAAGCGCTTCTAGAACACAAACGAAACGATCAATATTTTTACAATTACAAACAAATTTGCACATATAACGAATAAAAGCGACTTTTCTCGTTATTTTTGATCAAAAAAAGACAATATTTTGAAGCCAATTAATTAAACATTTTCCTTTTGCGATGAGAAGAAACTTTACAATATATATGGCTATCGTATTTTGTGCATTCATGTTTTTTAAAAACCTTTACAAAAAATTGGCTTAATTATGTGAATTTTATTTAATAATTAAAATGTATGAAATGTATTTAATAATATATATTAATACAATTGATCTTATTTAATAAGGGCTGAATTTGTCATGCGAATTTCAAAAGATAGCACGACGCATATCACTGAAACCGATCGCGGCGCCACCCGAGCCGAATACAACCGAACAGTCAGTGCAAGATTTTGAATTCGCGTCGGTAACAACTTCAAACAGCACATGGTTAGCCTAGAAAATTATGGCGGGATCAGGAGGTTTTGCTAAAACAATAGTTTTTTTCCTATTGAATTGTTTACTCTGCTTCACGGTCCATGCGGAGCAGCACCGATTGAATGTGCCGCGAGTTTTGTTACCCGTTTTCCACGACTTTCCTGTCAACTTTACGCTTGAAGTCACCGAAGGCGGCTGCTACCATTGGTGAGTTTTAACGTAACTGAACTTTCTGTTTGTGTTTAAGCATTTTTTTTAAGAATCATCCACTTTCGTTGCAAAAAGTCATTTCTCTCTCATAACTTTCTGTTTTGCTAAATCATTTTTGCACCTAACCTCAATGATGCAAAGATGTATAATGTAAACATCGTCGCAGCATCGTCAACAAAAAAACGAGACAACAGTTTGAAAGTAAACATTACACTCTTTTACATACTTCATTATTCTTCATTACTCAAAACCTTGATTTTTGTTCTCCTGCTATTTTTATTTATTTCTCCATTTCGAATACTAGTTTCTATAGTTCAAGGACAATCTGATTACTTCAAACTTATTTTTAAACTGGTTTTTTACATTTGCATATTATTCTGACAATAAATTTCAAAGTGTTCTTCATTATTAGATATAGTTTTGTTAAAATTTTAGTTTTTCTTAAAGCGCATCGAATGAAAAAAAAATTGAAATCGCGAAATACTGAAGTAGTCATTTTGTGTTTATTTCCAGGTCAACTTCGCGGCCGGACGTAATTCGTCTGATACCTACAAACGAGCATTATGATTTCACATGTTCTTCGTCAGTGATCGTTCAAACGGTCACAAGAGAAACGGTACGAAGTACAGCGATAGTTTTAGCAGAAGAGTCAAACAACGGGAACGCTCTAAGATGCGACGTTATAGTAGACGCGATCTCATCTTTGAACATGGTCACAACCACCCGAGAACTTTTTATCGAAGAGGCTCCAGAAGCTTTTGAAGTTCGAGCTTACGATGAACAAGGTTTAAAATTCAAGATTTGGAAATTGCAACTATGTTATTTCATGAATGTGAATTAAGAATTAAGAATTTGAACATTGTTTTTTTGTTTTTAGGAAACGAGTTCACAACACTAGCTGGAATAGAATTTGCTTGGTCTATGAGTAACACAAACAAACGAGGAGGACAGAGCGAAACTGACCTGTCTGATAGTGTTTTACGCTTCATGACCTTCGAGGAATCGCCGTATGAGACTCCTAATACGGTTGCTATGTTAGACAAAATTGGCAAAATGGGTAACATCGTTCTTATGGAAGGAGTTAAAACTGGAACAGCTAGAGTAAGTTGGAAATTAATTATTGCAAATGAAGTGATGATGTGTAAGAAAGTAACATCTAATAATCAAAATGATTATGATTTTTAGGTCTCTGTGAGATTGTTACACAAAGAGTACATCCACGTTTCGCCTGTGGAAGTCGATCTTATTGTGATTGATAATTTGATTATCAGTCCTGCTAATGTGACTGTCCTGCAATATGACTCTTTTAAGTACAAAATTATGCAAGTAAGCATTAGGTTTAAGGAAAATAATTAATCCTGTACGCTATGACTAACTTTAATCTTTATTGAAACATCTATTTCTATAAATTTTAGGTTCACCAAGGTCGTTTAGTAGAAATCCAAATTCCTTCAAACCAGTATTATCTGCAGGCAGAATTTGAGAACATTCTGAACATCAACAACGAAAAAGGGACCGCATACGCAATGATTCATGGCAGAACCAAAGTTTTCCTCCATGACAAAAATGTCAACGAAGATTATGGCGTGATCCTTCCAAACGCTGAAGTAAACGTTGAAAATGTGGCTTACATTAGCATCGCAGTGCTTCCTCACAGGAGTCGTTATTTGATTGTCGGAAATTCCCACGAGATCATTATTGAAATGTTCAACAGGTACATAAAACATCAAATAAAATTTATGTCTAACAATAATTAGTTCATTTCATAATTTTTTTCATTTGCAGCAAACATCACAAATTTCATGTTGGAGACAACGTAGATGCTGTTTTGAGACTGGACGACAAGTTCTTCAATACCATATTACGGACTAAAAATGGCACCCATGCGATTGTAGTGCCTATACAAAGTGGAGTCACTCAAGTCGAAGCAACTCTCTACGGAGTCGTTAATAATAAGGGAAGGAAAATTCCGTTACCAGAAAAACTTACTGCCACAGCAGAGTTGACTATCAATTCTCAAGTTACCATAAGTCCACATGTCCTAGCTCTTCCTTGGGACCAGAACAAAAAACTACGGTACACACAAAAAAAATCAAAATCTCAGATGTATATTTTCCGAAATGTATAATTCCATTCTTATACAATTTTTTTATTTTCGTTCTTCAGATCCGATGTAATATTCAAAGCAACGGGCGGTGACGGTTTCTACGTCTGGAACAGTCGTCAGCCGTCAATCGCAACAGTTTCTCAAAACGGAGTAGTCAAAATTGTACAAGAAGGTTCAACGGATGTGGTAGTATCGATGGCTCGCAATCCCAACAACCGAGACATTGGCAAAGTGCACGTTTTGTCCCCAACAAAACTCGCGATCACTGAATACGTCGTGGAAGTAGCTATCGGAAATCACCTGCCTATCCAAGTGGCCCTCTATGGCGAGTACACAAACGGCACCAAGTTAATTGAAATACCATTCGACGACTGCAAGCACGTCCCCTTCGACATTCAAATCTCCGAGCGCAATTTCCTCTTGGCTTCTTATAACAACTCACACGAAGATGTCGACCTGCAACCAACCGGCGACGCTTGTACAACAGTTCTAATCACTGGTCAAAGTATAGGAACATCAACTGTTACGATTTCCTATTATATCAACGGTCGCATGTTGTCGGACAATGTGACTGTGGCTGTCTACGATCCTTTAACTGTCGTCCATCCTGAAAAATCCAGTACCTTGTTAGCTGTAGGAACTTCGAGAAAAATTGTGTTCAGGGGTGGACCAAGACCTTGGTTAGGGAGCCATAAAGGTTACTCAAAAATCATCTCCGTAGATCGGCCAGAATTTGTCCAAGTGACAGAGCACAGAATCGAGGAAGAACAGGAGTTCAGTCAGACGGAAGTTGGAATATTCAACGTCCTCTGCAAGGCTCTGGGAGAGGCTGTTGTCACCTATTCAGTTTCAAATGTCCCGACAGTCCCGACTGGAAAACGAACTGAGGCAACGAGAAAGGTTTTTGTTAGCTGTGCGAAACCAAGATTTGTTCGCTTGCAACCTAGATTTAGTAATTATGCGAACTGTCCTCTGGTCATGAATGATGATAAGGTGATAGCTCATAGCAACGAGGTCGTTCGGTTAGCAGTGATCGTTGAAGATGACCTTCATAGACGATTTGATAACGTAAGCACGCTGCTGATTGACTGGACTGTCCAACCAGTTGGAACTGGAGCTGTTCAAGTGGCTTCGGGATCTTTGGAGGAGACTTTTATGGATTATCAGGTGGTTCTACCCAAGTATCACTACCAACTTATTCTTCCTTATCGGAACGTAGATCAAATGACTGTGAAAGCGAAAGTTGTGGGTTATCAAAAAGCAGTTTTGAGTAAGATGAAAATCACTCCGGAATGGCCTCCTTTCCCTGCTGAAGACACTCGAGGTACCTTGTCAACTCCCCTCATTGAAACTACGATCGTCATTGGATTAGTAAACGATACTTCAATCATTCCAAATGATATTCGGTAAGGTTTTTTGCAAGACAACATTTTTGAGCTTAAAGTTTTTTGCACATTTCTCGTTGGAAATTTAAAAACTTTGTAAATCATCATTTTTTCAGAATTCTGAACGATCCAAACAACAAATTCGAGCTCAAAGTCGCTCAAGGATCCGGCTATTACAGCTTCGTCCTCAGTGACCCAGAAATCGCAGAGATCCGCTTCCTCGAGCCAACCCGTTGGATTAATGTTATTCCGAAAAAGTCTGGAACTCTCACACTGAGTCTTGAAGATCTCTGTCTAACGTCTACGCGCCCAGCCGAGGCGATCATCGAAGTGCAGCAGCTCGGTTCCCTCGAGGTAGACGTCCTGACGAAAGTGCAGGTCGGTTCGAGCGTAACCGCCATCCTCACACTGTACGACACGAACGGTCATATCATCGAGCCGCCCTCGAACAACATCGTTAACATCACCTACGAAATCAACAACGGGTTCATCCAGCTCGAACCTCAGGAACGACCTTCAAAGCCAAATCACGAGTTACGTTTCACAATTCACGGCGTGGAAAAAGGCAAAGCGACGATCCTCTTCAGGAGCGGCCACTCGGACCAACTGGTTGAGAGCGAACCGATTGGAATCGAGGTATTTTCTCCACTTAAGGTCGTTCCTAACAGCTTGACTATTCTTCGAGGAACGACGTACCAGCTAACAACTACTGGTGGACCGAAAAACACCGATCGAGAGTACCTTACCGGTGATAACCAAGTAGTTGAATCATCAGAAAACGGCATTGTGGAAGGAAAATCAAACGGACTGACTCTAGTGACTGTTCGAGCGGTAGGAATTGATTCTAAGGGGAACCGAGTTATCTATTCTGAAGACCAGGCTGAAATCACCGTAGCTGTGCTGGAAGGTATCCGAATCACCGCTCCAACAACGAAGATCAAAGTTGGAGCAGTTGTTCCACTTTGGGCTTTTGGAATTCCGGACCAGTTAACGCCGTTGATTATCGGATCGCTGAAAACTCCGATGACTTTCAATTGGGCTTCGAGTGATTTGGACACTGTGAAGTTAGTGAACATGTACGACGGGATCGGGATTAATATTAAGAATAAAAACGAAGTGGTGCTGAGGGCTAAGGCGATGCAACCTGGTGTTTCGACTGTCAGTCTCAGTGTCACGATCCCGTGTCATAGAGCGACGTTTATTTGCGATGGAGAGAGGGTTTACACCGCCTCGATTAAGATCGAGGTGTTTGAGGAACTAGCATTGGTGAAAAACAATGAACATGTTGGAGCACCGGTGATTCTCATGGCTCCGCATTCGGTTATGAAATTGAGAACCAATAAAGATCATACGGGTGGAATTACGACTTATAGAACAATTTCCAAAGTAACGGGTGATATTGTGAACGAAGATGAGGGGTCGAATGTTGGAAAGATTATTACGCTGGATAAGAATGGGATTGTTAGAACAGATGAGAGTCTGGGAAAGGTGGTTTTGACTGTTACCAATGTGGAGACTTATGGGTTGAAACAAACGATCCCTGTTGTTATCGAGGTACTTTGCAATTTACACATTTTATTTATTTTATTATTTATTTTATTTTTGTTTTGGTAATAAAATTTTTGCTGATGAGTATTTTTTTTATCTTCTAGGTCAAACCGGTGCATTACATGATGCTAACTTTGAAATCAAACGTCCGTCTGAGACCTGGAGAGGAACTGAATAAACTGCCTAAGGGGATGGAATTCAAATATGCTGTCGAGTATTTCGATAACTTTGGTTCGAAATTTGATGCGGCAAATGTGACGATTAAAACTACCGTCAATAGGGGAGACTCTATTGTACTGTCGCCGGTTGAAGATAACAGTTTTTCTGTCAAATTCTTACACGATGGGGATTTGATTTTGAAGGTTTTTAATGAAAAGTATCCCAATGGGATGGCCGATTATGCTCATATGATGATAGGAGATATTTTGTTCCCTACCAAGGTTTTTATTTTTGAACTAATTTTTGAATACTTATAAATGTCTAGTTTTCACTTTGTATATTTAAAGTGATGTTTTTTCAGACCTTGATAACTGTAGGAGACGTTGTTTGTTTTTCGATGCCATTATTATCTGCGGATGGTGATTCTGGATACTGGAAATCTTCAGCTCCGGAAATTTTGTCAGTTGATGCTGTTACTGGAATTGGAAAAGCACGCAGTCCTGGTTATTCTCGCGTTAAACAGAGTTTGACTACTCACCGACAAAATGAATTGGAAGTGCAAGTTCAACCCATTGAGATGGTAAATTAATTCTTGAATCGCATTTTTTTATTAAAAAAATTGGTTTGTTTTCAAATGTCTATTTATTTCAGTTAACGCTGGTGCATCTGAGAGGAAAAAATATAACAGGAATGGAAACGTTCAGTGTCCCTCTGATTTTGAAAGGAAAGGACGAAATCATCAAAGAAAACAACATTCTGTCACGAGGATTGGGTGGTTGCAGAACACAGGCGACATTTTCTTTGAATTCGTATCCATTTACTTGCAATGTTCGATTCTTGAATGATGTATCTGATATGTCAATTAATGAACTGTTCTTTGCCGAACCAAGATTTGACATTAAATTAGGTAATTGGCAACAAATCTTTAAAATTGATTGCGACAGGTTTTTATAGATTTGATCATGTACAATTTATTATTTCCAGGATTTTACTTCTGTGACATTGTACCAATAGGACTTCCAAGCATTGATGTCAGCACAAGAGAAACTACGATTAGTATCAATGCTCTTAGTCGAGACATCAAGTCGAATTCCATTGAAGTTACTTATTTCCCACCGGTCTATATCAATACTAAGGAAATTGTGTTTGTCAACGTTCTTTCTAATTCAATCTCTGTGGCTAAGTTGGATGTCTATGGTGTACCAAGTGTATTGGAACACCTTAAGGTACATTTTAAAATTAAAAAGAAGTAAACAAAAATAAAAGATAAAAAGGTAAATGGATTGTATTATATGAAAATTCTTTTTATTTTTTAGATTGAAACTCCTGATCAGATCAGCGTAACTGAACACTCAGTTTCATCCAATCACATCCAGTACAAACTGAGCTTGTTGCGTGGTCAAGAAGAGATACAACGCCAAAAAGTCTTCATAACAAATGACCTTACTAAACAAAATATCGCTGTGAGTTGACTAACAGAGAAAATGTATATTAGATGTAAAATAGTTTTTTGTATTATGTATTTTGTAAAAATTAAATTCTTTTCAGCTCTACATCAGGATATCAAAGCACGTTCAATTCGCAAATTGGCAATCCATGCCCTGCTTCGATCAGCTTTTTGCTAGCAAAGTCATGATTGGGACGATATTTGCTCTTTGCGTTTCAATGTTTTATTGTAAGTCCAATTAATTCAAATCTCAAATATTACTATTTTAACAAACTCATTATTCCTTATTGAATTTTTTCTAGACTGGAAAACTAGAATCGTCAGCACAGACTTGGTTGTGAAAAATAAATTTGTTTTTGGTAAGTTTTTCACGATTAGAATTACATTTTACTAGCTCGGAATTATTTTCAATAGATTGTATTTAAAACTATGTATTTTATTGTAGCTGAAAAGTATCCATCGCCAATGAAAAAGTCTCCGAGTCCTTGCTCGCCAAATACTACACCAATGGCGAGTCCTTCGAGTGGACTGAACACATCTGGATCACCGCACAAACCGTTTTCAGCCTTCGAACCAGTCTATGGCGATCCCAGAGGTTATTACACCCCGAGTGCCCGGAGAAACAAATCCTTTCATGTATCATAAATCTAAAGTAAACTTCACAGAAGACTGACAAGCCGTAAGAAAACGTTTTTTAATCTTGTAAATAAATGTAATTAAATGCAGACACCTTAAGACCATAGTTTACGAGTCCAGACTGCACAAACGAGATTTTTGATTAAGAATTTTTGTTATCAGCTTCTTTTCAAATTCAAAAATCTGTTGAACTTTTCTTATACAAATTTCTTTCGTCTTGTTGATTATCTTTGTTTAATCTTAATTTAATGTCTTTAAAACTGTACTTGTTAATTTTCAATCTTAAATTTGCTTACCCAATGAATTAAAACTGTATTGCAGGCGATCAATCGCGTAATTTCCACGACGGATAAACATAGTTTTTTATAATTAAAATATTGTAATGTTTATTATAATAACGAACAAAAACAATTCATTATTCAATGAACGCTTAACTGAAAACAATGTAAATACCTCGTTGCGAGTTGTGATAAACTATTAATGACAAAATTGAGTCACGCCGGTTTCTTGTAAAAAAACGATCAAAAAACAAAATTGCAAAACAGATGGTTTGTACAGTTAGTCATATTTTTCTAAGTCCGACTGATAGAGTGAAAACGAACTCAAGTTTTGTTTGTGAGAAATATTTTTTTTTTACTAATGTAATACAAGTGATGGAGTGAATAAAGTGAGATTTGTTGTTTTCTAAGAAAAAATACAAGTTCCATTTTTTACCTAATTTATTTTTTTATAAATAATATAACCATTACAAAAATCACGAAACATGCATACATTTTCGGTCGCACATTCATTCGGGCAGAAATAACAGATTTCGAGGTGAAAAATTAAAGGGATGAAGAAAAAATATTTGACATTTAACTAATTCTCAAAAAAGAGACGAGTTAATAAAACGAAAACAATGTTCTTTTCATATTTTTCTGAATTCATATCCCTACTATTTCAATGCACGATTTATTCATTGTTCGATTTGCTTGATCTGTGAACTTCTTTTATCTTGTTTTTGATTTTTAACAAGTTCATAAATGATAAAATTAAAAATACAAAATCACAAAACAAACAAATGATTGTAGAAGTACTGAGTAGGAATAAGAAATTTCAAAATGAAATATTAAGGTTGACATTTTACGTCTTCGTGAGTCTTCAGTGTTTCTTGTTAGACTTCACCAAAGCCTCGTATTTTGTTTTGCTGTTGAACCAGAGGATGAATGGGATAGCCAAGGATGGCAGAGTCATCACAGCAAAAGATACCCAATCCATCTGCAAAAAAAGATTTGATCAAGTTAAATTAAATAAAATTTAATTTTTTCATGATACTCTTGATTTTATTGTTTGTTGTCTTGAAGAGGAACTTACAACATGGGATGAGAATCGTTTGTCGTATTCCCTGAATGGGATGAAGTAAGCTGCACCAGGTTCGCTGCTGTAAGCAACCTGGACTGTGGAATCATCTTCTTTGCGTTTGTAGTTGACTTCAGCAGATGAGAAGTTGTAGTAGCCAGCTTTCAAAGGAACAACTGTGATGGTGTGACTCACGTTGGTATTAGGAGGCACGCGATCGAATCTACCATTGATCATGTTAGTTTTTGATAAATCAAAGTCTTCCTTGGGGAAAGAGTTGTCGATGATATCCACATCCAAAGCTGCTGTGTCACCGATGTTGAAGATGGTGTACTAGGAAGAAATCAATTGTTATTTTTATCAAGTTATAAATAACATGGCTCAATTTAATACTTATAAATTGAAACAAAACTTTGTATTGTAAATTATAAATAGCTACCTTAATTACACAATCCATATTCTCAACGAGATACTTGTTAAGAATATGTTTGGCTATTAAAAGTCTAGCACCTGTTGTCTCCTCTTCAGCATGGATCATCGCTGCCGAAGCGATCAGACAGGTAAGAAAAATAAACTGCTTCATTCTGTAACAAATAAGCAACAATGAAAACTTAGCTTTTTATCTTGTTTTTATCCAAAATGATTCAAACTCAAATCGATTTTGCAAAGAAATATTTAAACGGAACGTTAAAAACCCTATGCTCTTTTCGCTCCACGTAAACAAACATTTCTAACGACAATTTACAAGATATACAAAACATAATAAACGTGATTTGGAGTTTTCATGTAACTGCTATGATTATTAACAATTTTAATTGGGCTTTTGTTGTCAAAAAACAAATTTTACTTCGACTTTAACACGTCATATGTTTGGCATAAATCAACAGCTCAGAATGACAGTTTGCTCTTTACGAATTGTTCGTCTTATTTTTACGAAAATTCATTTTGATGAAATAAAAAATGTTATATTTTGATTGATAATGGAATTGCGAATGAAATAATCAACTTACTTGTTATTGAAATTGACTAAATTATCGTGAAAAGATCAGCCAGGTTAGTACATGTGGCGAGCGAACAACTTAAAATAAAAGTGGAGAGCGGAGCCGATGCGGCATCAAAACTGCCAACAGCGCCGCGTTCGGTGCCACGTACCGACGATTTTGAACCTCGCGTGTCTCGTCACTTCCGGGGGTAAGAGGAAATTTGATTGATATCGAAATTTAAAAAGAATTCAATCAAAAACTTACGATTTTTATATTGAAAAGTAACCAATAACATAATAAAACACAGTAAACCTGTGATAAATTTCAATAGTAGGATTGTTGTTTTTGTTTATTTTTTGCAATTTAAGAGGAGAAAAATAAACAATCGAGCTATATCGATTAATCGAAATCGAACGTAAATTAGTCAGTTTGACGGGTTTGACGTTTCGATTTGGAGCAAATGTCAAAGAGATGTTGTGGTGAATGACAGCTGGTGTTTTATGCAAAAATTTGACCGTTTTTTGTTCACCACACATATTGAAAAACAAACAACAATCAAGATGAGAAAAATTAACAAACGATAACAAAACAAACAAACATAAACAAACCTAACCTCCAGCATTATAATCGCATAATAACAAAATCAGGTTATTTTAATTTTCATTGCCAAAACAAACACCAATTATGGCAACTGTCAACATGACAGCAAAAGTATATCAACCCGACCAAGAATTGGAAAACAAAGTCAAAAAAGGTAAACAAAAACAAAAACCAATCGTGCTACTTTACATTGTTTACATCAACTATTTTACAATTTATTTGAAACTAAAACTCTGAATCCATATTTTTAGCAACCGAAAGGATATCAGAAAACATGCACATTGTAGCAAACGAGCCATCATTGGCTTTTTATCGTCTACAGGAACACGTCAGAAAGGCTCTGCCTCCCATGGTGGAAAAACGAGTGGAAGTTTTAGCCTTAAAAAAACAGCTGCAAGGTCACTGTTATGACGTCGAGTATGCTGTCAGTGCAATAAAAACAATGCAAGACGCTGACAAAAGTTTTGACAGTACTCTGGAACTTTTGAAAAACGCCATATTTTACAAACAACAACTCAAGTACGAAGAGCACAGACGAAACAAAAAAGAGGGCAACAGAGATTCTGTTTACAAAAGACTTTCAGCGCACATTCCTACCCTGGACCATCTGCCAGATGACATCTCCGATGTTGTTCGAGAAACTGCGAGTCGAGTTGAGTCTATGATGAATTCAGCGAGACACAGTAGTACTGAAACTCCAAAAACGAATCCAACTTGAAGTGAATATAATTTAGGATTTAATTTTGTGTATAACAAGAAGTCTGGGACGCATAAATTTTATGAAAGGATTCAATCAATTTTTTGTGTTATAACCATTTTTATCAGCATTCTATGAGAAGTGTCAAAACGTCAAAATCAGAATCTACTGATTTGATATGGTCCAGACTTCTAGTGCATAAAATATTATTGTAAGCTACCAAATTTATTTCATTTGTAAATATTTCTGTTATATTATTTATTGATTGTATAAGTTGTGATACACTATTTATTGTAAAATCAGAGTAAAAAGAATATCTAAGTATTGAGAATTGAATTTTGCATAAATTCTTTATAAGAGAACGAACCTAACTGCCACATTTTCTTACAAAGCATGCGTAAATAATATTTGGTGCAGTTATTTGAATTAGTTTGTACCACCTGCAATGCGCATGTGTGAATTATTGCAAACGACGTCAGCTGCGGATAAACAATAGTACACAGTTTTCATAAGAAAAACCATGGGAAAACCCCTGAGATGCTGCGCCAATTTTGTACGTACTTTATATCTTTATCCATAAATTATTTTTCAATAATCTCACGAATGAATAAATATCAAGTACTTAATGATTGCCTGTAAAGTTGAAAGAATGATTCATTTAGATTTGCTAAAAATAAATCAATCTTGAAAGCTTTGAAATGCTTTTGACAATAAGGAACAATGCGTTTAATAAAAAGTAAACATAAAAAAAATTATAGAGACTCTTTTTTTACTAAAACAATTTTTATAATTTGATAACAGGGATGATGATGATGGTGGGGGTGGGGATGTGAGTGTCGGTGTAGGGGGTGATACTGGCGTGAAACTTTTGACAGTGGATCGAACGGTCACCAAACCAAAATGATGCACGGATTGTCATGTGAAAGCTGAGGTGTCGAGAGTTGTCATGTGTAGGAGCATATCGCCACACATCGTACCGGATTGCGCTAATCATTCAAGGGTCAAGTCAGCAACATTATCAACTCCAAGGTACGTTGTTCATTTTCTAGGTTAGGTTTAGTCTTTTTTATTCTCCCGGCCCGTCGTTTACACGTTGCACACTTGATTTTCTTGTCAAATTCGATCCAATACTTTGACAAGCACTTCTAAAAACATCTTTTGTATATGATGAACTCTCTCAAAAGACAAGAAGAACACATTTCATCGGCCAAATTGATAATTTCGACAAATCTTCAAAAATCTCAGTCATTTTTCTCATGAATGGGAGAATTTCAACGTCATTTTATTTTACTTTCTATTGAATTTTTAAATTCTAATCGATCACAACAGTTTTGAAACAGTTTTATCTTAACAAACGTTAAGGTTATGCTTCGATCCATTTTCTATCTAACTTTAAATTTAGGATTTGTAAAATAAACAGTCGAAAGAAACTGGGACAAATTTTGCAAACTAAATGCAACTAAATGTTACTTAATTTAGAGAACAGTTGAAATTAATAAACATAAACGTTTGAATGATATTGTTATGAAAATGAAATCCAATTTCTCCACGCTCGAATTCTATTAATAATTTTATTCTTACTGAGTCAGAAGTATGAAAAATCCATCAGTTCAAAAAAATGGACCAACTTCAGGCGCTCTTCATCCATATACAATTAATAATTTATGGCTATGAAAAATCAAGATCAATTGCTGGTTATTGTAAACATATTAAAGGTTTACAAGGTCGAGTTGAAAGTAATTTTTGGGGTCAGAGAACGTTTCAAGGTCATAATATTATCTGGATTAGCGTAGTCCAGCCTAATAGCGGTTTGTTGTTGTAATATCGTGATAATTGAAAGTGTCAAGTGGATAAATCACAACTTTCAACTGTATTGAAAGGAGGCCAGGGTCATTGCTCGATCTTACCTGAGAGCAAAAATCATCATCCACTGAAGGTGTTAAAAGACGATCCAGACAAAGATTCTGTAATCATATTTATTAACAAATTGAACATCTCTCACTAAATATTCATTGAAAAAATACTCTGTTCTTGTCATACTAAATCTCAGAATTTTCTTTTGTTCACATTGAAGAATTTGTTCAAATTCAACTAGTTTCAACGGCTTATTCAGAAATTTAGATTTAATGATATTTGATTAACGGTACCGAATAATGTATTGAAAGAAAGTTCTCAGGGAAAAAGTGATTACGTAAAAACTCTTGGCACCGTTCAGAACTCAGTCCAAATTAAATCATAAATTATGTATTCAAGCAAACAAACAATTACGAATGAGTTGAAAAAATAAAAACTTCTTTTTGGAAAAATAACAACAACGAAAAACAAATTGTGTAAGCTTGAACAAAATGAAAATAGGCTGAATGAAAGTAACAGTAGCAGATAAAATTATGATAAAGGTTCCTGTTTGGTAAACCGAACGGCCGTAAACGTTAATGCCAAGTTTGGGTTCCTTTTCTCTTTTCACGTTGGGAGTACACTTTTTGAAATATGAAGCGATGAACTCCTGCATAAATTTCTGAACAATATTATACAACGTCTTATTACATCATACGTTCCTCAGTTTCCATTTGGTTCTTTAATGAGTCGGCTTCGATAAATATGCTCGGGACGTTCGGTTGGTGAAACTCTTTGACTGCGATGTTACATTTTGATACGTGAACTGATCTTTTCAAAAAAAATATTTTTCTATTTCCGAACTTGCTACATTTCAAAGTTACATACTACACATTAAAGTTACTACAAATTAGTTTATAAAATATTTATTTATTAGAGAAATTTGTTTCCTTTATGATTTGAAAGTATTGATCTTATAGTTTTTTAAAATTATTTAATAATCAGTAGTATATATCATATCTGTTTTTTACAATGCTAAAATTTGTTCTTGGAAAACATTTTTACTACTTTGTGTTCGAAAATAGATTTATGAATGAAATAATTTTGTCGTCAACAAGGACTAAACCTTTGAAATGGTTTCTGATCAATGAGAAAAGATTAGATTTCTATTTTCGCGGTGAAAAACTCTTACAGCGTTGAAAAATAAGGAAATGCTCAAAATCACAAATTCAAGTGAAAAAAATGTGCAATATACGATCAAGTTCAAATTTGGTTCGATGCAATTTCGCAACAATTATTGTTGCAAAATTATTATTATCGGTTTTCTTTTCGTTCTAACAAAAATCATAACAAAATAACAAAATTCAGTTAAAGATAAGTGAAAAATCCAAATTTGCAATGTAACGTTGTTAAATAAAACCACTCATTTATTACTCATTGCAAATTGGTAGAAACGTTAATCGTTAAATAAAAAAAAGAAGATATGTCGTCACAACATGAAAAAGTAAACATTATAAGTAAAATTATGAATGAAA
Source organism: Telenomus remus (assembly GCA_020615435.1). Lineage (NCBI taxonomy): Eukaryota > Metazoa > Arthropoda > Insecta > Hymenoptera > Scelionidae > Telenomus > Telenomus remus. The sequence continues at coordinate 8,132,892 of CM036337.1, read as the reverse complement.
ATGATGAATCAATTGCAAGATCATTTTGTATTTCATTTTTTTCAATCAATCCAAAAAAGCTCAACGAAATTGCATCTTTGCTAGGACTTGAACCATGACTCATCTTTTTCCATGGGACAACGCTCGCTAAACGTAATTTAGCTCAAATTAAGATTTCGTAGTACTCCCAAGAGAATCCCGTATGAGTCACCCGCAATCAAACGCGCGATTCCTATGTCATTCACGCGGGAATCCTTTATGAACGTACAGAATTGTTGATTATTTATGCTTTCTTATAGCAGCTGCAGAAACAATGCCTGTCGAGTCTCTATAGAGATTCAAAATACTCGCATACTTTTTGGAGACCACTATTCTAAATCTCTCAACTCGCATTTCTCTAAATCAAAGCTAACATTAAATTTTTCAAATTTCAAAAACGAGCAAAAATTGTATGCAATTTTTGTATCATTTTCAAAAGCTCAGATAAAGTGTTTTTATTTTTTGGGAACAAATTTTAACTTTTTGTGAAAAAATTTTGATTTTTTGGGGAGCTCCAGTTGGGACCAATAAAGAGGGAAAGTCTGTTAGAAGTCGAGCCATGTCGGATACTGCCGAGCGCATCCGGACTTTATAACGATAACAAGCGCGTCGAAGAGCGGCATTTCGAATTTGCTCGGTGGTTTGGACGGATCGCGAGTTGCGCGCTGTCAGTGAAGGCTCGACTTTGCGAGCGTGCAAAGCACGCTCCGAAACCCTTCGGTCCAAGTTCCAAATTTGTTTCTACGTTTCCTCGTCAGTTTTCGTTTGCAATATTATGCGCAAGCTTGCGACAGTGAAACCGGTTGTTTTAGTGTATCAGTTTCTGTCAGCTCGACCACTTTTTCTTGCAAAGACCTTTCCCAATTTGACCGCAAGTTGACCACCAACGAAGGAACACTTTTTCGTTTCACCTGCGAACAATTTGTGTCGGGTTGGCCTTTGATGGATATTTTCGGATGAATGCTTATGTAAGACAATTATACAGTTGAAAAAAAAGAAAATAAATAATTTCACTCTCAGACTTTCTTGAGATACTGAACAGTTTTATAACTTTTGTTTAGTAGAACAAAGTTTGAAGCAAAATATTAAATAGAGCTTTTTCGTTCAGAAAAATGTAATATTTTTGTAAAAATAAAATTTTTATTATTATTTAGCTTTCTTTTCAATACCTCTAACAGCTTTCATATCCACATAAAAGAATAATTATCTTATTTTTTAATAACAAAAAGAATTCTATATTTTGATATGATAGAATGTTATGAAAAGAGTTTCTTTTATTATTAATTTTTAAGACATTTTTAACGTTAAATATGTATTTTTATTTAATTTTTTCATAATTGAATATATTTATTTAAATTGTTATTAATCATGTTACTTGATTTAACCTTTAACGATTTAATTAAGTTTCAAATTCGGTTAAAAAGTCATCAAAAATCGCGCGAATCAGATTTCAATATAAATAGAAGAAATGAAAAACTTAATCTTATCATGTTGATGTTCTTTTGATTCTTACCAAATCAGCATATTTATATCAAATTGTATCCCACTGGTACAGCATTCTTACAGGCGTCTACCATTCAAAAAGATGTAACATTCACTTTCAGCGCAGACTCATTGCCAAGAATTTCATTGAAGAAGTGTCGCCATTGAAAATTGTGCGGGATTTTTTTCTCTCTCGCGTTATTATACCGCGAAGTGCATTAATTATCCAATCATTAAACGACACAATTTTTTCTTTGACAAATTGTTTCTATTAATAAAAAAAATTATATAAAAAATATTCCCATTTTTCAAAAGTATTTAGGTCAAAAAAGTAATAAACAAGAAACAGGTCTTTCGAGTTAGAGAAAAATGTCGTTGAGAAAGCATTTTTTTGGTTTTTTATGTATCTTAGCTTATTTAAAGACTGATTTTTATCTTTTGCAGGTAACTTTTTGGGACAAGTGAAAATTTCTTTAAGGAAAGATGCTACCAAAGTTGTTCGAAAATCATGGCCGGTTTTGCGCCGGCCACCCTCTTGAAGTCATCGTCACCACGGTCACCCTGACCGTTTGCATGCTAAATCTGGAAACCGGAAATGCACCGACGAAGGAATCCGAACTACCGATTTCAACATCCACCTGCTGGCGCAGTCGATGCAATTCCGATGTAAATATAATTTTCATTCCAGTACTCTATTTGATAAACAAAATTAAATTTATAAATTAATTTATGAAAAGATTAGATTCAATCTCAGTCAATTTTAGTTATAAAAAAATTTTTAATTCACCATTGAATTTTTTATTTTCAAGAGTGCGAAGTTTTTGGACGAAGTAATTCTTAATTCCTTCCCTTATTATTATTCAGAAACCAAATTGAGTAACTTGTAAAATCTCAAACAGGTTTTTCTTCCCAGATGATAAAAGCCATTCTGTCATTTCGCATTGCTTTCTATCAATACTCTTTCAAATGTGCGCACCACTTGAAACTCGCAAGTGAAACGACCTCCGGAAATTATGTTTGTTTTAACGATCCCGTTAATATTTTTATCCCCGCTGAACAAATTCCTTTTCAATTGTTACACTCTTTCGAGCATTACCATTATTTCATCTTAAATTCAGATTTAAAAACAAATACAAAAATTATTGGATACCAAATCCTACAACTCCGAAATTTAATTTGCAATTTTTTTGCTTGCTTTAGGATCCCAGTGCTGCCGATGTTATTCTGATGACAATCATCCGGTGTATAGCGATTCTTTTCAGCTATCATCAGTTTCGTAATTTGCACAATTTAGGCTCGAAGTATATTATAGGTGAGTTAAAAAAATAAAAGTTGAAAACAAAAATTAAGTATTGTTACGTAAAAATCGGTACATGGAAAGTGAACAAAGTAATCAAAATTAAAATAAATAGATACGTCAATCAAAGATGAATGAAATTTGGTACGAATGGTCGAACAAGATACACAAAAGAATGTATGAAGTGCAAGTGCGCGTAACATGTCGAATCATTGATAAAAGGGAACCTGTTTTTAGCGCTGCGTGAAAGCCTCGTACATTAGTGAAAGTTTCATAGAAAGCGATAGCGTGTTGAGACCATGATTCGCTCGAGGTCATTATCACAATTACCAAATCGACATTATGGAAACCATTTTTCAAAATGACAATATCATTTTTCCCCGCAAAAATGCGACGTTAATTATTCAACAGTACCAATTTCCAACAACAACTTTTTCATTCTTAACATTCAAATTACAGGTATTGCCGGCTCGTTCACCATATTTTCCGGTCTAGTTTTTACATCAGGAGTTGTTAATTTTGGCCGCAGTAACATTTCCGATCTCAAGTGAGTGACAATTTCTTTTCCCTAACTTTTCACATTCAACTGAAATTATACACAGAAAGAGGAAAATAATTTGCTTTTTGATTTCAGGGATGCATTTTTCTTCTTTCTTCTACTGATCGACGTGAACAAAGCAGGAGTCATGGCGCAGTTGGCTCTGAGTTCGAAAAATCAAGAAGAAGTGCGAGCAAATATTGCCAGAGGGATGTCGTTATTGGGACCGTCAATCACTCTGGACACTCTTGTCGGTGTTTTGTTGATTGGTATCGGCTCGCTTTCTGGTGTTAAACGACTCGAGGTGTTGTGCGGTTTTGCCTGTCTCGGAGTACTCGTCAATTATGCCGTCTTTATGACGTTTTATCCTGCCTGCCTTTCGCTTATTCTCGAGGTAAATTAAAAAAGAAATAAAAATTTACAAAAAAGTGTATAAATGAACTCAGATTGAATTAATCCAATTTCGGTTTGATTTGGTAGCTGACTCGTGGACACCAGGGTGTAAGGTCTTTGACTGCTGACAAAATTCTGATGATGCACTCACTGGACGGCGAGGACCAAAAACCAAACCCAGTTGTCGAGCGAGTAAAGATGATAATGATTGCAGGACTGTTTGTAGTGCATGCTCACAGGTGACGATTAATTTTATGACGAAATAATCGTAAACGATCACTGATTGTCGCGTACTAAATCTGTAATTACGATAAACGTTTCGAGATCGTTATTACAGTTCGTCCAGTTTAAAACCGGTTTGCTTACAATTAGGCTTACCCATATTGGCTACTAATTTGATTATGGTGTTGCGAAAGCCGTCGCTCACCTTGGTTTGAGCGTTGATGTTTGCCATGCTCTTTGTTTCAAGACTCATCGTATGCTTTCGAAACCCATTCAGCAAAAGGAGCGTTATTTTTGTTGGACGATTAAAGATCGTCATTGACCGACAGGTGCAATAGACTATTTTGTTAGATAGTTGTGCGACCAGGTGTCAGAACACGTGAGTGTCACTCAGTGTTCAGATTGCGAATCTGTAACCTTGCTCTTAGAATTTTCGTCCGTCGTGGCTTTCAATAGACTGTTATCTGAATATCAGGGTTTCGTCAGGGTCATCCGATCACGAGGACCGAGATCTGCCGACAACTACGCACTTCATTATCCCAGCTTCTGTGAATTGTTGCCTGAACTCTGACACCTTGGAAGCGTCACGTGTCCCCCTCCTTGTTTAGCAGTTCTTTCTTTGGTGGTAACAGCGGATGGTTCTTTTGTCAGTTATGTGCGTCCAGCTAAATATCACCCGGACCACGTCGAAAAACTTTAAATATAGTGCAGACAAACAAGCTGGAGTGGGTGGACGAACATAGGTCAAGTATTCTGCACGTCACCAGTCCCTGACTTGACGATTCGTACCGGCTACGATGTTTCAGTTTGTGCCAGGATACTTGTCCTCTACCATCGCTAGTTGACCATTGTGATCTTATGCTCTTCATCATGTGGTTTGTCTTCATTCAACTCGAATTGCACTCTCAAAGCTAATCTTGAAAGTGATTGTTTTCACTTTTTTCAGTTTATTTTACTTTTAACGGGCTGACACTTAGAATGGTAATGCAAACTTGTAGTGCACAATCAATGATCTAAAGATACCAAATGTTCAATCAAAAAATAAACCGGTTGTTTCTTTCCTCCGTACGGCCAAATTAATTTGTTGGCTTTTTATTTTAGTCGATGGCCATTTAAACAAGAAGTCGAAGAAGAGACGAGAGAAGACGTGACACTGGTGACTACAAGTCCTTCCATGCCAGCTTTTGAACCGGGCCACCAAAACAAGACTGACGATCCGCTGGATTTCCGCAACTACCTCATGAACTGGCTCTCAGTCAGCGCAGACAACATCGTCATCCTGATCCTCCTTCTCGCCCTGGCTGTTAAGGTCATCTTTTTCGAGGACAAAGGAGAGATAGCCAAACAGTTACGATTCAAGGAAGACAAGCAAGAAGTGATCTTCAACAGGGACGATGAAGAGACCGAACCAAGTGCAGAGCCACAGGGCTCGACTGTTCGTTGCACAGTGACATCGCAGGTGACGGCTGCTGAAACTTCAAGTTCGGTGTTTCCGTTGTCTGGGATGGGCAGCGATTGGTCGGATGAGTCCAAAGTGGACAAGGAAGTCCAGACTGAAAAGTGCGAAGGTTCAAATGAAAATCTGTCTGAGAGTCATGAAAGGAAGGAAGATGACAACGTCGTTAGGGATTTGGAAGAATGTAAAAGGATATACAATTCCGAGGTAAAAAATGATTATACAAACAGAAAAGTTTCTAGAAAAATTATTTGTAGAATTTCCGATCAAATATTCCTATCTATCACAATTATTTTCATGGAAATTATTTATCGCGATCTGTAAGTTTTTCTTTGCTAAATAAGTGCATAAAACGATTACCAAACTTTCAAAATTAATTTTCGTTCAAAAACTTGGTTCTCTCAAGCCATAATTGCACTCAGTGACTCATTTACAAGTTCAGAAGTTAATAATTCTAACTTGGTGTTTTATTTTTAGTTGGGAGCTCACGCTTTAACGGACAAAGAAGTTATTCAGCTGGTGAAAAACCGAGTGATTCAAGCGTATCAGTTAGAAAAAGCTGTCGGAGATTTGGAAAGAGGAGTTGGAATTCGAAGATTGATTGTGGGCGACGCAGGAAAGTTCACCCCAGAGTTAGTCGAGCTGCCGTATCAAAATTACGATTACGCCAAAGTGCTGGGGTCGTGTTGCGAAAATGTGATAGGGTACGTGCCTGTGCCTTTGGGAGTGGCGGGACCACTCAAAGTTGATGGACAATTGGTTTACGTGCCAATGGCCACGACCGAGGGCTGTCTCATCGCCTCGACCAACAGAGGAAGTCGTGCCTTGATGGATTCTGGCGTAATCAGCCGAGTTGTAGCAGACGGCATGACTAGAGGTCCTGTCGTACGGTTTCCTGACATAGTTCACGCTAGTGAGGCTATGACGTGGATGCAAGATCCAGAAAACTTTGCTTTGATGAAGGAGAGTTTCGACAAAACCTCGCGGTTCGCAAGGTTGCAGAAAATTCATGTTCGCATTGCTGGCAGATACTTGTTTATCAGGTAGCTAAAAAAATATAATCAGTTTTATTTTTTCTTTTTAATCTGTGCAACGGTACTTATTATTTTTATTTTTGCAGATTCGTCGCGTTCACAGGAGACGCAATGGGTATGAACATGCTCTCGAAGGGAACTCAGGAATCGCTCCGACTGGTAAAGGAACATTTTCCAGACATGGAGATCTTATCTCTAAGCGGCAACTTTTGTACGGACAAAAAACCAGCCGCGGTGAACTGGATCGAAGGTCGGGGGAAGAGTGTGGTTTGTGAAGCCGTGATACCGGCTCACGTTGTCAGCAGTGTCTTGAAAACGTCGGTGCACGCACTCATCGATGTGAACATTGCGAAAAATATGATTGGCTCGGCAGTTGCCGGCAGCATTGGAGGGTTTAACGCACACGCGGCGAATATTGTCACCGCCATTTATATCGCAACCGGCCAGGATCCTGCCCAAAATATCACCAGCAGTAACTGCATGACTCTTATGGAACCATGGGGACCTGATGGCAATGACCTTTATGTGTCTTGTACTATGCCTAGTATTGAAATCGGTACCATAGGTACTTATCAACATTTAAAACTATTAGTCAAAAAAGTGAACTACTTTTTAAATTGAATCAAGAATTATTATGAACAATTGTGTTTACTTTTAGGCGGTGGTACTGGGTTGCCAGCACAAAGTGCTTGTTTGGGTATGCTAGGAGTCAAAGGTACATCCGCCGATGGACCTGGAATGAACGCAAGTAAACTCGCACGAATCGTCTGTGCCACTGTGCTTGCAGGCGAATTATCTCTGATGGCTGCACTTACTGCTGGAGATTTAGTCAAAAGTCATCTAAGACATAACAGGTGAGTGAAATTGTTGTAATGCTTTATAACTTTGTCTGTTTGAAACATTGATTAACGGAATGATGGTTGTAATGACGGATTTTGTTACAGATCTTCGACAACAGTTGGAAACGTGACGAGTTCAGCCAGCAGAGAGACAGGAAGTAGTCTAACAGTGCCAAATATGGTGCACGCGATCCAGGCTGTGTGCACTAAAACTTACCAAGGGTCCTAGTATTATTCTAATAGCGAATGAAGTGTGAAGAATTTTTTTTCTATCATTAGTTGATACTTAAATGATACATGTGTTCTAAAACAAATGATTATATCAAGTACAATGATTTTTGGTAAGACGGATTTAGGTACTTTATCAAAATAGAGAAAAAGTTCCTGAATTGCTTGAATTGTCTCTGACAAAGTCAATAGACTACTGAATCGGCCAATTGGTAACGCCAGATTTTTTAATCGGATTAAAAATAGAATATTTATTGTATTAATAAAAGATTTATCACTTGTTGAAACAAGAGAAAATTATCTAAATATCTAAATAATATAATAATTGATGTGAGGATGGATTCTATTGAACTGATTTATGGTTTGTAACTTGACGATTGATGTGTTGGATGTTTTTTTACGTCGCGCAAATGAAATTTTACATCACGAGGTATTGTTTTTGTATCACAGCGAATTCCCACGCTTCAAAAGAATAATTGCATTTTAAGAGGGCGGTATGGATTTGTAAATAATTTTCATTCGTTAGTACAAAGATAAATGCGATCATAGAGCAAATTTAATTTCATCGTTTAATTTTGCAGTTTGACAAAACTGAGAGATGCACTTACATCTCAGACATAATCATTCATTCAACTCGTTTGCTATTTCTTTTTTTTTTTTTGTAAGAATACGGTACTTTATAAATCATTAACGCGTCATTACAACGACCGTTCAGAACAAAAACAACCCATTTTTTATTTATGTAAAATCATTTAATGAATTTTTTATGGAGATGTCGTCTTCGCAGCACTTTTTGAATTACGAATTAATTACGTCATTAAATGTCATTTTATGTACAGTTTTTATTAATCATAGCAATGTATAAACAATTGTTTTTGTCGAACAAACAATTAATTTAATGTATACAATGGTTTTTCCATCGAATAAATTCGACAGATAGAAAACGATCCGATGATTTTATTTTTCCCAGCTACAAGTCATAAACGTGTGAAATATGACACGTTTTGCTGAAAAAAGGAATTTCGAAAGCTACGAAAAAAAACTTCAAACCACATGGCTTTTTTCATAGAACGTCCTTTGTGTCGTAACCCTGGAATGTTTTTCAAATATTTATGTTTTAAGAGCGAAGGCTATAAGATACTTTTGTTGACCATTAGTCTCACATATACACTTCAGATAAATTCGACAAAGGTTCAGACCTCAGTGTCCAGGGTGGAATCAGTCAACGTCTGCTAATCCAGCTGTGAAGAACAAGTGTCCAACATAACGAAGGTCATCAAGTTTTACAGTAAATATTTATTAATTATTATAAAATTTAATTGATTTTTTTATTCGGTAAAGTTTTAATTAATAAAGTCTACATTGAACTTGATCGTGTGAGTGCCGAAATTTCACGTTGAGTGATTGAAAAGTATCAAAAGTGAAAATACATTTGATTTTCAGGTAACATATCGTGTTCGAATTGCAGTGTTTGTGTTTTGGCTGTGATAATTACATTGTACATAAAGAGACAACAGTGTGCAGCGAATTCGCATCTAACGATCATGAATAAGTCAAATGTTTCCCAAGAAAAAGAGATCATGGGTTTAATAAACAGTTACAGTGACGAAGAATTTTATGTATTTTGCGAACAGATCATGCAGTGCAGTTCATTTTGCATCCATATCAATTCGTTCAGACCTTTCAGATCAATGAAAGAATTGGCCCAAGTGATGACTGGCTGTCTGGACAATTTGAGCACTCTGAGTAAGAAAATTAAATTTACAAAAAAATATAAACAGTTAATTTATCATTTAAAACTATTGCGAAAGTGAAAAAATTCATATGCATGTTCATTTTTAATTTCAGGTAAAGTGATATTTCTCAAAATGTACAACTCGTTTTTGGATGAATTTTTTACTAACGTGAGAGATATGGAAATCATGAATATTAGATTTGAAGAGGAGAATGTGGAGTATGCAATGATAAAACATGCACTGAATTCGTAAGATTTTTAGGTTTTGTTTTGTTATAAAAATTCGTTTTTATTTTTTGTGAATTGTTGAAGTTACGGAATTTATGATTGCAGTTATAAAGAGAAGTTTGGATTCAATTTCATAATGAACCCATCGAGACGCACACTAGGACAAATCTATCAAGAAATCATCAGGCGGCTGGCACTTTCGTTCGAAGAAGTAATCAATGAGGTGATAAAAGAAATCAAAAGCATAATTACCGATCGATTGTCATCACTCCAATTATCTTACTAGCCATCTTGAATCTAAGTCTTAACAAACTTAAATATTTATTTTTTATCGACAAACATTAAATTTATTTATTAATTAACTAATATGTTTAAGTATTAAATATACATATGTACAGTAGATTAATTATAGCATGTAATTAAGAATCGTAATTATTTTTTTAAATTTGTATTTTCTGGCTACCGTTTTAACTATCAATTTGTACTTTGTATAAAAAAAGAAACAAATCATGCAATTAAATTAATGAGTGACTGAAAAATTTGTACAAGAATTCGATTAGTACTCGCAGTCCCACTTGAGAAGAGCGAAACTTTCCTGTTCAATAAATATATGGGTCAAACTTTGACCCAGTAACATTCATGAATCAAATATTGAAGGTTGTGCATCAAGTAAATCAGTTATGGCTGTAATTTCACGACCTTCAAATCAACCCTGAACACCAAACTAATCAAATTTGTCCACCGTGTAATTGTCACACGATCGCCACAAGATTAAAAAGATGAATCAATTTTTTAATGGTTTCAGACGCACCTATGTCTTTTAAGAATAAAATTTTCATTACGACTAATAACTTTTGTTGTTCTTTACTTCTCGAAACGTTCTCAATAAAATATGAAAAAACTTAGACTAATATTTGAACATCATAACTTTTAATTAAATAAGTAAATATGTAAGCGTAACATCGGGCTGTTTAGAAAAGGGGAAAAAACATACGTTAAATAATAAAGAAACGAACCAAATTTATTTTTGATGAAAAAATGTTGTGTTCTCTTTTGAATCTCAAAAATTGCTGAGATTGCACTTATTCTGAAATTGAAACTGAAAACCTAATTTCATAAAAAAACAGGAAAATTGTAGTTGGAAAAATCTGAAGGTTTTGTTAAGTTTTTCCAATGCTGGATGGATAAGTCGAAAATTGAATTCGGCAAGAATGGGAGAACCTTTTTGAATTATCAAGGGATAAGTAAGTGCTACTTGTTGCAAGATTTCTCTGGCACGTGTATCGATTGGGGGAAGATAGAGCGCAATGGCAAGTTTTGTATACAAACATGAATGGCTCGTCGGATGGGGCTTTGAGCTTGACCTGGATCTGGAGCTTACGCCTTTTCATTAATTCTCATCGCGGGTGTTTCATTTAGCGCCTGCCGGCATGTCACGCATCTTCATGAAAAAGAAAGAGAGAAAAAAAATTTCATTTTACAATGGGGAGTTGACTTTTTTCAAAAAAAAAATAGAATGAATGGCTGGTTTATTAGCACTCTCGTGGTAATGAATTTGTCGCATTTGAATAATTAATTGAACGCTGTTTCCCTCCGAGTCATTTATCACAATTTTCGTTGATTGAATGATTCAGACTACGTTGATTCCAACTAGTTGATGTGACTGATCACATTGATTTTGATTTCGGTTTTTCTTCCACTTGAAAAAGATTGTCGTGTTTGGGAGGGTGGTCGAAACTTTAACCGAATTTCTTATCACTTTTTCGGATCGTGGCTCATTTAAATAAGTTTCGCGTTTCGTCGGTGAAGGTCGGATAAATAGGTCATTCCAGGCTGATCGATTTTGTTTCGACGTTAACAATCAAAACCTGTCCTGCATTTTTTCATCAATCGCCAAAATACTTCCAAAACTATTACCAAGTTGTTGTATTGTTTATCTATTTTTCAAAGTTAAAATTTTCAAACTTTTAATAAAAATTTTAAATCTCAATATCGTTTTATATAGAAAAGTGAAAAAAGAAAGTATGAAAACTAGTGAAATACAAAAAGAGGATCTAAAAGGTAAATAAAGTGATCTAATTTTATTCACCAAATCACTCCGCGCCAGTAAGTGAGTTTATCCCAGTCCTTCGATCAAAGGACGTTCCGGGGCTTCGAGCTGGCGCAAAAGCTCGCGTCTCGTAGCGCAAGCGCTCTCCAATCGTTTTGAAGAGGAAACGCTCTCGGACCGCGACATCCATTCATAGGTCGAACGCTCCGTAGACCGTCGATTATTCTCTGACCTTCGAAATCTCAAAGCTCTGCTGGTCCTTTGAAACGAGAGTAGTCAAATTTTGGCCAGTTCGTTTTGGTTCGGCCAACATATGTGATGGTTACAAAATCGTCGAGTTGATTATCCTGTGCTGTTGCGCTTATTGTAGCGAGTGATTATGCATGACGCGAGGCGCAGACAGTGAAGTAAAAGTGTTTTTTCGGGGCAGATCAAGCCCGACGAGCGAGAGGACTCCGGGATCCGAGCAACAGGTAATTCGCCCTTTCTAGGACTTCCTTCACTCAACACTCGCTCACGTACTTTACAACTCCACTTTGTTGCATGCAATTCAACTGGCCCTAATGATTTCCCCGATACAAATTCAACAACCAATTAGTCAATCACTTTTCATTTCTTAAGTTCTTAACTAAGTTTAGTTAGACGAACTGTTTCTTAATTGTGATTACCAATTCAAAGTGAAATTTCAAGTGTGTAACAATTTCGTGCTGGAAGATTATTTTCATTGAAGTAAATCAAATTTTGTTTCTGGTGCAAAAACAAAAGATTTCCAAAAATTTGTTTCTAGATCGATTTGATATTTTTTGTAACTGAAATTTTGAATGATTTGCAAATTTATGAAAGAGGGAGAAAATTGACAAGGGGCAACGACTGTTTGCTGTATTATGTGCATATCTGAGTTTTGTATATTGACGATATGATTTTCTTTATTGATTTTGTCCATCCCTAAGCATTCCTATAAACCGCTCACACACCTATGGCGCTTTTGTGCGAAGACTTCATAAAAGATGATAACATCACAGACTTTCGTTCGGTTGCGAAACAAGTTTTCCTTTTTTCAATCTTTGACAGCATTTTATCAAATCAATTTGTTTGTTTTGTTCCGATTTTCATTTATAACTTTTGTTATTTCACTTTTATTATTAGATTCCTTTCAATAATTTGTTTTCATTTTTGCAAATTCTACTTTTCATCAAAATCATTCGAGGACATTTTGATTTAATTATTTGAAGATAATTAAAGATTTTTGAAAAGATCACTCAGGTACACTAAAAGCAATAGTTTCTATTGAAATAATTGAATGAAAATGATCAACGTTTTCCATTCAATATTTTTTATTAAATTTCCTTATCCTAACTAATGTTGTTAAATTTTTAGGATATTGTAGGCTCGATGCCGGAGGCTTCAGGGTCGGGTTATATTGACGAGCCGGATTATTCAACATTTGAAAATAAATCCGGCCTCGCAGAAGACATGAAGTTCTTAGCAAGTATGCCAGAACTTTGTGACGTTACCTTCCTCGTTGGAGAAACGAGGGAACCCGTCTGCGCTGTCAAGGCAGTTTTGGCAGCAAGGAGCAGGTGAGAAACAATAACTTCAGTGAAAAACAAAAACAAACAAAAAAACACTCCAGTCTCACCTCTCTAAATTGGCATAAAAAAGTTACTAATATCAGAATTGAAAACATGAAACGAAACTCAAAGCTAAAATGATTTTCAAGTATGAAAGACATTGATGCTTTTTTTAATTACCGTAGGGTGTTTCACAAACTGTTCTACCAAACGTTGAGTCCTCAGCGTAAAAAAGAGCAGCCAACGCGCGAGAACAAACTCAAACTTTTAATTAAGAGGACCTCGGAGCCGCTGTTGAATCTGCACAATTCAGCGCAACAGGTAATTAGCGACACTTGGTCATGCAGTCACTATACATTGTACATGTAATGCATAACAAATCTTGTATATATAGTACGATTAGTACAAACATTTTTCATATGACAAAATAATCACCATATTGATCAAACAAATTCGAAAAACATCAAGTCTGTATGGATTTGTTTGATGTAAGGATTTGATTTGTACGATATGTAGAGTTTTGATAGAAAAGTAAATAAGAACAAGTTAGGTTTTTGAAACGAATGAAAATTTGCAAAAACAAATAAGTGTTCTGTTGTATGACATGTAGCGTTCAGGGTTCACGCAGCAGCTGGCGCCTATACAAGAGGTATACATACATCTTGAGCTCGGTTTTAAGTAATGCAAAGTGTTTGATCACTTTTGTTCAAACTGACAGCAACTTGTAACTTTTTCATGACTTATAATCTGTTTTCTGCATCGACACTTGTTTTTGATAACAAATTTTTAAGATAACACAGCCTTCTCCAAAGTTTTTTATTCAGTCTTTGAAAATGTCGTCAGTGTATTTGCAATCAAACAGTATATATTTTGTTTAACAGTGCTGACCCAAGTGAAAATTCCTTCGCGACTTTTAATGTTTCAAAAAGCATTTAAAATGAAAATTAAAAATTTTGAAAACAAAAATTTTATATCTAAAGCCATCTATGAAAATTTTGACTTGGGTAATCGAGTAAAAAACCACTGTTTGTATACCTATTTTGTGAATCGTACAAAGACTGTACTTTATGCAAGGACACAAATTGCTAAATGATTTTCCAAAGTTGTTGACTTTCTCGTTTGTTGACTTTCAAATTTGCACCAATAGTTATGTAGCAGTAGTTTAATCGCACTTCGTAAATTGATTATGGAATCTATTACACGATACCTGAATGAATTAACGAACCTTACATTGCAAAAGTTGTCATTCTCACAACGAGTACATCGACATTCATTCAGTTACCGTGGACTTCAGGAATAAAAAATGTTTTTAAACAATTTGTTCCAAATTGTCTTCATCCTTACACGACTTTGATATTGAGGGTGTTTGTGTGTTTTGAAATAAAAATTTTTACAATAAGCGCATGTTTGTACTGACTTCAAAATTGAAACTTAATCATGGTTTTCAACTGTATATTATGTTTTGTCCAGAAACAAATTTTACATTTATTTTATTTTTCTATTCAGCCACAAGCTAGTCAACATCATACTGTAATCATAGAAGAATTTGAACCGGACGTCTTTCGCCAACTTATTGAATATATCCATACTGGATGTGTAATGTTGCAACCTAGAACTTTACTAGGTAAATCACTTAAAAAGTTTTTTAAATGTGAATTTTATATTAAAAAAAAACAAGATTGAAAATTAATAATGTTAAATAATTCTGCAGGAGTTATGAACGCTGCCGATCATTATGGTTTGGAAGAACTGCGAAAAGCTTGTGCAGGTTTTGTACAGTGCTGCATCACGGTGGACACTGTTTGTGCTCTGCTAGCTTCTGCCGAGAGATATATCCAGTACAAATGTACCAAGACTCTGGTGCAAAAGGTATTTAAGACAGTTTGAATACTTTTTTTTATCAATTTTACTTTAGATTTTAATTTATTTTGTATTGTTTATATTCACCTTTTGCACATTTTTAAAACCCCATTAAAATTTAAACCTTCACTTTCACAGGTGCTGGAATTCGTAGACGAGCATGGAAACGACGTTCTGAATCTAGGATCATTCACTTTACTTCCACAGCACGTCGTGAGATTAATTCTAGCGCGCGAGGAATTGAGAGCGGACGAATTCACGAAATTTCAAGTAAGTCCTTATTTATGAGCAACACCTCGTAAAGTGAAATGGTTTAACATTTTATCCTGTTTATTATTATTATTTTTCATTTTGAATTTGAAAATTTACAGGCTGCTTTGATGTGGAGTAAAAAGTACTGCGATAACAACGAGAAGCTGCATCTGAAGGACGTGATCAAGAACTTTTTAGAATTCATCCAGTTTGAAAAGATCCCCGCGACTGTTATCATGCAAGAAATTCATCCGCTGGATTTGGTCGACTATGACACAATAGTCACTGCTCTAGCTTTCCAGGTGCGCATTATATGAAGAAGCACATATTACCATCATTGAATTATAAATTTTTTCATTCGTGGATGCATTTATATTTTGCATAAGAACTGCTAACCATTTTTTATCTTTACAATGAATGTCCTTTCTTTGAGAAAGTTACATATTTTTTTATTTCAACGAAGTGAATTTTGGAACGTCTAATTTGTCAAGATCATAAATTCCCTTTTTGTGGCTAAATATTAAGAGGAATGAAAACAGAAATTTTTTGTCAAATACTTTAAAGAACGATTTGCTGCAGGCAGACCCAACAAGTGTTGAGCCCTCAAGGCTCTCCCCACACGCCCCCAGAGTGAGGCGGCAAGGTCGCAGCATGTCGGTACAATCATCGCTGGATCCTTATGGTAGCAACACGACGTTGAGCTCGAGCGGAAGTGATGCAGGCAACCAGAAACAGAACAGCGGCAGCAACTAACCTTTGGCCCCGGCCGCAAGTGTAGCGGCCACTGCGGACACCGTCTATCTCGACCGTGCACCGCTGGATCGGCGTTCGATCTCACCCCTTTCAAGAAAAACCACCCCTACAGAAATAGTCGTCCACTCAGCGGACCACAGTCCGCAGGACAAACCCGAGGAGAAGAGAGGCAAGAAAGTTTTGACCAAGACCAGGGTGGTGATTGAACGCTCCACCGACGACGAGAGCAGACAGAGCAGCAGGGACGAGGACGAACGAGGACAAAGGTCGACCGAACAATCGGTCGACAGTGCAGCTCGTTTGTACATCCGACTGGTGTTCAGACGAGAGGGCAAAGCTGATCTTGTGCTACTTTACAAGACGCACAAATTTTAAGTTTTCGCTGCTCAATTTTCAAGCTCACTCACATCATGTAGTTATTGTACTTAACTCGAAGTTTGTAAGAGCAGAGATACATCGTCTTATTCTCAGCTGCACTCTTCTTTTCACACTTTCGTTAATGCAGTTGAACTTGTGGAGTCAGTTTTAAATTTGTACTTAGATGGTTTTGATGCTATTGTTCAAGATCCTTGAGCAGTTGGAATTGAGTTGCTTTTAATTTCAATGAAAAGAAAAAGCGCATTGTTTCACGTTTGACGAGAGAATGAAGATTTGTGTTCTGGATATTTTTAGCCGGTCGCTAAAAAGCCTTACATTGTTACTATTTCATGCCAGATTTATCAGAGTTTCCACCTTTCGCGAGTGTTACATTTGTTTCAAATGTAATATAATGATTATAAACATTGTGTTCACAATATACTGTTGTTCCGAATTAAAACGTATCACGAAAAATCGTTGGGTATTTTAAAAAATAGACAAATTTATAAAATGGATTGTTTTATGGAAATTATAAACATTTAAGGAGAGAATATATAACGAACAAAAAACTGTACTTTTAATAGAAAATTGGGGATTGAGACTTTTGCAAAATTGCATTTTAACATATCCGTCGAGTTTGATTGTCAAAAACAGAGGGGAAAAATTCTTCTAACAGCTTGAATGTATTCCATATAATATTGTTTGAGCGCTATTTGAATGTTGTTTGAAAAAAAAAGTTTATCGATGAGAGATGGAATGTTTCTGATTGTGTGAATATTTAATTGATCATTGCTGGAAAGTCATCCGTAAAAACAATTTATGACGTGTGCTATTGTCGTGAAATTATATTTGTAAGCGAAGATAATCATAGGTCTTGATGGATACAGTAAATAAAACTGTCAGATTGTTTCATCAACAAAGTCTTATAATAAATAACTGGATGTACAAAATAACTTTGAACCTCGAATTTCCTCTAAGGAAGATAAGATATTTTGAGCGATTATTGAAACTGTTTAGTTGAAATAACAAAGAATTAACAAATAAGACAACTGAAATAAATGGCAAAAATGTTCGTCAGGTGGTTTCAACTTTATATAGAGGTACTTTTTTTGAATGTTTCGCGTTCCCTTAAGTCAGAACTAGCTTTGAACTGGCCATTTGTATTCTACGTTTTGTAACTGCGTATAGATAGGGATGATTTTGTAAGAGGTATTCCTTTTTATGCACACGAATTTATAGTTGAATTGCACTAAATGGTTGCTATTTGATAATAAGTAATTTTCAGTCAAGTTCAAATATACAGAATGTCATAATTTTAAGATTAAATGATTATAGCTTTTTTTATTGAACCAAACTGTTTCATTTAAGAATAATTATTATTAGATATTTTAATGGTGGAATGGAATTGAAAGTCGTGATTCTCAAGATGAGAAAATTTAATACTTAATTAGTTCAAAGTATGTCAAACACGAAAAGGGATGATGATTTTAATTGCAATTTAAGGTTGCATCGTAAAGTTGAAATAATCGCATTTCAGTGGTTACAAATAATATATGACTCACGTTACGTACGAATAGATATATCGTTATAAAGAACATAAAGAGTACCTATATTTATTAATGTGAAAACACAAAATGTTCATCACGTATGTGTATTATCGTCCGTTCATGCGCATTTGATCTTTTCAAACATTTTTAACAGTGAAATACTTATCACATTGTCAAACAGACAATTCTTTCTTGTAGGATGATTTGTAGCTCTTTATAGAAACATTTACTGTAGTACTGATTATACATTTGCCAAATCATTTATAATTTGACATGAAACGCCACATACTTCGAATTCAAAAACGACATTTTAACACTAATAATGAAATATGTCCTTCAAAAAATGTCCAAAATATTGTGCATAGATAATTCACCTAATGTACATCATTTTTTGTTCACAATTTTGCGCACACTCGAAAGTCATTGAAAAAAATATATCGCGTTGTTCGTCGATCTTGCATTTGTATATGCAATTATGTGCATTGATATCAATACAAAATGCTATTTTTATACCGAAACTGAAATTCAACGCAACACAATAATCTCACAACCGTCTTTTCATAAGTAATTAAACATGAGAACTAAACTTTTAACAAAGATAAAACCAAACTTTATTTGCGAAAAGAAGAAAACTAAATAAAAGAAACTAATTTAAATTGTATTGGTTGGTGACTTTAGTTCCGTTGGATATTTTGTTTCAATCCGTTTAAGAAAACAGTTGTGACTCTATTTTTTTTTCTTGAAAGGAAAATGTCAACTGATTATTAATTTATTATGAAAACTGTTGCAGAAAGCAAAGTTCAACTCTATTTAAAGTTCGATCTTTATATAA
Source organism: Telenomus remus (assembly GCA_020615435.1). NCBI lineage: Eukaryota > Metazoa > Arthropoda > Insecta > Hymenoptera > Scelionidae > Telenomus > Telenomus remus. Next base: position 8,114,200 of record CM036337.1, on the reverse strand, counting down.
TGTTGTGATATTGTAGTATCCTCAGCCAACAAAATAAAGCCGTCAAGCCTTCCTTTAATGGACATCTGTTTTCATTAGAATGTTTATTACAACGTTCTTTCCTTTATCATAGACAATTTTATTATCTTAAGTCTACATCTTCATAGCTTTAGTATCACAATATAAAAATAAAAAATAATATATTAATGATCTCAAAGTACATATAACAAATGAAATTGACTCTTTTTTGATGAACACTTGCGAAAAAAAACAAAAATCAAACAGACACAATCTAATTTTTCGTACAAAGTTTGTCTGCAAATCAAACATGAGATAAAACAAAACGTTAATTTGTATTGTGATTACAAAAGTGATTGGATATGAAAACCAAATGAAAAATGAACAACTTTGTACAGTTCAGTAAGCGTTATATCCCTCGTCGTCTTCAACGATCGAATAATCTTCATGGTCGTCCATCACAACAGCCAACATATGCTGAGGAATCTCGGACCCTCGGACCTTGATAGTATAGCATACGTTTTCCATCTTCATAACACTTCTTTTGAGAGTAATCATTTTCTTATTAATCTCCTTCTCAGTTTTGCCAGAACACGATATCATCTCCCGATACATATCTCTGACGAACGCGCAAGTCTTATAACAAACGTTCAAGTTGCCTGTAGACAAACTGTTAACACATTTCCGCATGAGTTCGCCAGTCAGATCAGCAATGCCCAAAACAAATTCGTTCGGAACGATAAGCGTTTGAACCGTTCTTGTTTTGGCCTCTTTGGCAGCTTCGTTTTCAACTTCGTTTTCCTTCTCGACAATCGTGAAGGTCAGAGCTTTCTGAATCTCTTTCCAGTGGGGAAGACAGTCGTGTTCCAAGTACCAGTAAAACGTGTAAGCTTCGATGAACTCTTGGAGTCCTCCGCGATAAGCTCGCAGATACTGATAGATGTCTCGGTTCTCAAGCTCGAGAGCAACCTCGCGAAAAAATCGGTCGCAAATTTTGTCAAATTTGGATTTTACGTCCAGTAGGATCGCTGCCTTTTTGGTCTCGGAGTCGACGGTGTGTAGAGAAAAAATTGCTCGTTTGCTCTCGATGGTGATGTCGCGACTGTGCTTTACGATTCTCTCATAACGATCATGTTTGTCGTCAAGTTCTTGAGCGTACTGTCGGAACTGCTGGATCACCGGATTTGACTCGTCAATCTTTTCAATCACTTCGCGACCTTTGTCGCCAAACTTGACCTTTGGGGCGTTTTTGTTACGGAAGTACTGAGGATTGTAGTTGCGCTTTCCGGAACGGTGGTGACCTACGAAATGTTTGAGAGTTTTTAATTTAAGTTTCAGATTTTATTTACAACTTTTTTTATCGTTTTTTGAATCTGATTTTGTAGGGAAATAATGTTTATAAATTTGCAAATGAAATGATAAAAATTTGATATAAAATTGTTATGGTTTTACGTACGATTAGCGTGTGACATCTTGATAACTTATGAATAAGTTTCTTTTCTTCGATTATCTGGTTTTGTAGATAATTGAAATGAATTTTGATGATGACACTCTTTAGGAAAACAATATTTCTTTTTGCGGTTTGCGGTTATGTTTTTATTGACACTTTGCAAAAAGTAAGAAGTACAGCAGATGTCGCTCTTTTACTGTAGAATTCCGCGCGCACATTTGAATACGTATTGCAAAAAATAATCGAAAAGACAATCAATTAAAAAACAATCTTTTATAGCCAATTAATTAGACATTTCCCTTGGGAAAAAAACTGCATAGAATATAAGGCTATCGTATTTTGTACATTCGTGTTTTTTAAAGACCTTTTGAAAAAATACAGTAATTTAAATTTCAAGCTTACGCTAACAATGTGGTTATTTTAAGAAAACTATGATAATTAAATCAATCTAAAAGTAAACAAGTTTGACTGATTAACAAAATTAGTTGAAATTTGTTCATTCACTGTTCTTAAATCTAAAGCAATAAAAATTATATTCATTTTTTAAAAGTTAATATAAGTTGAAGTATAAAATCACGAAAATCATAATGTAAAATGAATAAACTTATAATAAAACTAATCGCGACTATACAATTGTCTAGACTTCCCCAAAACACCCTTGGAGCGTCTGACGGACAGTTGATAATCAACTGACTGTACTTTGTAGCGAAATGGTCACGAAGCCTAGAAAAGTGCTTTATTTTGTATTGAAAAAAAGATGCACCTTCATCGAAGACCAAACTACTTTTTATTACTTTATATTATATCAAACTACTAAATATTCTGTTGTTCCTATCATTATTATTAAAAAAGAAAATTCACTTACAGAAATGAAACCAATTAAACTATATGTGCATCTGTCGAATTTAGTTCGAAAAAATTAATTAATTCATAACGGTTCAAAATTTACACCCCAACAAAAATTGCAAATCAAAAAAATTATTGGCAAATCAAAAATGTTATTTTCGTCTGGTTCATTTCGTTCCCACAATAAATTTTGAATGGTCCTATGATCATTGTATCTTTTTCAAGGCCCGCGTTACAGGGCCCCAGTCTCTAAGTTTCGTCATCCTATCTTCAGACGAACCGGGTGCTTGAACGATACCAACGAAAAACCAAGTTGGTAAAGGTTCGTCCGTCGACGGCTTACCGGCTTCACGGCAATACTAATGTATCTGTAGCGACAATCATTCTTATTAAAAGGTGGTCATACCAACGAAGCAACAGATTGGATTATAATAATTTTGATCATAACTTTGCCCATACTTGTATGATTCGAAAAATATCTATCAATTTATTCCGATTTAACAACTAAAATGAATTATCTCAAAAAAAAAAAAAAAATTACAGCGAATGAAAACTCAAAAGAAATCTATTAAAAAGAAGTTGTATTCTGAAATATATGAAAAATATCACCTAAACTTCAACACGAATGAAAAAAAATGCTATGTAATGAGCAATTCAGCGATTAAAAAAAAGTTACTTAAATTACTGGATGTGCTGCGGCTGCGGGTCTAATGGCGTCACATGATATATGACATACTAGATTGTGGCGCGGGATCTACTGCGCACGCGTACTCGATGGTGTTGCGGGATCTATTGCGCACGCGTATCAAGTGACGTCACTAGATCTGCTACGAATGGCACTCGATGGCGTTGTAGGTTGTACTGAAATTGAGCGCTTTGCACTTTATATAATAAATAAACTATTTTATCAAATATTTTACTGCAGACGATCCTTTTCATACGAGATCTTCTAGTCAGTATAAAAATAATTTTGCAAAAATGCTGCCAATGAAGATTGGTGGATTTTAATCATAGTATGCGAAAGGGCGTACTTATCCGAGACAAATCAGCGTAATAAGCAGCTCAAAATTTCACTTATTCGGAAATTTCGATTAATGCCCTGCTAAGTCTTTTAGAACTGTCGGCTAATATCAGAAACAGCGTTTATATAAGGCGTGACCCCGTTGCGGGGACAAATTTTAGGGTTGTCTATTGTTCGCGTAGCATCACAATTAGATCAGCCGACACACGTGTGGTCATAACGCCTATTTCACTTGACGTCTGCTCTGAATCCATCAAATAACTTATTGTCCATGTCCAAGCGGATAAATCTTTCCCTAAATTAACAGAAATGCAACGCTTTGATATGTTATCTCTTTAATACAGAAAAATCAAAATACAACTTTTGCATATTTTCAGTTACTACGGTTGTTTACATTTTTTTTGAAAGATTCATCATGGCTTAAAAAGTAAACAAAATAAAATTCAGATAAATTTACATATTTTTGGTGTATAAATATTAGTGTTTAATTTAATTAGATTGTTACATTTTTTAATGATTATTATATAGTTTTGATCACTATTTTTGTTTGAATTGAAATTCAGGAGAGCTTTGTATTGTTCCAGATAAATTTGTATCAGATAACAAATAAAATTTATAATCCGTTTTGAAACTGAAACGTTCGACATGAGCTTTTGCAAGTGCCGACGCCTTCCAAAGCATCGATCCAGGGCGTCAGCTTGCAGTTATTACAACGACTGGTATAACTGTATAGCTTCCAAAAGTGAGCATAAAAACCTCTACTGGCGAATACAACAATTTCAAATAATAATTTCAACTTTAGTAACGAAATCTGCAATTTTCAACTTCTCCAAACAAAAATGTCTATCTCATTTTCATTCCAACGTTACTTAACTATTAACGTTAACTATACCGTTATTTAAAACAAATCAACAAATAAACGGATTTCATTGAAAAAAGGTTTTTAAATAAAAACATAAACTGGAGCTTTCATAATTCAAATATATTTTCTTATAAACTTAAAATTGCATGACAAAAAAACTGTCCCTTTCGGTTTCCAATGAAGTTAATCAATTTGAATGAAAATTAGAAATGAATTGTTTTGTCCCCGGTTGAACTCGAAATTGCATCGTCGATGTAATAAGTTATGATTTTGTCCACTTTGAAATGAAACCGAAGGACAGAAAACGTAAAGCAGCGTAAAATCTGTTCCGGCTAAGAGGGGAATCAAGTGTGCCCTTATTAAATCGGTGTTTCGAAAATATGTAGGAGATACAAATACGTCATATTATATTAATAATGTTATGCACCCTGATGCCATTCGAGCAAACAAAATCGCATTGGATATGCCAAAATTGCAGAGCGTCTCTGACACGATGTGTCAAGTGAGTTAGCTAATATGTATTGAATTAATAACTGTTCAACCGAGTGATCACACTTTTCTTTCTTCTGACAGTATGTTATTTTTTTCAAATGATTCAAGAAGAGTATGAAGTTAATTTAGATGATTGTGAAGCTAAGGCAACAATTACAAATATTCATTTTTAATTCATCAATGCATCACTTCGTATTTGAAAAATACAAGAAATTTCAAACTTTAACTTTGCGTTATTGGATGTGAAGTGACCAAAAATTGTCGTAACTGACTTTTTATATTGAATTTTTATTTGTAACTAATTCATCTACAATTCATTTTCACTTGGAACTGAATTTAATGTTTTTATTATCCTACAATTGAACGTGCAAAAAAGTCGACATTGAAAACACATGTTTTATAACTCCGTATTTCTAATTCTAACGGAAAGAATTTTCGAAATTATTTTAATTGTGAATTTTCTTTGTCATATGCATGCTATTTCCTTCACTTTCTTCTATACAGCCTATTATGATTTTTTAGCTAATGAAAATGTTAACCCTTTAATAGAAAAAATGAATAGAAAATTATTTATGATTTCCAGTTGTTTCTCCATACGAAATATTTGACATAATTAATTGTTGCAGAAAATCATCCGTTAGGCGGGACGAACAGTGGTCGTCTATTTTACAGATCTGTAAAGCTCCAATGGAACTCATGAGTTTAGCGCAAGCGCTCCTTTTATGCGATGGAATCCGGCTGTATTTCAGTGATGTGTAATTCTCTCAACCCTATACAATAATAAATAAATCCGATTTACGATAACTACGTGATATTTGTCTCTTATTATTAACACAATTAACATGAAAACAGCTAATCTTGTCAAGTACGAATAAATAACCAAGCCGTTTTTTAATTCCCAAAAAAATTTTTATAATTTTGCTTGCAGCAATATTAATTATTCGTTTTTATAAACCTGATTTGTTGCAACATTAAACCTTGAAAATGAAACTGTCTTTCAATTGATCAATAGAAAATTTTAGTTGGTTTTACAACATGTTTTCAGAGTTTGAAAGAAAAATTACCTCAAGTGAACGTTGAAACGACTTTTGAACAGTTAAAAGTTTATGAAAAATTAATGGTACACTGTAAAATTAGATTAAAATACGATTTCGTACAAATACAGGGAAGAACAGTTACGATCCTGAATTAGGGGCGGGTCTTATCTATTATTCTTGGTCCCTCCCATGGAACATCCCACAGGATGTGCTTGTAAAGGACACGTTAAACATCGCTTTTTAGTTACATTTGCAATCGGACTGGCCAAGTGCTCGGGTATCTTGCAACGAGTGACAAAAAACATAACAATCGGTGATTCAACTGTTGCAGTTGCGAATTCGTTGTTTTTCTTTTTTTATTTTAATACGCCAAAATTGATACGCAATCTGAAGATCGTCTTCAGTGGATTCGCCAACTTAAGCTGCGGGATATGAGCTACTCTGAACCTCTTTGGGAAATTAATGGAAATCAAACATCTGTAAGTTTTGCAAAATTAAAAACATCTAAACCTTTTACTTTTTCAAAATTTATTCCGAAAAGTACAAAGAAATAAACAAATTTTCAGTGATATTTTTTGAATTAAAATTAAAGTGAGTCTGATTCCTGAGATTTTACTCGGAATATTTAAATTTCAGCAAAAACAAAGATTAACCCTTCAGTCGAGACCTGACAAACAAACGAAAAATTCGTTTGCAGTTTGATTCAAAATTCATTAATTAAATGTGGCTTCTTCCTATCTAAAAAACTAGAAAGAAAATTATGAATTGTTATCATTGAAAAAATTTAACGAAAATGTCAAAAACGTGAATTAATGTTTATTGATTATGTAATGTGTTCAATTTATAAGGCTCAAAGCACAAACTGAGGCTGTCAGACTCGTTTATACATCGTTATAATATTTCTTCATCTGTGAGCTTTAGTGTTAAAAAGTGTTAGATCGATGAGATATTCATAATTAAAATTTTCAAGATAATTTCACCGGAGATGTCATCGCAGTACGTTGGAAACACGGACATTGGGAATTATCCAATGTGGGATAGTTCTGTTTTGTATCAGGCTCCACCTCCCTCGCATGCTCATGTCAGTGATCATGGACTTTATAGACAACCCTGTGCTCTTTTACATCAAAGGTGTGAGATTTACATGTATTTTTCGCGTATTCATTTAATTTAACAGAAACGTTTCTATAATATCTGGACTGAAAAAATCGCTTTTTTGTGAACCTATAACAAATTTGTTTCAGTCGTTATGCACAAAACGGAAGATCTCCAAACTTGCCCTCATCGACAACAAAAAAACCAAGACGCAGAGTAGCGACTGTATCTCAAAGAAGAGCTGCTAATATTCGCGAAAGACGAAGGATGTTCAATTTGAACGAAGCTTTTGATAAGTTACGCAGAAAAGTAAATATGAACTTTTATCTAAATAATTCTTTATTGAAATTCAAAACAAAAGTCGACGATGAAATTGTAAAATTTTTTGGTATTTTTTCAGGTACCAACGTTTGCATACGAAAAACGTTTATCAAGAATTGAAACTCTGCGTTTAGCTATTACTTACATTGCTTTCATGGGAGAATTATTAGGTTTGGATTCAAGCAGTCCAAAGCCGGAATATATTCCTCGTGATTACTACATTCCAAATTGAATTTTGCAATCAAAAGCTGCCCTTTTTGACTGATTAAAAATTTATATCGATGTCTTCCATAAATGTATTCTTTAGGATAAGTAAAACTTAATATATTATCTGATATTAGTAATATTATTTGTACATTATTTGTATTGAAAAAGTTTATTTTTGAAGTTACTATTGTAATTATTAGTTTTATTCTAATTTAATTGAAGTGTAAAATCTAGTCGAATAAAAAAGTTACCCTCATTATGAATTACTTTTTTATCATGCTTTCGCAAATTCTTTCCCAATCTGTTTGAAAGGTGTATCAAAAGGTAGGAATTAATTAAAAAGGAACACATCAATTTAAGAAACATAATCTTTATTATTCACTACAATATTTAACATGTTGGGAATAATAAATATAATTTATTTTCAAAAGTTTATATCGTTTCTTTAGCAAATTTGAACAGCGTAGAACATTCTTTAACATCTCGTAGGAATTTTCGTCGAAACTATTTTGAAACAATAACAATAGGCTCTAATAGGTACGAAATCATTGTTGAGACATAAGGAAGGCATATTATTGTCGAATTTCTATATACAATTAAACAGTTGATTGAAACGAACTTCAACGCATAAAATTATCCGCCAATTTGAATTGAAATTAAAACCCTACTTTAAGAGCAACATTTTTTTTATTTACATGATCATTAATATTATTGCATTTATATTTAGTGGATGGAATAGTTAGTTTTCATGAGACAGTTTAAACTTAAATTTGGTATTTGAAAATTTTTTCTATCTAAGGTATCTGCACTTTTTGAAAGTACGCAGTAATGATATGTTTGAGTCTGCATCTTATAAAGGATTGCGATAATTTTTTAAAGTGTTGAGTCACTGTTTTTTATTATAATGAAAAAGTTAGACTCACTCTCCAATTCATTTTTTTACAATTGCAAATGATTCAAACAATTCGAATTCAGTAAGACTGTCGCGTAAGTTTAAAATGGCAAATTCCAATGTGAGCATCTTAAAAACAGGATGATTTGTAAATGATCATAATTGTTGAAAAACTTTTCCTTTCATATTTAAAATTATTATTAAGGTTTCATTGACAATAATTTGTGAAATCACTCAAGTGAGAGCACACGGAAGGCATATTATTGTCAGATTTTTATTTACAAATGTAATCGTTTAAAACATAAGACAAAAAGCAAGACATAATTTTGAATAGAGTCAATTTAAAAACGGTTCATTTATTTACATGATTGTTAAGGTTATTGTATGTATAATTAGTGGATGGAATTGACATTTTTGCACGACGTCTTAAATTTGGCAACTGATATTTTTTTCTGTTTAAGAACTTTTTCTATAGAGTGCAAGCAAAAAATCTAATCCAATCAATTTTTCAAATTGCAATTTCATCTCATCATCTATTCACTAAGCACGATCTATTTACAAAAATATACTGTAAATATTTTTCTTCTCTTGCTTTAAATAAATTATATATATGCATCTTTCTAGGCAAGCAGACTTTCGGGATTGAGTATTTGTGGCATTAAAAAGTTTCTGCGTCGTTGCAGTCACGAGTATCGTGGCCAAATTCTGCAAAAAAGAGATTCGTACAATCATCGTCAAATTTTCAACTTCATTTTATTATTTGTTTCAAAAGTTTACCTTCACAGTTTTCGCAATAAGGCCTTGGAGCTGGGATCTTTTTCTCTCCCTTGGGAGGTTTCTGTTGATCATCGAACGAATCTTGATCTTGGCGATGACAGTCTTCGGTTTCGTGAAGATCAAATTGATCACAAATATCACAGAACATTCTTGGTGGCGTTGACATTTTATCTATAGTGGTTCTGAAAAATGTAAGAAAAAATAAAACCAATTTGCAAAATCAAGAGGTCATAAAATACACCATGATTCGCAATGTAAAAAATAATTCAACTTACCGACTGTAATCATCCGCTTCATTCGCAGGAATTCCCATCTCAAGAACTTCAACTTTGCATTTGAGTTTTTCATTTTTGCGCTGCATATCCACTATCACAGAATTTAAAAAGTCGATCTGCATCTTGGAAGACTCATTCTCCTCTTGCAGAGTTTTTATTTGCGCTGACGCGTCTGAAACAAGATTCTGTTTCATACTTTTTTCAAAGAAAAAAAATTTTTTAAATGTTTTCTTTCAATTTACCTGATTTCTTCAGATCGTCATTACCAGTTTGAACGTTTAGTTGACTGGGAAAAGTCTTTCCGTTTGAATTGTTTTTCATATTCTCCTGTGCTAATTTTAGATTCTCAGTCATCTCGTTCAATTTGCTCAACAGTTGTTTGTTCTCCTTTTCTCTAAATAAGATCAAACTCATTTAACAACGAACAAAAAAATTGCTATACAAATTAACTTTTTGTTACAAATTTACTTACAGTGCCATTTGACCGTCTTTGATCCTCCCATTCTGTTCATTCAAAGAATTGATCTTGTCAACGAAGCTCTGAGCTATTTTTTCCGACTCAACATCCTTTACCTTCACACTTTCCACCAGCGAATTCAACTTTTCTTCATAGGTTTTCACCAAACTTTCCAGCGAACTCTTTTCCTGCTGCAACTTCTCCCTCTCAGCTGTAACAATTTCTACCGACTCTCCCTTACGTTTCAGCTCTTCTAAAACTTGATTCTTTTCAAGCTGAACATTCTTCTCAAACTCTTCTATCCTCTTTCTGAGTTCATTTATCTCAGCATCTTTACTCTCAGCCAACTTCCCAACAGCTGCGACTTTTTCTTCTAGTTCCTTCTTCACCGACACGTGCTTTTTCAACATTTCTTCTTTTTCCCTCATCTCATCCTCCGTCGACTTTTTCATGTCTGCGAAAACTTTTTCCTTCGATACAGAGATTTCGTGCATCGTGTTTTCCATCTTCTTGATCAACTCGTCTTTGTCATGCAAAACCTGTTTTAACGAACTTAATTCCGATCGAGTAGCTTTTTCTATCTCTTGAACATTTGACTTTTCCTTCAACAACATGTCCCTCTGCTCTTGTTCTGCTCGAAGTTTGTCATGCAACGACCGAATTTCATTCTGCAAAGAGTCGCTGCCTTCAGCTGTTGCTTTCACAGACGAGTTCAGTGCTGCGATTTCAGCTTCTTTTCGTTTAATCAACTCTTTTGCACTCTCTAACTCCTTCAACAGATTAGATTGCGATTCTCCCAGACTTTGTTTTTCACCGGACACTTTCCCCAGTTGCTCGTCTTTGCTTTTCACATCGTCCGCCAGCTGTTGCAAATCCTTCTTCTTCTTATCAAGCTCAGCTTGTAGTTTTTGAATCTCGCCTTCCTTGGAGCGAAGATTTTCTCGCAAATTGTTCGCCTCTGCATTAGTGTTTTCAAAACGCTGATCTTTGTTTAGGCACTCGCTTGAAAGTTTTTCTATCTCCTTCTTGTTATTTTCAATCTCTTGTTCTTTCTGTTTATTTTCACCTCTTAGATTTTCAATGGTGGAATTCGCAGTTTTGATCATCTGATCCAACTCAGACACCTTTTTTGACATCGACTCAATATTAGCATTGATCTGACTTTCTTTAGTTTTAAATTCATCCGTCAACTGGACGATATTTTGGTTCGCCGTTTGAAGTTCAAAGGCAAGTTTCTTTTTATCCGATTCCAGTTGCTGGATCGAACTCAAAGCTTTTTTCAGTTCCTCTTCTGCCTTACTGAATTTGGCGCTGACAATTTCTAAGGACTTGCTCAACTTAAACTCTTTGTCTCGCGCTTCGTCCAGCTCCTTCTCCTTCTGTCGCAGATCTTCGTTGTACTTGTTTAATTGTGCCGACAAGTCGTCTGAAGTACTTATCGCGTTCGCGGCGTCCAATTCCTAAAATAAACGTTATTTTGTAATCGAATGAAAAACGTTCGGCATGATAATTGGTTCCCCGGATCCACGGTCCCCGTTTTTCGCTACGTATCGTTCGAAGAACTACAAACCGATTTGTGCTTTTCGTCCGCGAAGACGGCGATCTTTTCTTCCGCCCTTTGCAACTTTCGTTTCATGTCTTCGAGATTAGTTTCGTGCATTCGCAACTCGCTTTCCAAGTTCGATTTTGTTTCTTCGGATAACGAGAGTGCATCTTGCATTTCTGAAATTAAAATTATGAATAATTGTTCACAAAATTAATCAATTTCATAGATGAAAGTTGTTCGTTTCTGCAAAATTACCTGTTGTTCTATCAAACAAAATTTTGATTTCTCCATCTTTGTTCATTGCGATGGTTTTCAACTCGGTGACATTTTTTTCTAGAGTTTCAATTCGCTGATCTTTCCTAACTATTATTGCTATTATATCTTTGATGAGCTTGAGGTTGCTCATGTATCGCGACCTGACACTTTCCTTCAAAAGTTGGAACTTTTCCGGGTCTAAGTCAGTCAGCTGTTTAACATGGATTGCTTCTTTGCTTGCGTTTAGAGCTGCTTGACTAGCGGCGTCGAGCTGATGACCGTTCTGGAAAAAAGCAAATTTGAATATCAGTGTTTTGCTCATTTTCGAAACTAAAAAAAGATTTTTTAAACTTACAATGTTTGCATATTCGTTATAAAACTTGCGAAGTTCATTTTCAATTTCACTTTGAACTGCGTCTTCTTCATTGAGCAGCAAGGAACATCTTTCACCAAACAACTCCATCTTCTTTTTTAATTCTGAAAAAAATCAAATTTTACATTAAGAAAATGAAAAAAAGTAAAATTTAAAGCAAATACGTATTAATTTAAGGAAAAAATACCTTCTACTTGTTTTAAAGTCTCTTTCTCAGATTCGTCTTTGGCTTTATGAATACTTTGAGTTTCAGTTAACTGTTTCACCATCTTTTCACAGTCAGCCATCTTTTCGTTGAGTTGGTCTTTCAATTTCTGTATCGTCTCATCGTTCGCTTTCAACTGGGCCTCAAAACCTTCCGTCACCAATTTGATTTTCTTCTCGCTCTCATTCTTCAGTTCCTTAACAACTTCTGTATGCGATGTTGCGTTCTTCACATTTTCTGTTTTGAACTTCTCTATCTCCTGTTTCACTAACTCGTCCTTCTCTTGTACCTTCTTCTGGAACTCTTGAATGAGTTTATTATGTTCGTCTTCATTCTGTTTTTGTACACGTTCCATATTCTCCTGAAGATGACGCAGTTCTTTCTGCCAGTTCTCACACTCGATCTCATGTTCTTTTTGCATAATATCAAACAAAGCACACTTCTCATCAAGCAATTTTTTCGTTTCCTCAGAAGTTCGCTGGTGAGACAGTTCCAGTTGTTTATGAGCCGAACTCTCCTCGCATTTTTTGCTCAAAGACTCTTGCAGTTCATTTATCTGCTGGACGTACTTCTGGAGAATGCTAGTTTTCTCCGACAACTCTTTTTGTAAAAGGAAATTAGATTCTTCCAAGGTTTTATGTTGGTCTTGAATTTCTAAAATTGAAATAAAAATAAATGAAATTTTAAATTGCATGTAGTAATTTAGAAATCATTTGCACTAATTTACACTGTAAAACCAACCTTGAAGATCATTTTTACCCTGGCTGGTTAAGACCTGTAATTCGGTGCGAAGTCGAGCCAGCTCTTCTTCAGCTTCGAATAATTTTGTACTATCTTTTTCAAGCTGGATAACCCTTTCCCTTTCTTCAGCTAGTTGTTGCTCCAACTCTTTTACTCTGCTCTCGTTCAAAGTGTTCACAACCTGTAAAAAGAACCCCGAACTATTAGTTCCATTCGAAACAGAAAATAAACTTAAACACATTTGGTTAGTGTCATTAATACAGTTTGAGTATGTGCTGCGGTACAAAAATGATTAAGATACTGTTAAAAGTAGTAAAGTGAAATGTACTAAAATAATTGAACAAAAAATAAATCAAATTCAAATTGATTGCGATAAACAACTAAAAGCGAATAATTATAAAGATTGACTGTCGAAATAATTGAGTTGTCTGGCTTAAATGAGCTGAATTGATATCCGGATGAGGAACTAAGCGAACTAGGTGATAAGCAGTGCAGAAATACAGCCGCATCAGCTTATGCAGCATCTCTAGTCAAGTACTCACATTAGACTCAGAATTCAATTTCTGAAAAAAATAAATCGTATGTCTTGTTAGCCTAGGCTGTGTGCTTCTGTGTGACTTTTCTATTTAAACTGCATGAAAATGAGACAATGAGTTTGTCATGTAATGTTCTTGATAGAAAACCAACTCTCGGCATTTTTGCTACTTTGAAAAGAAACCAACACCGAAAAAGAAATTTGAATAAGAAAAAATTTCGATCCGCTGGTCCCAGCACATTTTTTCGCTAAACTACCTGAATATCATCCTTATTGATAGATTCTTCTTCAAATCGGAACAGAAGGTCTTCGCACTTTCTTCTTTCTTCTTCCAACTGCAGATTTAGTTGATTCTTTTCTTCGAGTAAAGTTGCGACGGTGTTTCGTGCTTCTTGAACTGCTTTTTCGTTTTCGTTTCGATACTAAAATTGACAGGTGAAAACATTTTTATTTTGCCTGAAAATTCATATGAAACTAATTTGTTTCTATATTTTTTACCTTTTCGTATTCTTGTTTAAGAGCTTGCAAAGATTGCTCAGCTCGATCTGCTTGACTGGCAGCTTTAGTCATACGATCCCTCTCTAAGTCTCTTTCTTTTTTAAGAACCTCAACTTCTTGTTGCTTATCTTTCAATATTTCCTAAAATATGCAATATTCACTTAACTTATTTCATTCAAACAACTTTCACCAACTATCCTATGTAAGTTTAAATAAATGTTATATAATATACATTTACCAATCAATCTTATATCTTATGATCTCATCAAATTTAATTTTTTATACAACTACTGACATCTATCAGCTGGATGTAATTTCATAACTCATTCATAAACGTACTTGTTTTTTGTAAGATTTTCATATCGTAAATAAATTAAACAAATAAAAATAATACGAACAATATTTAAGGGATGGGAGGAAATTGGTGGTACTTTTTATTAGCAAAAAATCGTATTTTTAATAAAAAAACCTCACAATCTCAGAAACAACAAATAAATTATAAATTAAGTAACTCTTAAGCGCACAAACAAATGTAACGCAAGCGCTTACGAAGACTGCCTTAGAAAAATTTTTTGTACAACAAAAAATAACGAAAAAAACAATAATAACAAAGGAAACATAAAACAACACTCTTTTTTTCATCGTTCATGAAAAAATGGTTAAAAAAGCTCAAGGCTTCTCACCTGCAATGATTTTCGTGCAGGTGTGGCGGTGCGCAAACTCGTTCTCTGCAATGTCAAACAGTACAAACAATGATCAGACAAAATCATGCACTACAACCTCATGCGAACTACTTCCGACTGGATGACGGAAACAACTTAAAAATTACAACAATCACATATATTTTAATACAAACGACTTTTTAATCTGCAATTTTACAATCAAATAAGACTTAACAACTTGTTACTTCTACGTGGATAGGATTCATGCTGATTTCAATTCTTGTCAAAAGTGTAACTGCGCAACAACTTTCCCTAAAAAGCAACGAGCAATACTATAAAGCTTCTTTTAAATTTTGTTCTTACAAAAAAAAATAACTCTTCTTTGTTATATCAAATTTCGATTTTCATAAATGTAAGTTTTGTATTCAAAATTCTAATTTTTATTTTTACTAGGAATAAAGGAAAGGAAGAAAAGGTGAGGCGATTTTTTTAGTTTCTCATTTCTTTGGACTACGCTAACACAACAAAATCCAACAAACTGCAGGAAATGCTACAAAAGTCCCCATTCCGGCACAGCGAATCTTACCCTGGAGGTTGAGATGGTTCGACTGATGTTGGTCGCAGTGCTGCCGATGCTGGAGATGGATGCGAGAGACTCCTTGGAGCCTGACCTTTTTAGAGAGGCGTTTAAAGCGGCCCCGGTAGGCCGATGCACCAAACACGTCTTATTTTTATTTGATGGCGATCGACTTACTTTATGCACGGGTGCAAAAAGACCGTACTTGGGACGGCATTCAAAGTACCTATTGATTAACAAAAATTCATGATCAGACAATGTTAAAATTCCCAGCCCATCAGAAGACTTGAACTAATTCTGTTACGGAAATATCAAGTTAAACATTGTTTAGTTTGTTAACTAGTTTTTATCAAACTGATAAATTATTTGTTAACAAATTGAAGACTGAGAATTCGTGTCAGAGAATTATTTAGACCGAGTTTGTTAGATGGAATTAATATCGATGGTTAATATTTGTCTTCGAATCAGAATTAGTAATACTTTTAGGTTTTCATTCGCGACATCTTCGGTGAAAAATCTGTGTCGTGTAATGTTTACTTTATTGCTTTTGAATATTCAATTAATTTCATATCGTCTTTCTTCTTACAATTTGTGCAATTACAAAACCAAATATGTTCGATACAATTAACAAACTCCAAATCATTCTCAAACCCAGCATCTCATTCGTTCAAGCTTCCTGAACTTCAAGAAGAAAAAAAAAGTAATACAAAAAGGACCTTTTTCCCTCAACAGTGCCGTCATTTTTGCCCAGCGGTTCGTCCAGTTCGACGCCGCACCAATCTCCGTTCGCGAATTCCGTGCCGCCGAGGTATCTCAGCACGCCGGTCTTGCTCCCCTGGCCGGACGAGATGATCACACGTTCTCCTATTCGCAGCTGCTCTTTCATCGAAATTGACGCCAGGCTCGAGGTCGAAGTGTCTAATGGGTACATTTGTGCGTACATTTTTGTTTGCAACTTGCATAATTATTGTACAATCAAAGTTTCTCTTATTTGACAATACATGCCCACTATAAAAACGTTTGGTTTACATGCTTCGAAAGGCTCGTGCAAGCTCGGTGAATTTTGTGATGGCACGACGAAAAAGCTTCACAGACGGATGGATGCAACTCTTCGCTTTGTCTTAGCTCGAATTCGGTGCATTTTACAGTGCAAACTACATACTCGCACTCAAATCCTTTCTCATTGCTTGAAAACTTAAAGCGTAACACAAATGTTTGGCTAAGCGTGCAGAATAACTACGGTGAACACTTTCATTTTTGCCCGTTTAATCGGAATTGTTCATTTCAAATGTCAATTTTTTAATCTTAAATTTTGTCTCAAACTTGGCAGGACGTAAAAAGTCTCGTTAAAGTAAACAAAAGTTTTGTACTCGTTCATCAGAATTAGTCAGTCTGTAGTTGTGACATAAATAAATTATTACTAAGCTAGAGCGTATCTTACATATCTGAGTATTGCGTAAGCTTGTATTTGAATTAAAATTTTCAGAATAAATCAACGGCCGAAAACATAATTAATCCATAGCTGATGACATTGTCCTAATCAGACTAGCAATTAAGCGAGATATAAAAGCGCAATTTTTTTTCTTCCTTCTGTTTGTTTGCTACTTTTTTTTCTGTTGTCATTCAAATTGACACTTGAAACAAGATGGGGACACAACAAATGCAGACTCTAACTACGTGTACTTCGGCTCTTACTTAGCGAGGGGGAGATGGCCTTGTTTAGGGATCCTCTCTTTTCTTGCGGTGACGTAGTTCTTACGCTGCTGTACGAGCAGTCCACACCCGAAAGAGGGTACCTTGTCAGTCTCGTGAGACGAGAGAAGATTCCTCTTTTCGGCTCGCATTGGAAATAACGACAGCCTGCTACTGATCCGTCATTTTTTCCTAAAATTCAAAGTTTCAAATGTTAAAACAAGAAATTCAAAAGAACAATAAAAACACTTTTTTGATTTAAAAATAGAGAAAATATTACCTATTGGATCGTCCAAAACGATCCCAGCCCAATCGCCTGGAGCAAACTGCGTTTCTCCAATATAGGCGATCTGGCCAGGTTTTGTCCCTCCGACCCATACTCGATCTCCAATGATGAAGCTGTCGGTGTCTTCCGTCAAGACGACGCTGTTGTCTGTCGTTACAACAAAACTTAATTATTAAATTCAAAATTAAGACAAAAACTAATAAAAAAAGTTTTCTTTTAAGATCGGTAAGAAAATTGACATTTGAACGAAAACAAAAACAAAAACAGTGCAAGGCAACAAATCAAAATCCAAACAGTGCAAAACAAAAGTGTCGAACCGTGGAACGTGCAAGGAAAGTGTAAATGCAAACAAGGGGACTAATAAAAATTGAAATTGAAGAGACTTACTGTGCCTGGCAATGGACATTGATACACTATTTGCAAAACAATGGACGCATATCTAAATCAAGCAAACTACATAATTCAAAAGAGTTTATAACTGAATTATGAATTACTAACGCGTGTCAAATTAATGCGATTGCGTCAACGTTGCGTAATCGTGATTTGAGATACGGGGGTGTTGGCAAATTTGACAAATTGGTTTGGGTAATCGGCGATCGATCGGATCCGTCGACGGTTGATCGATAACTAAACTACATGCATCAAGCAACCTACCAGATCCTCTACGCAGGCCAGCCTCGCTTAGTCGACGGCCGTGAGTCTCCCAGAGGTGCTCCATTGCATCTGAGGATTTCATGCAAACAGTGCATATCAAGCAGCAAGCAACAAACAAAACGTGCAACACGTTTGATACAATTCATAACAACATTTCATTCATCTTTTTTTTACTTTTTTTTTCTTATAACTTGTTCCTTTAAACTTTTCATACTTTCTTTTTAGATTTTTTTCTTTCTTAATTAGATTTTACACTTCAACAAAATTCCACATGAAATAAGAATTAAATAAATATTCTTTTCGTCTTTTTATAATTTTGTCGTTGGTTTATGATTTAATTTCAAGCAATGATTTCAGGTACGAAATAAAAATTGAATCAAATGACGAAAGATTCAGATTGAAGTTGGAAGGGTAATTAAAAAATCGAAATGTTTTGACCATTGATGACGTTTGGAGTGACATTTTTTTGCATCCGATAAAAATGACTGAAAAGGTGGCGTCGGTATGTGTCTCGATTCCATGTTTAATGAATTATTAATGCGAGTGCAGTAGGCGTACTGGCAATAGTAGGTCGGTCGCGTGGGTTGATGCTTATGTTCGCCGATGAATTAGCGATAGAGAGATTAAATATCATGAGAATTGTAATTTTCCTCCGACTGAGATTCTACGTCGATAAAAGCAAAAAATCTCACAAAAAATTATCCTTCCTGCTCATTCTTAGTTCGGAGTTCATTTTCTTTCTGACTGTTTTTTATTTTTAGCTTTGTCTAAAGATAATGGATACTTGACATTTATTTGAAATTTAAATTTTCGTTTTGGATTAATTTGTTTGACGAATGAAAAAAAAGGGAAAAAAAGTCATTTGTGTAACCAAAATTTCATGTTGTGTACCATCCAAACAGTTACAAGGATACGTTTAAGAGGGTTCCAAATATGGAAATCAAAAAGTGCCTGATGGACAATACGGTCATTAAAATTATAAATAATTAATCTAAGACAGGTACGTTTGTTTTATCATCTACGAATTTGCGGATTACAATGCGGCGCATCGTAAACTCTATTACGTGAGACCCTAGTGACTCAGAGACAATTATTACAATGATTCAAACATCCATAAATAAATCACGCGTTACAATTTTATATGCGTTACAAAAAAAAACAAAAAAACAAAAACAAAACAAAATCGAACGATATTTTAATAAATTGCAAAAACTTTAACAAGTTTTTTATTTAAGAAAATGAGCAACTGAAAACTACAATGTAATTTAAATGAAAAATCCATTTGAATAAGATTGTTTAAACATTCTGAATACATAATTTGTGCAAATAAAAATAAAATAGTTTTTTTGTCACGAAAAAAATGTCTCTTTTGTTGAAGAAAATTGTCATGAATAAATATTGAATTTGTCAATCTGTTGATATTTACAAAGTCAATAATGAATGGTCGATTATCGATTACATATCAAAATCGCACGACTTGAAAGATCATGTTGGGCTATAATTCAATTAACGAATGCACAGCAAATGGAATTTGTATCGCATTAATAACGTCTGTACGATCAATAAATCAGTTTATCTGCTGAGATGTCGTTTTTTATTAGCACTCGTCATTCGAAAGCCAACGTGTATAGAGTTAGTAATTGATTTCGAGTTTGATTTCTTTCATGAGTGAAAAGCGCAACTGATTGATTGTTTGATGACTTTTTTCGGTTGTTCACAATTTGTTCTTTTGTTATTATTTTTTGTTTTGTTTTGTAAATTAAGGTTCTTTTCATGGTGATGGTAAAATTGCAATCGATCAAGTTGCGTCATGCGACAATGACTGAGATGACCATGTTTTATGGGCCTGAGTAAACTTGCACCAATAAGGCGAACACACATACTCGAGATGAATGTCTTGTTATGTGATATATCAGTGGACAATGGTTGTAATTTATGATCTTTTTTGCAAGACAATTCACAGTTGATTGTTATGTACAAACTCTATGTTTTACTTTTTTTTCCTTTTTATTTTTACAATAAACAGTAAAACATTTTCACACTTTCAATAAATAAAGAAAACAGTTTTTCCATTTAAAATATTCTAAACTTAATTGCTTTAATAAAATAAAACTACACTAAATAACTTTTTATAACCGCATCTAACTTGTTAGTCAAACCTCAAATGTTTTCGACAGTTAAAAATTAATCAAACGAAAAGAAGTTTTAAAAAGTAAATCAAAGTAAGTTATAATAACGGAGTATTATCAGATTGTAACAAATTTCTAAGTCACTAATAAACAATAAATTAAACAGTTTGTGTCCACTGGATTACATGCTATTGTGATTGGATGAGATGATATTTACCAGGTCAAGCGAGTGGTGTTACACGACGAAAAGCAAGAGAACGACTCGCAATGATGTCTGAATCTCGAGACCGGGCAGGATCGTGTGTTTTGCACTCGTGGGCGTGAGTGCCAGTTCGGTTACTGCGTGTGTATTAGTGATAACTGTTTGAAGGTAAACACCGTGCTCAGAACCGAAACTTATGGATAAAAGTAAACCGAATCAAGAAACAAAAAATAAATCAAAAAACAAGAACCTTATCGAAATAAGGAAACAAACAATCGTAAACAATGATTTAAATTGATTAAATTTTTACGAAGACTGAATAATTTGAGAATACAAATTACTAGGTAGAGTCAGGGAAGACAATTCAATGAATATCATTAACTCGATCTCGCCTACTCTGGCGCTTTTGTAAATAAACAATGGAGATTAAACCGTCATAAATATCATACTTTTCAGATTTTAGAAATTGTGGACGCGTCACACCATGGAAATAACTGTTGAAGTGTCAAACTAATTAGATGTTTCATCAAATAAAAATGTCATCCCATTGAGAACATAATTATACTTATCTTAATCTTGACAATTAATACGCCAATCAATTCAAACAATTGAACTAATTTATTCAATTGATCTACATCAAACTTCGTAAATTTTTTTCCTCTATGTCAATAATTAAAACATGATTAACACAAACCACAAAGTGCTAATAATTTTGTCATTGATCAACCAATGACAAAATTATTGTACGATTGAGGAAACAAAACAATGATTTATTATTTATCACTAGAAGGACCGAAATTTGTGACTACCTAGAGGTATCAAGGGGACAAATTCGTCAGTCAATATAAATAGTTTTTGAATCATATAAGTAGAATACAAAATACTTAAACAATGAATATTTGAATCAAAAACCAAAATATTTTACATTAGACTGTTATGTACAGGTACATACTTTGCTATTTAAAGTTTAATAAAACCGAAAAGTTTTATTCACAATCAATTTTGACAACAGTTGAGATTCACATGTCGCAAAAATAACGAAAAATTATCGGATTTTTAACTTTGCTAAACATATTAATGATCATTGGAATTTTGGCTAGGCAGATTTTTTGACTCGGTCCTTCTAGTATTTTTTTTTGTAATAAGTCTGGTTTATAAGACGACAATGTAGTTTTGAAAGAACTTACAATACGTGTACAGTACAATCACAATACAATTAAAAGCAAAACAACAAAGTCAAGGTGGTAAATTTGTCAAGATGCTGATTTTGCGGAGTGGAAGTTCTTGAACTCACTCATTGATGTTTTCGGGGGAGACGGTGGTATGGCTGGACGAGGCTGCGAAGAACTGCATGGCCTCTCGATCTTCATAGGTGGTTTTAATCCTGAAGCTTTCATTGTCACGTTATGCCAAGCATGTATTATTGTTCAATGCTGAAATGAAATACCAAACCAAATTGTTATTTATTCTAATGAAAAAATATCAGTTAACATGTTAATAATATATTTAATACATTGATATCATATTTAAATAAATAGTTTTAATTTAGCTAATCGTATCATGTCTAAATCCAGGTTATTTTGAATTCAAAATTAACGTTTAATTCTTAGTCTTTACTTTGTTATTTTATAATTAAAAGCAAACAAAATTAACTAATGAGAAAATTACGGAAAATGCGGGTAATTAAGCTGAGCTCTCCTGATTTGAATAAAATTAATCGTTTTGAGATGTAAAACATGCATTGAACAATTAATAACCGAACTTTCTAACTTTTTACCTAAGTAAACATCTGAACATTCAATTTTCTTTTTTTGTCGACTGACCTATTAAATATACTCAAGTACTACAGGAATGCTAGTTTTTCTTATCGAAAAACTAACTTTCCTTCAATAAATAATAAAACGAGTCATCAAACTTGTGTTTGCAATTTGTTTCACACTTGTTTACACGACTTTATTGATTCGCAAAAACTTATTACTATTTCTTGTTATTTCTAAAGGAAACGATTTCTCCTAAATTACACAAAATTGCAAGCAAATTATCGCTTCGTCCTAACTATTGAAATTGAAGAACGCAAAATCAAAACTAAGTTCCAAAACATGAACAGGTGTGCGAGTTTGAAGATGCAAACCGATCTGGCGCGAATCGCACTCGTGACAGTGTTTCTCTGTCAATTGACAGCGATGTCAAAATGAAAAAACGGTGACGTAGTCTGGTTATTAATAATAACCGTTCGGTCGTGTACGAGACGAGTGCCGTTATAATAAGCAATTGTTTGTCAGGTGCATGGGAAAAAAAGGTATGGGGTTGGCTAAGGTAACAATAAGCCCTGGTGTCAAATGACATAAACAAGTTTTGCGCACTCACCCGCTGATTGGGCGCAGGTGTTTCTCCTTTGGGTCACGCAATTTTATCACAACCGATTTTAACTTTTCACTGTAAAACATTCGAACGCGCGAAATTATTACAATCCGAAAACACACGTTTGGTTCCAAACCCTTTTACCTGACATTCAGACGTTCACCACACGAAAACAACCAATCCCATATTGGAATTCAAACGCGGCGACTCTCGTGGAATATTTTGCAACTTTCAACCTGAGAAATCGTGCGCATGTCAAAGGCTAATGGCGCTCAATTTAAACTTAAAAAAATTGTTGGATCGATTTTGATAAAAAAGGTAAATAACTATTATAAATTTGGCAGATCAAGTCTTAATGTTCAAGAAAAATTTTGCCGGTGAAAATAAACGAATTGAATAATTTATTTGAGCACATATGTGATAAGATCTAGTCGATAATCTTATCGACTAATTAAATCGACTAATTGAATCGAAAAATTGAATCAAGATATATAATTGAATCGTTTAAGAATAGAATATCAATCAATTCCATTTTGAAAATTTAAGAAAATCAACTTCAAATGATGCGTAGTTAGTTTTTCATTAAAGTATTAGTGTCTTTGTTTCTCTGATGACGTTATTTCCAATAGTAGTTACTGGCAAATCTTGAACCCAAATTCAAAGTTAGAAAAAGCAGTTAATTCGCCATAAAAATATTCTAATTCAACAATCTAGATGCAAATCTATTTTTTTTCGTCTAAAAGTTCAATGCAATAGTTCAGTGCACAATTTTTGATATTAGAATAGTCTAATGCAACAATTTTTTTTATAAATAAAAATCCATTTTCAAGATCGGTGCATGAATTTTGCGCATCTTCTAAATCCAAGAAAAAATAAGCCGACGAATGATAATTTTCTGATAACGTATTTCAATATGATGATTTTTTTACAACACCGAAGATTGTGACATTTTATATAACATCTAAAATCAGACGCCAAATACTCTCAACGGTCGATGCGAATTCCCTGCATAACAAAACGACACAGTCTCACATCAACTACCGTCGCGCGAGTGTGTTGTGCTCGTGCTATATGCACAAATAGTCATATGGCTGTGACCGGAAATCTGATCTTCGAAAATTTGTTACAAAAGTGGCGTTGAATTGTGTCCAGTATTATCGGAAAATAATCTGTGAAACGTAAAAATGGATCTGTCTAGAACACTTGGGATGTTCATATTATTAACTTTGTGTATTCTTCTTGAGAAGAGAGTTCGTGCTAATGTTCCGAAATTGCTAGTAGTTTCGTACGATGGTTTTAGGTAAATATTCATAGTAACACACTAGCAACAAATATTTCAAGTTTAAATAATATAATATGCAGTGCATTAAGCCTTGTTCAATTTAATTAAAAAAGATCAAATTATTTAACCTGACTGTTGTTTTTTTTTTCATCAAAATGATTTATCTTTAAAAATAATTAAGTCATTTTCCGCGGATCAAACCGGCATATCTCATAGGATTAACACTGTTCAATTTTTTATACATTATTTTTGTAACATTTTTCAACGTCAAGTCTAAAGCTCTCTTAATCAACGAAATAAGTGAACTTCTACTTTTTTATCGATCTTTGCAATATATTCATCGAACATATTGTTTATTAATAATATCTATGTTCTCATGGTTATTTTAATTTTTGATATTAATAACATTTTTCAGATATGACTATTTCAAGAGAAATTTTAATCCGTACATGAGCAGACTCAGGGGAGAAGGAGTGCATTCCGAATACATGGTCAACATTTTTGTTACCAAAACATACCCGAATCACCATACGATTGCAACAGGATTTTATGCTGAAAATCATGGTGTTGTCGATAACGGATTTTATGATGTGGAAACACAAAAAAGAATAGCCAATTCATCAAAAGTTTTCGATTATGATAAAAAAATCGTTCCTATTTGGGTAAGTGTTTTAATTCATAATTTCGTTATCACATTTTACCTGTTAATATGAAAATCGTGTTTTCTCGTCACAGACGTTAAATGAGCTGCAAGGAGGAAAATCTGGGTCCATGATGTGGCCTGGTAGCATTTATGAATATGCGGGAACTAACTTAACTTTCGTACAGGTAACACTTCAATTTCATGGTATTCTGAATTACTTAGTTAGATATTAGTAGAGGTATTGAAAGGAGTATATCGGTATTTTTGTGATTGTTTGAAGGATTGGGACCCATCTATGAAGTGGACGAAACGAGTAGACACATTGATCTCATGGTTTAAACATGAAAAGACACCAATAAATTTTGGATTGTTGTACATAGAAGAACCCGATGAACATGGACATGGCGTAGGAATTAATGATCCACGATTCAACGCTATACTTAAAGAATTGGATACAATAACTGAGTACTTGCATACAAAACTCATTGACAATGGTTTGGAAGATATTAATGTTATTCACTTGAGCGACCACGGAATGATTTCTGTGAGATACGATCATATCATCAGAGTTACGCAATATTTGGATCCTGAAGATTGCGAATTTTATGGCACGGGACCTGGTTTGAATATTTATCCTAAGGAAGGTACGAGAAGATACTAAAAGACTTGATTATCATTTATCAATATCCTAGCAAAATTTAGTACAAAAATTACCAAATGAAATTTAATGTGCTATTCGCCAGAATAATTATTGTGTAATTTTTTCAACAAAAAGTAACCTTCTGCTTTTCATTGCAGGAAAAAGAAAGAAACTTTACGAAAAGCTTAAATCCTTAGCTGAAGAAAACAAACACATTGATGTTTGGTTAAGAGAAGATGTACCAAAAAAGTTTCATTACAGTAATAATAATCGAATTGGTCCAATATTTATAACTGCTAAATTGAATTATACTCTAGATACTCTTTACAAAAGCATACCGTATTACGTTAAAGCGTACAATTTAACACGTAAGACATTATTTTACTAGCTTAATTTCTTACCGACAGTTTTATCTTTCCGAAATTTTATCTTATTCGAATCACTATTTTTTGTTTTACAGTGACGAATGATAGTGAATTCGGTATTCACGGATATGACAACGCAAACAAAGAAATGCGACCATTTTTCTTCGCGAACGGACCAGCGTTTCTTCCAAAATGTGAACTGAAACCTTTCAACAACGTAGATCTGTACCCGCTTTTTTGCGAAATCCTCAAACTGGATTGTCCTCCGACCAATGGTACCCTCCAAGAGATCAGAAACTGTTTAGCTGCTCACGCTCCTCCTCAAAGTGAAATTTCCTATCAAGTTATTCGTAAGTCCTTATTTCTGAAAATTCATTATTTCTGAAAGTTGTAGGAAAAATGTAACATTTGTAATTCAATTTTTCAGTGATCATTATGGCAGTTTGCATGGTCGTTGCTACAATTGGAGCCATATTATATCGATACATCAAAAACCGGAAAACATCCAGTTACCGGTACAAATCTTTGACAAATTTGTGATGTTTTTCTTGAAGCTTCAGTTAACAATAATATTATACTTTTTAGGAGACCTTCTTCTGTGATTTGATATGTGACTCGACTATAGAAGAGACAAATACCAAGCGTGTTTTGCTGAATGCTAACAATTGCCAAGTTCGCATTCGTGAAGTATAGTGAGTCTGGTGCTGTTTGAAGTCGAGCCCACGACTGAAAAATTTAGACAATTACGAAACTCCATGTATATAAACTGTTAGTGAAAGTGATTATATCTAATCTTTCGTCCATAGTTTGATCATGTCCTATTACAAATAATGACTGTATATATATCTAAATGTGTGACGATTTCCAACAACCAGTTAACATTTATTTATTTAATTTAAATATTTGATGCCTAGAGTTGACTGGTTATTGTAAATTGCCGTATTATTATGAAAATGACTTTAAACATAGAAAAATCGTGAACTTTTAAAACGCCGAGAACATGTAAGATAAGAAATAAGACTATATTTGTGATAATAAAATATTTTATAATATTATTACTATTATTGCCATGCATATTCAACACCCTGTAAAAATACGTTATTGCTCAAAATATTGCAATTCGCAATTTGCAATTTGCAAATGAAATTCAGTATTGAAAACTTTTGTCATGTTTAACTTTCATTGTTTAAAATTTTTTTTGATTCATTTTGATTATGTGTAAGTTTTAAAATGTTGTTGTAAGTTAAATAAAAAAATAATAAACCAATAAACAAAAATTTAAAGCAGGTGAAACCGGCACTTACCAGCTGATCTCAATTACTCAATTACTTATTTAGTGTGTACCTTGTCGAAATCTATCTGTAAGACAAGATACGAAAGTACAGAAAGAAGAAGCGAGTTGTATCGGATAAATTATTTGCAATAAACTAAGTGATTTTTGAAGGTTTGTTTTAATCGTTTGTATAAAAAAAGTGTGACTCATTATTTACTTACTTTTTTCTCAAAAGCCTCTTGTCGACGTACAGGTTAGGTTGGTCCGATCATTGGGACCGATTGATTTTTCTGCAGCACGCGTTTTAAAGTCACAGTGCATGTCTAAACCAGTCTAAACAATTGTTTATGTTTGCGTGGGTGATTTCAAACGAAAGATCGTGCACGCGTAAGTGCTGAACGAATAAATGAGTGCGCCGCAAGACGCACTACACGAACAGGATCCTGACTACGTATCCTCAGTTCCAAATAACGATGTGCAACAAAAAGTTTTTGAACAAACTGGCAAGTACCTTATTGTTATTATCGAAACAAATCACTTTCCTCTTAAAATGAAAACTGTCATGCTTACACCTAACCTTTTTCTGTAAATTGTCACTTTCTTTGTTGTTATTATTTTTATATAAAACTTTTTGCAAACAACTTTAACATATAAACAAAGAGATTGTGAGAATAATTTAATTATTTATTTTCAGCTCGCGTTAATACCGCAAGAAAACTACGAGAAATCTTTGACAATGAATTTTCTAAAGAGATTGATGCAAAAGAGAAAGAAGTATTGGAAATTCAGGACCGTCTTCAGGAATCTTTAAAAACGTTGCACCTGCTCCGGTACGTGGTTGTCACCGACTATTACACACGTAAACAATGTCAGCTACCAGAAGTACAAACCGAGAACAAGCAATCTCGGATCCATCCAGCGATCAAACAATTGATAGGAAAAACTCCGCGAGGTATAAAGAGCAATTTCATCGATGGCCCTTCAGGGATAATTGACAACCCGGTTGAAAAAGAGGAGGAAAAACCGTCCTGTTCAAAGACTGAAACTGTAACAAGTGGAACGAAAAGAGCCAGGTCTGAGGAACCTGAAAAGGAACCTGCCAAAAAAGTGCCTCGTTACATTCCGCCAAAAAGTTCGAGTCCTGAACCGATGGTACCGTCGCGAGGAGGTCACAATAAAGTCAGAAGGAAAGTTATTATTGGCAACATCTCGAAGTGGATTCCACCAGACTGGAGGAACGACGAGGCCAGTCACAAGTGGACGGTTTATGTGAGACGGTGCAAAGATGATGTTGATGTTAGCGAGATAGTTTCAAAAGTCAGATTCTTTTTGCATCCAACTTACAAACCTCACGATGTTGTGGAAATAGCGTAAGAAAAACAAGTTTTGAATTGTTCTTAAAAATTTGTATGAACAATTTTGTTCAATTTCCCGTTTCTTAATCTTTGTAGAACTTCTCCGTTTCATCTGACTCGAAGAGGCTGGGGAGAGTTTCCTATTCGAATACAGTTGCATTTCAAAAACCCTCTGGACAAACCCAAAGACGTGATACACAATTTGAAATTGGACCAAACTTATACTGGAATTCAAACTTTGGGTAAGATAGCGTGAAATCACCATCAAGGACAAATGAAAATATTTCATAATTAAAAAGTTTCGTTTCCATTAAATTTTAATTATGTTTCAAATCTAACACTGTACATTTTCTGAATTGATTCATTCAGGTTCAGAGGCGGTTTATGGTTTTTGGCTGCATTCAAGAAATGCAATCCCAGCCGTACCAGATGCCAAAGATCAAAAAGAAAAAGATTCAACTCAAGAAAGTCTCACTGTTCCTTCCGCAACGAAATCCGTCGAACTAACAAGCACAACTAAAAATCATCCCAAATTAAACGTCAGCAAAAATGTTAGCAAAGATGAAAAACTGAAATTGTGTATACGAAAAGAGCACGATTACGCCCTGATGGACTATGTCGTAGAAAATAACAGGACTATTGTGCACCTGCCAAATGGACACACTAACGATAAATCTGCGACTGAAAAAACTGCTACGAACGGGTTCGAAAAGATGTCCGAGGATGAATTGGCAACCGTTGCGTCGAACGCAAACAAGCCACCAAACGAGGCGCATTCCATTTTGTCAGTAGCGGACAGTTTAAAAAATTGTCCTGCAAAAACGCAGCTGCTGAACATCACGATACCCGCGACTTTCGAAGCTAAAAAGAAGTCACTGCTGATTGTGAAAAACAAAGCGGGGACAAACTCGATGAACGTAAAAAGCTTAGACAACGGTGATAAATCGTTGCTCAAACAAAACGGAACTAGTAATAATGCTAGGCAAATTGTAACGACAAATACTTTTATTTTCAATCCAAATACGAATGTGCCAGCGTTGCAGATCGTTGAAGGGTATAAAAACAATGTTCAGAGTAATGGCGGTCTTGGTCGGGTTGAGGATATTGTAGAAAAGGAGAGGAAGTGTAAGGATAAACAAAAAGTTACCAAGAAAGATGTTTGGGATGAGAAGATGAGGTAATTTTTAATGAAATTTGTAAAAATTGTTGTTTAAATGTTTGTACATTACTAATCATTTTTTGGTTTTTTCAGGTCAATAATGAATTACAAGTTTAAAGACACGGTTAGTCTTGTGAAATTTATAATGAACAGAGTACCTTTGATAACTGCAGAAGCTTCTGATCCTGAATACAAAAGATTACATCCGTACACTTGTTCGAGTTATGAAGAGTTTTTAGCTTGTAACGTTGGCAAACAAAAATATTTTGAGGTAATTTTGTGTAAAAATAATGTAAAAATTGATAATTTAAACAACATTGAAATTTTTGTAATTTGAATGAATGTTTTTTTATAGTGGCACCGAGCCAAATTGGTGAGATCGTTTATGAAAAAATGTGTCACGTCCAGCGAAGACCTGTGGACTGTCAAAGAAATTATGATCTGGGCTAGATTGCACGGTTACACCCCGGTCGTACCAAATCCAAATAGTCGGAAAACAATGTCAATGAAGAGTACAGCGGATCAAGCAAATTCCATGAAAAACACGACAGTATTCTGTACCCGAACAGAAACTACCGAGTTGAATGAATGGTTAGCCAAGTGCCAAACCGAAAATGATTCTCAATCTGATGTTGAGGTCGACATCGAGAGCATAGTTGAAGAGAATCCGAACCCAAAAAGTATGAGTATTAATTTTGCACTTGTTTATATAAAATTTAAGATTTTTAATGGTTCAATTACCGTTTTCTTTTGGTTCTGATTCAGGAAATGCGATGAAAAATACAATACTGTCAAGAAAAGCAGATGAGGAAGATTCTGAATTTTTAGAATTACCCAGTCAGTTGAAACCGCTGCATGATTTTGTTTCCGAAGTTGTGAGAGAACGAGGAGGTGTAAAACTTGAAAATGAAACTATTGTTCCTGGAATGAGACATTGTGCAGCTGCGCGAGTGATGATGCAGGTGAATTAGAAACTGCATTTTTTTTCATATATCATACTTTTGAGTATTTGATAGAGAAAAACAAAAACGAATTGTTATCAATTTTAAAATTTTTTTCAGGCTGTTCAATGTTTGGTTGAAGATATTAGTAGATTTGCAAATGCTCAAGCTACAAATAGAATACAAAACTGCGACGGGTAATTTGAAAACTCTTATCAACTTTACGACTTGAATATGCGCAAATTTTAAGTTATAAATGTTGCTTTCACTTTTAGCCACGCTGTGAATCCTGCAATCATCAC
Organism: Telenomus remus; assembly: GCA_020615435.1. Taxonomy (NCBI): domain Eukaryota; kingdom Metazoa; phylum Arthropoda; class Insecta; order Hymenoptera; family Scelionidae; genus Telenomus; species Telenomus remus. Next base: position 8,083,795 of record CM036337.1, on the reverse strand, counting down.
CAAAATTGATGTGAGAAACGCCCTCACGATGAGAGAAGAATTTGACATTTTTACAAACGTCGGTTTAGGAACTAAACAAAAAGTCATCGACTATAACTCAGACTAAACGAATGTTTTTCTACTCGTTTTGATACTTTTTGTACTCCCGATCAATTTTATACACTTAACAACGACTTTATAACGTCTACGAATGTTTTGAAATCTTACCACAATATTCGTCCACAATTTAATTTTATTCTATTGTTGAAGTTTTTTATTTTTGTATTATGAAATATTTTTCTACACATTAAACTACAATTGACTGAACCGTTCATATGATATATATTTTATAGTCTCAGAACTAATATTTTTTTAAACAACAGTATAAACAAAAAGGAACAAATGAACAAGTAAGTCGAATGCCCAAAAAAGCGAAAGAAAGAAAATAATTTGAGAAAATGTTGCTGCAGATTCGAAACGTTCGAGTTTTTATAATTTTGTACCATAAACTATGACCATTTTTGCAATAAAATTTTTCTAGTACAATTTTCATGGGTTTGATTAAAAATAATAATCCTTTAACATCACAACATCTTTATGTACTTTCTTATATATACAAATAATACATTTGTTTAATATTTACTTAAAAGTAAAATATTCAATTCTGTCAATTAATTATTAAACGGCGTGATTCCAATCGCACAAACGAATCTTATTGCCTTGTAAAAGATTTTCTGCAACACTATGATATATAATTGTATCAATTATTGAATGACTATTAACATCAATCACACTTGATATGAATTCTTGAAAGTCAATCTCAAAATTACAATATTTCCATCTAATGAACACTTACATCGAAACGTTTTTGTTTTTCAATATGTTTAGACATGAATCATTCGTCCGTAAACTTTATTTCGTCTTTTATTATTTTGAGAATGGATTCAAAAACGATAAAATGTGTCTAAACTGAGGCAACAAATCTTGGTGTAGAAAAATAATCTTAAATTGGAAGACTCTATTTCCTTGATTACAATTTTTCACTTGGAAGACATTGGATTTGAATTATTGTTCTCACATCAAATTGTTGATTTATTTTAGAATTGATTTCAATGCGTCCAAAAATATATCCGCATGATATTCTGTAAACGTCAGGGCAGGACGCAGACGAATTGATTTCGCTCCACATCCTCCACATTGAACACCTGAAATCCAAATTAAAATAATATTATGTTAACAATGTTTTCAATTTATTATCGATAAAAATTTAAAGAGCTGACTTGCCTTTTAACAAAAGTTTTTTGATCATAGTATCCCGAAGTTCGGTCGAGGCGCAATTGAAGGCAATAAACGTGCCTCGTCCACGACTTGAGTTGATCAAATGTGGGAATTCTTTTTCAAGAGCAGCCAATTGATTTAATGTGTAGTCCCCGACCCTTGATACACGTTCTAATAAATTGTCTTGATTTATAACTTTCAGAACTGCCTCCAAAAGAAGAACCTTACTTGGATCACCCATCCAAGTGTTGAAAACTCTGTATGATTGACTTGGCCTAAAAAATCCAAATTTCGCAATCAGAAAAATGAATATTGAGTTCATTCACATTATCATGTCTTAAAATAAAAAATACCAGAAGCGAAAAGTTATACATATATTAAAAGTTTACCTTAGCTCAGGTAAATGATAATATCCACCCAGTAACATTTTTTTGCTGAAGGTCACAACGTCAGGAGGAGAATCGAGCTCGAAATGTTCGTGACACCACATTTTTCCAGTAGGACCACCGCCAGTTTGTACTTCATCAATTAGAAGAGCTACGCCATGCTGAAAAAAAAGTTTTTGCAAATTTTATAATTTCAGGAATTCGAAATTTAAAAATTGTTCACAATATAATTGTAGTTAGGCCTTTTCGAGACAATTTTGAGTAAAAATACCTTTTTCGTGAGTTGTCTCAGTTTTTGGAAAAATTGTGGAGATGCATGGTTGTCTCCTCCTTCTGCTTGAATCGGTTCAATAATAACTCCAGCAACAGGACATTTCTTTTCTTTTTTGTACTTCACAATCAAGTCTTCTACCTAAAGTTCAGATTTTTAGATTTCATGCAAAAATTATTTAATTAAACTTATCTGATTAAAAAAATTACCTCAGCAAGACACCTGTCGTCCTCCTTTTGATTTTCTCGTACATTTTCTTTGAGAGGATATTTATACTCAGGAAAAGAAGCAATCGGCCAGTCAAAAGCAGGTACATCGATCTTGTGAATATATTTGCTGTGGGTTGTAGATAACGAGCCCAAAGTCCTACCATGAAACGCTCCTAAAACAAAATTAAATATTTAATCTCAATTGATGAAGCATTTTGGATTCCGAAATTGAAATGTATTCATCCTTTTGTGTTGTTTTTTTTTTAATTAAAAGATACCTTTAAAAGATAAAATTGAATATCTGGGTGAGCCTGGAGGCTGATTAATCATGCACGATTCCATTTCTTCTTTGGTAAAAGGAGCGTTATGTCGCTCCTTTCCAGCATACCACATAAATATATTTTTGAAAGCGTTTTCGTTTGAACAAGATCCACACATCATTGTCATGAGATGTGACATTCCAGGTGGAACGACCTATTAAACATTTTAGTACGCGTTTTAGTTTTAATTATTTTATCCGCCAAATCAAGATCTTCAAAATGAAGATCTTCAAATGAAAAATAATAGAAACACTTACTCCTTGCGCAAGTAAAACGGTTTTTAATTTCATCGGCCAGTCATGTCCAGGAAAAACTCCTAAGGCAGGCCTGTTAACCATGATCCTCTAAAAATGCAAAAATGTAAATTAAAAAAAATCTTTTCAAAAAAAAAAAATTAAACGATATATGGGCTTGATTCGTTAATTTGTTTGTTTTTTCGTTTTGTTTTGCAGAAATTCGTTAAAATTTGTTTCGTTTTAATACCTGATTATGTGGATCATTTAAAACATCTAGCATAGCTTTATGATTGTAACCGATAGGTATTGATGAAATTTGCATGTACAGATCAAGCAAAACGTTTCCATCGACGTCAGCTAAATAATTTCCCACTGATTTTTCGTAATTTGCAAATAATTGAACTGATCCTGCTTGCTGAAATGTTAGTAGAACATAAATTAATACATCTGATAATAGTTACACAGTTTTATCTTAATTATTATAGTACATCTAAATGTAAGTTTACAACACATGTCAAAAATAAACATTTTGTCAGAAATACGGATTTTTATGAACTATTCATACTTTTGCAAATGTATTATTTTTTACTTTTTTTTATTTTTAAAATTTTTTAATTTATGACCTGTATGCTATTGAGTTCCTGCATAAGTTTCTGACTCTGAGGACCAGGAATCTCTGTCGCAACTGAGGGCTTACTCGGCTCCTCAGGGAGCGGTCCAGAGAAACATCGCGACCATGTAACTTTTGGATCCGCTGAAAAGACGATCGGGATTATTATTTTTTTAAAAAAAAAGCAACTCGACGCATATTTTTATGAATACAGCGCTCAGTCGGAAGCGCCCTTTATTCCGTGAATTGAACAATTAGGTTCAAATGGAGCCAATTGGGCAACGTGGATCTAGCTAGATCATTTACAATAACACTCGCTTCCTTTTCATTTTCAAGCTTGTGATTTTACGAATCAAAACAGAAACGAGAATAAAAATTCTGCGCGATTTTTTTATTCGCTTCCACATTGATAAGAAGATAAGATATAATTATTTTCATAAACAAAAACTAAAATTTGTTTTTGAAGTTGATTCGGTGTTTTTCATGTGATGCGAATTCTTGTCGATTAATTTTTAATCTTTTTTTGCTAAATAAAATAATCATTTTCTCAATTTATTATCACTATCCTAAATAATCAAACAGATAACGAATTAGTCCAAAAATGTATCATGAAATAAATTGGCATTAACATTTTTTGTATAATTGTAGTAAATGTAAATTGTTTTTTAATCATTTTTAAATTTGTTATGAGAGTATACGATAATTGAAGACGCGTTTACGAAATAAACACCCGAGTGATAATGAACTCTTTATCTCAATATCTGACAACAAATAAAGTGAAAAAAATAATAATCTCTAACGTTGTAACTCTTATTACAATGAAAAACAATATTTTGTAATCAAATTTTTTGAGATTGTTGAACAATCAAATGATGTTGTAACTTCAGAGTTACTCAGATTATCAACAAGTCGATGAAAGAATATTAATTAGAACATCTGACAAATTTATAAAAGTTTGTGCAATTTTTTATATGACAAAAAAACTTTCCCAACTGGGGCTTAACAACAAACTCGCGCAAGCTTTGTGTTAGTCAGCTGGACCATTATTGATTTCTTCACATCGCAACTCAACATCTAGAAAATCTTACACACCTTTCAATAATTTAAATTTGTTCAAGGCTGGAGATCCAAAAACTCGTTGACACCTGATAAACATTCTGGCTTTCACTTTAGCACAAAAGTTTAAAACATCGATTGCTAAATTTGAAAATTTAATTCCTTTTTTGAGATCTGAAATTATTTCACAGGTCGACTTTTCTTTCCTATTGCAGAATTTTCAAATTTGATGAGAAACGGAAATCTGCGAATTATGGGAAGAGACGAAAACGAATTGCAGTCTCGGTGAGCACGCACACAACTACAAAATAGAAACCAATGCTACTCGAAAAACGGCACTCTAGGACATACTCCCCTTCATACATTTCCCCTTCTGTTCAACAGTTTCCCCTCACTTGCTCCACCAAAATCTTCAATGTTTTAATGTAAAAACCGACCGCATACAATCTGAAACCCATTCTTATTGGTATTTTCATAAGAATAAGGCAAATGTTAAAATTAAAATTAAAAAATCAATTAGATTATTATAGCACAAGGTGGAAAGATAAAAGACAAATTGATTTTCAGTGTTACTCTTGTCAAGTAGTTCTTTTTATTATACTTGATACGAATTTTATAATTACAAAATAAAAAAATTTGTTTCTCCTCCATCGAACTAACTTATCTAATTCAAATGATGATGATTTGCAGTAAACACAAACAAGACGCATGATTGGAACTTATGATGTAAACGCGATTGACTGCTCCGAAAAGATGTATATAATTAAACACGCTACTATCCGCAAAAAAAATGAAAAGAAAATTGAATAAATACGAAATGACTTTTGAAAATTTGCACAAGGATCAAAGTGATCGGCCGAATTCACATTTCATGAAATTTAAATGTAACAACTTTTTAGTCACATTGGATGGCTGGAACTAATCAAAGTTACTTTCAGTTGCTTCGCATAATGCGAAATGTGAATTTGGAGATTTTGACCCTATTTTGTACAAATAACGAGGTCGTTCACTATACAAATTCACTATTGGTATGCTATAATGTTTATAGTCGAATGCATTCGTCTTTTATTCACACATTGTTTTTTATTCAGAGAAAGAATATTTACGAACTTAAGTCTATTTTTCTATAGTTACAATATAAAGTTACGAAAACATGTGGTCCAACTAAGAACAAATTATCATGTACAAATTAACGAAAGTCATCATCGGTTGGGGGACTAACAATTTTCACCTTTTGTGAAGTAGTCGAAAAGAAGGTACTCAGACTAAGATTAAATTTAATGTGTAATCAGGGCTTGTTGTTTGTTTCTTTCGAATGTTCAACTTATTACCTAAGTGTACTTAACTTAGAAAGTACAAAAAAAATATCATTCAATTTCGGTGCCAGGCTTCGTCGGATTTGCATTAAAAATACTGTACAAGCATTTTCCTGGCTCAAACGTACAATTTGAAAGATGAACTTTTTTCGGAATCGAGCCTCTTTGAGATTAACAGTCAAGTTTGTTTCTCCACATTTTTTCATTGTTCTCAGTTTGTCGATCACAGTTTACGAAATTCTTTTAGCCGATAACAAAAATTAATAAATTACATAATCATTCATGCGCAGCTGACTGGTATTTTTATTTCAGTTTCAAAACAGTTTGGACAAGTACAGAATGTTTTGAAGCGTAGCAAGTACAGCAACACACGAATTAAGGATCGATACCAGATGAAACAAAACATATATCAGGCGTTAAAAAAATAGTTTATTCATTAAAGCTACGTACAAATGATGGCCAATTCAAAAACTATACAATATTAATGCTTTTTGAATTACAAAAATATAAAAAAATGGTCACACCTCAAGATTAAAATAATCGGGATATAAACAAGCTTACTCGTTAGTCGTCTCACTTGAGGCTCTATCCAGGCTATTTACAAAATCGACACTTGTTCCTACGACTAACATCATATGTAGCTTCCCCTTTAATTCGTTAATTTTTTTGTTTCCTCTCAAACGCGTTATTTTGCTTTTGTGTAATTTTTCCGTTTTTTTAATTTTTTGTAGAAAATTTATTCGATTAAAACAACGTAAGTGAGCACGATAAACAAATTTGTACATTATATTATGCGCCGCCACTAAGTAGTCTTGTGTTTGCTGACGCAAAAGCATATTTCATTTTAACTTCCCTCGTTTGTTTTTCCCCTTGATTCCTTCATTTTTGCAAAAAATCATTGTCTCACTGTGTTTCGGTACTTGAATGCCCAGTGACACTGATTTTTTGTAACCTAAACCCACACAACACGACACCAAAATACCGAAGAAAATTTTATAACTTGTCCCCATTATTTTACTTTTCACACATTATATTACATATTTTCAATACATTTGCAACAAATACAACTTGTCAAAAGGAAAAAAACGATATTGCGTAAATGCATGAAAGGGATAAAATTAAATGGTCGAGTTACTTATAAAATTAAGTAATAGAAACATTATTAAAACGACCCCTTCAAACGTGAACAAACTTGATCATAATTTTCTCGCTCCGTAGAACTTTGAAATTCGATATTTTGGTAGTCGTATGTTAGTGCACTCTGATTCCATACTGTAATGATGCTGCTTCATTGTAGATCGTCGCTGAACCATTCAAACCGTTCATTTGCCTTCAAAAAACTTTTCCCTTAAGCTTTTAATTTTGTTTACGAAATAGCTTTCTAAAGACTCGGCGCATTTAAAGAACGGCGACTCCTTGGGATTGTAGTACCGACAGTTGTCGAAGATCTTTGTCATATCCCCAATAAATTCGCTGAGTTTCTTGTAGGATTTGTCGTTTATCCTCAATTCGATTGTTTGGAGATCTGGAAAAAGCAAACAAAAGCAATCAAATAATGTTCAACAAAATAAAAAAAAGAAAATTAATAATAATTAATCTTTACCCATTGGTTCTTTGATGACTTTGTAATAGTCTGGAGCCTCATTTGGATCGACTGGTTCCATAAATGGCCAAGCGCTCTTATGTGCCTGAAAATATTCAATTAACAAATTTAAAATCATTGCCAATTTTGAAAAATTATTTTCGAATGTTTGAAAAATTGAATTGAAGAAAATTACCTGTATCTGTTTGATCAATTTCTTCAACAAATCAAGATCCTTAGCGCTGAGGTTCTTCATGTTAGCGAAATTGACAGACGAATTTCTCTGACAGTTCGGACATACATATTCATCAATATTGTCAGCTTCAGATTGCAAAATGCCAACACATCTGCCGTGAAACCAGTCTTGGCATTTATCGCAGCAAATATAAAATCTGTAAACGAAAAATCAACTCATTATTATTTCACTTTCGGAGGCTTTCTTTTGTCTTTCAATCAAACGAAAAGAATTGTTCCAAATTATTTAAGGCAACTCTGACTTACTGAGATTCATCATAAGGTTGTTTACAAAGACAATAAAGTTCTTGGGTATCACGTGCGTGGCGGCATTCCGTGCAAACGAACTCTGATAGCGATTTACTCATTTCTTCGGTAATACCAACGCAGTCGCCATGGAACCAGTTATTACATAGATCGCACCCGACATAAAATCTGTACACACAAATTCGTTTAAATTAAAATTTCGTCCACTTTCTTAATTGTCCATTTGCACTTAGAATAGATTTACAAAAAAACGTACTTGGTTTCATCATACGGAGTTCGACACAAACAGTAGAGTTTCTCTTTTTTAATTCGGTTGGCCGAGGATGCTGCAGAAGCGCCAGGCGGCGTAGTGCTGTTGCCATGCGATCGGCTCTTCTTAGGTTTGCCGGGTCGGTTAGGCGGACTGACTTGTTGCGCCGCTTGGGCGTTCGCTTTGCGCTTCGCACTGCCAACTTTGACCTCGTCTTGTTTGTGTCTCTCAGCCTTGGTTCTGCTCGCGAGTTCAGCCGACAGATCCTTCTGCAATCATAGAGCGAATAGATTTAATTTTACAATCACACGAAGTCATAATCAAAGAGACACTTTCAAAAAGATAAATCATGCTCCGTTATTAACTCAAATGAAACATCACGAGGCGGTCAATTTTCAGTTCGAAAAAAAAGTAAAACGAAAATTGAAAGATTAACACGACCAAAAGCATAATTTATAATGTTGAAAATGACGCCGTTCAGTCGTGAATTAAACATCGGCAAACCTGAATATCGATTTGCAATTCCTTTTCCAGCAAAGCTCTCCTCTTAAGAATATCCCTTTTGAGAAGTTCTTTGTGCTTGAATAACAAAACTTGCATTCGTGAGTGTACCTGTTGCTTTCTTCTTTGTTCTTGAGCGTCTTTCAATTTATTTGCACGATTTTTGTTTGGCGTGGTTTCAGTCTCCGGTGATTCGGACAACTTTTGGATTCTGAAAAACACAACATTACATTGCAATGTAGAACAAAAATAATTCATAAATAAACATTGTTTCACACTTGAAACAATTCTTGCACATTGATAAATACCTCGGAATGTTTTCACGAGGTTCTGGCTTGATCATGGGTTTCTTGCGTGGAGACGGAGCCTCTGCGATCCAATCCGAGTCCTTGTCTTGGACCTGATTTTGAGCGACAATGTTCGTCAAAGCAGCAGCGGACGGCATCGGACGTTTTCGCGAAGGCACACGCGGCGTCACGGTTATCGTTGCGTTGTGAGTTTGGCCACCACCAATGCTCGTTTCCGAGCCCTTCATCTGCTTCTCCTGGTACCGCTGAAGCTGCAGCAACTTCTCCTCGATTTCTGGATTTAAATTTTCTTGTTTCAGAGCATTCTTAATCGCTGCAAATTTGAACGTTTTCGTTTATTCCCAATGTCACTAATTTAATAGTAATAATCATTTTTACCATTTTCTTAATTATAAACTTACTTTGCTGAATGTAATCTGGCGTCAGTACAAACTTATTCGACTGATTTTGCTCCGAAGCTGACTGGGCTGGTTGCTGGCCATTGACAACGTTCGTCCTTTGAGTTTCCTCGGATGTTTCTGAAGTTGACAAATCCCGATTCACCTGTTGTACTACCACTTTTTGCACGGTTGTAGGTGTTTCGATTGTTTGAGCTGGTTCTGTCGTTGATTCGGACTCTTGTGACTCTGCAACATCAAACATTTCAGTATTATTGTCTGAAGCTTATTATTTTACCTTTTTCTATAATCCTTGAACAAAAATTATTTACCACTCGTTTCGAGGTTGGACGAAGTTTTAGAAACTTCTTGCGGTTCCTGTTTGATTGGTGTACCATCAGTTGTGCTGCCTGCCGAAGAGTTTGCCGCTTGGTTTGCATTGACAGTTGGTTGGACGGCCAAATAAATCTTCGTCGGACCCAAAACACCCTGTTTTCCCGTCGTAGCTTGTGCTACAAGAAAATAAAATAAAGCCATCAGTTACAATCTTTTATTTCTTTAAAATTTCTATTTCACAAAAACTTTAAATCAAAAGTATAGTTTACCTTTGAGCAGTTGCTGTTTCACTTGTTGTTGCACCATAGTGAGTTGCTGAGGCGTGAAATCCGAACCATGCAAACCCTGCAGAACTATCCTAGGGCCTTGCGGAGTTTGAATGACAGAAGCAGTAACGCATTTAATGATAGTACCAGGTGGCTGGTCTTTTAGAAGAGAATCCTCAATACTTCCAGGAGTAGGCGCAGATCCTGAGCTTTGGCTCGTCGTAGTAGAGGAATTCAAAGTCGCCTGAGTGGATGAAGGCGATGAAGCAGTCGATGTAGTGACTGCAGCACTGCTGTTGCTCGCTGCTGACTGGTTGGCAGAAGTTGGAGTGGATGTTGTTGTAGCGTTTACGGTCGACGCTGCTTGGACCGGCGTGGTTGGCGAAGCTGCAAGTTTTAGTTTACGACCGACTATATCGACACAGAAAATTAATGAATTGTAAACAAAACAGAACAAATAATAAATAATCGATGCAAAATCATACTTTAAAATAAATAATATAATAATTATCGATTCAAAAGGTAATGTACTAACCTTGCGCTTTCAGTGGAGTCACTGCATTTTTAACAATAATACCACTGTTGCCGGAGTTCAATTGAACAATTTGGTTCCCACTCGGACTGTTTCGAATCAGAACCTGTTGCCCATTGATTGTAGCCAATTGAGCTTTACCACTTGCCAACTGTTGCACCAGTTGAGAATTGTTAATGACAATTTGATTTGTGCCTACGGCGTTACCAGAAATAACCTGAAAAAAATGCGAAAATAAAATTTCAGGTGTTTTTTGGAGTAGTTCCTCTTTTTGAAAAATTAATTCTCTCAATTTTAATTACCTGAGAGCCTTGTAAAATTTGCCCGGTATTCGATACAACAATAGTGCTTTTCGTCGCAGGCGTTAAGGTACCAGCAATACCACCTGAAGCAGTGACAAGTTTTGGCCTCTGCACCGTCGCGACGACTTGTTGCGTCTGCTGTCCAGCGGTTTGTTGCGCTTGCGTTGTTGCATCCGCGATTTGCTTTATTGTTCCCGATTTGATTATTGCCGTTGGTGTATTGGATTTAGCCGCATTGCTTGGTGCAACTGTAATTTTCGTCTGCAAAAAACCACCACAATTAATCTTAAGTTCTTCAAATTTATTTTGCTTCTGAATTCCTTTTTAAAAAATCAAAAATTTTATTTACCGTCGCTGGACTTGCAGTGGTATTAACACTAGTTTGATTCGTAGCAATGACGGTTTGACTTGAAGTGTTCAAAACGTGCAATTTTCCATCGGGCATTTGCAAAAGCTGCTGACCAGGCATCAAACCGCGGACTTGCAATTTGCCATCTGGTCCGCGAAGGATTTGCACTTTTTGCGGTACGATTGTCGTTGGAGTTGCAGATTGATTTGCAACTTTGATGAGTGATTGTTGTGGGGAATTCGCAGCACCTTGTACTGTAGACTTCGGAAGGATGTTTGTTGGACCTGTTACCACTCGAGTTGTTCCATCTGGAGCTGTCAAGAAAAAAATTTTTCAAAATAAAAACCATTTACAAACTTTCTTACATATTTTTCAGCAAAAAGAAAAAACAAACAAACAAAGTAAACAGAACTTACTCTTTGTCATGTAAATACGTCTGGTATTAATAACACCCTTGTTTTGCGTCGGTGTTTGCAAGAGGGACGTAAGCTGAGATTTTCCACCAGGTGTATTAGGGTTCGCTGGAATGGCCACTTTGGTGATCACCTTGATTTTGCCATCTATAATCAACTCTATTTAATAAATTAAACTTGTTGAATTGAACTGAACCAACAAATAAAACTATAATTGATACAAAAAAGTAAAAGAATGATTACAAACCTTGATTAGAGCTCGTGACTTTGATCAACGGGCTAGAACCGGAAACATTGGCTGGACTTTTGAGTTCCAAAGCTCGTTTTTGTTGGTGAGCAGCTCGCTGCAAGCGTAGTTGTTGTTCCATCTTTTCCTTGATCTCCTCAGGAGTGGCTTTTCCACTCACCAGTTGGTCAGTGGTGCTTACAATTGTGCCACTTCTGTTATTGTTTGTCGATGAATTTGATGGGACACCTGATCTGCTCCTAGTAATAATCTGGGCATTAGCCTTCTCTAACCTAGAAGGTAAACACACACACACGGTGGAGAGTTAGCGCCACGTGATTGTTAAAGCAAGGATAGGATGGTTTGTGAAAGCACAATATTTGCAACCCAAAATGGAAATTTCGTACACCATGTAAATCCTTTTTCAAGATGAAAGAGGCAAGTTAAGACAAATAAGGACAACAATTTTTGTTTTTTTTTGCAGACTATGGAACAAAGCCAATGGTACCCCAACATGTAAAACACTTGTGACAGTCACATTTAAATAACATTTCAAATTTAAACAACAAAATCAGTTTTTGTTTTTTACCTATCGCCATACTGTTTGATTTCCCATAGTTCTAACTTGTCTTCATCAACCCACTCTTCTGAAACTTGTGGCTCGGTACTCTGTGGGCTTTCTGGTCGTTTTCGTTTTCTTAAACCACTTCGAATAGATGTAACTTCTACAAAAATAGAAAAAACACGTTTTAAGAAATGTTTCTTTGAGAAAAATTATGCTAATCTTACAAATTGAAATTGAAAAGTAACGTTTATATTACCTCGAACTTGTTTAGGAAGTTCCAATGGAATGACAACTTTTCTCCTCAAATATTGAGTCTTGTCCAAGAATTGGCCAACGTGACGATGTTTGAGAATTTCAAGAGACATGATTTCAGTGTCAGTGGTAATCTGGTGTTTACCATCAGCTGACACTGGCTTGATTACCATATCGTCCCATCGAAGAGTCGCCCATAACACTCGAAGTTGTAAAGCAGCCGCAGCTAGAGATCTTAGTCCCACAGTTCGATACAACCAGCAGGTTTTAAAAAGAGGCCTAGGGCAGGGATATGGCCAAACTGACATATTTGCCTACAAAAAACAATAAGACAGACATAAATATTTATACCAATATCCAATTTTCATTTTTTAACAAATATTTTCAATATTTACCTTAGCAACGTGATGAAAACCTTGAACAAGCATCTTGCCACCATTTCGAGCAAGTTTTCTGAGTTCGTGTTGCGGCAAGACCAAAATACTTCGATGCTTGTTCTTAGTTGAGAATGTTGAACAAAGTGGATACTTCACCGGGGTTCGTTTCTTTCGTCTGTCCGCGAGTGAAATCGCGACCTTCTTTAAGTAAACTTTGCCCTCGGCTGAAGTTGCGGAATAAACTCGCTCGCTACCGTCAGAATTGAGCTCCTTTGGCACTGCGCATCGCTGCACCGTTCTTCCTCGCCGATTTACAATGATAGTTTTTATACTCCTACAAAATAAACAAACAAAATTAATAAAATACATTATTCAAACAAATCCAACTCCAACTTATCAGCCGAATAAATATTTTTTAATTACTTTGATTTATCAGCGGTTGTAACATCGACTGAATTTTCTGGCTCGATCTTGCAAACACTTTTTTCCTCCTTCACAGAGTTACTCGCAATGGAATTGCTTGTCGCGTCAACTTCAACAGGCTCGGTTTTCACTTCAGTCTTAACGTCCAACGAATTTTCCAGCTTGATAGCCTTCGCAGGCACTTCTGCATCGACTTTTTCTTCTTTATGCGGGACCTCCTTTTTAATAACATCTTTTGATTCGCTCTCACTGACTTTAATGACTGCTCCAGCAATCGCTCTTTGAGGCGAGTTCACGTTATTCAACATGTTTGCCTTTTTAAGTAACATCACAAGTTCGCGTTTGAGACGAGCGATCTGCAGGCAATTAGGTGAATAACAAGTTGACGTTAAATTTTGCGTGGCTATCGCATTCTTGCTAACTGTCGACGACATGTTGCAGTAACGCGAGTAACAGCTGCCGTTCTTTGCCAGGCGAATAAGATTAGCGTAGCGCGCACGAACAAAGTGGATTTTCTTAGAGACCAGTGCTAGTGCGGACATGGTTTTGGTCTGCGCCTTGCCTGTAATCGGATCAACGCTTTCGCTTTCTGTTTCGTCATTATTTTCAACGTCGATGTCAGCGTCTGAACCATCTTGGTTCTTCTGGTTCGGCGTTTGGTTGGCTGATTCTTTTAACTTCTCCTTTAACAAAGTTATAATCAAATGAAAATCAATACTTTTGTCTCAAATCAAAACTTTGAACTTAGGAAAATTAAATCGATGAAAATATACTTACAGACTGAGTGATACGACGTTCCTCGAGAATTTTCAAGTGCGTTCTTCTGGCAAGGAACTCATCGATCTTGCACTTTTTCGCTACTTTGGGATAGTAAAGTCTGCCAGCGGTCGTCAGAGCTTTCATCACATCAATTTCCTCAAACTGTTGAATTGGCGTGAACACTTTTTCGATCTTCATCCCAGCTAAGACTGAACCAAACAAAAATAAATCAATTGAAACAAACTTTTCACTTCATTTTCAATCAAAAAAAGATACAATCAAAACTTTTACTTACAAGACAAGTTAGGTTTCTCCTTGTTTTCGCCCTCGGTCTTCGGCTGTTTCTCATCATCCTTCTCTTTCTCCTCACCCTCCTTCTTTTCTTCCTTAACTCCATTTTCATTTTTCACTTCCTTCTGACCACTGTACTCTTGTATCAAATACTTATAAGTTAACGGGTCGATCGCCAAGATTTTCATACCCGCCTGATCTTTAATCTGCAACATCATTTTTTGCGGTCCGGCGTGTAATCCAACTTTGTACATGTTGATACACTTGTACCTCCTGCTCGCCGAGATCCATAGCCATCCCCACTGTCCATGAACTCTGTACTCCTCTCCCTTTTGTTTCCAGATCTGATGTTTAATACCCAAAGTATATTTTACGAAATTGTACGTCAATCTATTTCTTTCCTCCTCATCTTCTTTTTCCTTTTTCTCTTTTTTGTCCAGCCTCTTTTTCTCCTCTCGCTCAAACGCAGTGACGCGCTGTAATTTGACATGTCCAAGATGTTCATGCCACACATTAGCAAACACCACCTGTTTAATGCAAGCCTGAAGGACAATCAGAGCTCTGGCAAAATCCCTCGGATTGACGCAAGTGGACACAGCGGACGTCCAGGGCTTTTTCAAGAGCGGCCAGTTTGTGTGCATGTAACTCGCCTGGATGTTGCTCTCAAGTTGCAGAATTGTTTGGCGAATGGTGCTCACGATCAAAGCACGGGCTCCGGTGAGAGTACCGACCCATTTGAACTCAGACGCAGGCGTCAAAGAGAACTTGTGGGACAGGTGACGTTTCTTGTCACGTTCCTCGTTGCGCTGCGACTTGTTCAGGGCAATTGTGTTTGTGCTGTACTGATTGACGTACGACTTGTATGTGTTGTCCATACCGAGTTTGAATAAATGCGTGCCCGAGGCGATCTGATGGGCCTTTTGTCGCGTTATCCGCGTACCGTCTCCTTCCTCCTTTAAGGTTTTTTCGAGTTTGTCCAGTTCTTCCTTCGATAAGCTCGATTTTGGACGCTGTTTAACCTCGTCCATGTTGAAGGTTCGTGGAGTCAGAGAACCGGTTTTCGAACGTGTCACAATTGTGTGTTTTTTACCTACAAATTACAACAAAAAAATGAGACTTTTGTAAAAGGAGAAACAAAGTTATTTAAATCATGTAAAATGAAGAAAAAGGAAGACTTTTACCATCTTTACCAGTTTTTTCTTCGCAGTCCATTCCCTCTTCATCGATTTCCCCGTCGGAGTTGCCATTCTTTCCATTTTTGCCCTTCTCTGTACTTTCATCTCCATGTCTACTTTCATCAACACTCTCATTAATGGAATCGGAAACTCCGTCATGGTCCATGGAAGTGGAAGGAGTCTTCGCCTCTTTCTGGCCCGAAACTACTGCTAGTCGTTCCTCCAAGGAATCGCTACCTTCATGGATCCGTCGAACCATGTCTTCAGCCTCTTGTCGCTCCTTTTCTTTCTTTTCTTCCTGCTCCTTCTCTTGTTTATCTTCTTTCTCTTTTCTCGCTTTTAGAATGAGAGCGTTCTCAATCTCGAGATAGGACTTCTTGTTGCCTTTGAACTGGTTGGTCAAGGTCTCAGTGATTTCCATCTGTCTGATGATCTCGTCTTTGTAGTCCGAAAGCTCGCGGTACAGCGCCACTTCCATTTCATTGCGATCCAACGAGTTCATCAACTCATCAAATTGCAGCGGAGTACTGTAGTACCAAACTTCACCGTTTTCACTTTCCCTGTTCGAAATTAAAACAACAAAATGCATCATCTATTCACATTTTTTATTTGTCATTCCAATGTTTTTTTGTTCAAGTTAACTTACACAAATATTCTTCTAACAAGGAACCAATATTTCCTTCCGTGTCTGTCGAATCCCAAATGTTCCTGACGACAAAGCGAGCCTTTCTTTTCAACGTCCAAAACGCAGTCGACAACACCGGTCACTTTGTGAGCTTTACATATATTACACTGCCAATCCTCGGTAGGAACATCAACCAAAGGTGGTTCAACGCACTCCAAATGGAACACTGCTGGACACGTCTCGCAACATAACAGATCGCCTAGACGATGGCACACTCTGCAGTGATCGTCATAGTGCATGTTTCCTGTATAATAAAAGTTCACAAGAATTAGAAACTTTCTAAACAAAAAAATATAATCGCACTTATGATTTTCTTTTTACTAAGACATGCCTAAGTAAAATTTTATCATGTCTAAATTTTTATTTCGATGAAACGATGTCAAGATTTGAGAAAAAAACTTGCCTTCGTGTAAAAGGTCTTCCCTAACTGGATTCGTGATAAGAAACTGTCCAGTTAAGAACTGCAGGACCT
The DNA here is from genome assembly GCA_020615435.1 of Telenomus remus. Lineage (NCBI taxonomy): Eukaryota > Metazoa > Arthropoda > Insecta > Hymenoptera > Scelionidae > Telenomus > Telenomus remus. The sequence continues at coordinate 8,067,192 of CM036337.1, read as the reverse complement.
TAATCCTGTCTTCGATGCATGTAAAGGGGTACTCGCAGTTGGACAATGTGCTCATAATGTTCTGATCAAACGACTTGTCACTTTCCACATAGCATTTGAGCACTTCTGGCCACGTGAGCGCGTCAACGAAATACAAACTAACGTTCACCGAATCCTTCTGGTCAAGCGGACCGAAGTGCGTCTGCTGCGAATCTTCCTCGCGCAGCAGCGCTTTTATCAGCATTATATGAATCTCTGCTAACAAATTCGACTGGTCTTCGCAAACCATCGCTGCGCAAAAATCCTCAAACCTGAATGGTGAGAGTCGTACCAGTGTCCTACAAGATAAGCAAAAGTTTTTTACTCACATTAAAAATTGAGAACTTTGAAGGAAAGAATCTATTTTTTTAGTTTTAAATATTTACCTAAAATGCCTAAGGACTTCATAAATAGATAAAACAGACAAGATGAGCTCTTTGGGAACGAGCAAATCGTCAGAGCTTTTCGGTAGGACCAGAGGGGGGAGTTCTCTGTTTTGAAGCCAGAGTGGTTCAGGGCTAGGTGGCCTCTGCTGTCCAAGCAAACTTTTCCTAGGAGTTCCTGAAGTGGTACTGTAAGAACTTAGCGAAAAATCGCTATCGCTAGAAGGGTCAGGTTCATCGAGACTGGCATTGCTCTCCACCTCGCTAGCCAACAGAGGGTCGTCCTCGATGTCGGTTTTGTTATCACTGGACTCATCGCCAAAATCTGAACCATAGTGGTACTCCGAGTCATGATCCTCAACATTGGGATTGTAGCCTCTCCTTTGATAGGCTCCGGTTGAATGGCCCCCCTTTCGCGAACGATTGGCTTTGGACCTACGAGGTCGGGTTGTTCGTTTCTCTTCCTCGACAGCCGGCGAAGTCGGACGTGATGCACAAGGCGTGCTTGGCTGTGAGTTTGGCGTCTCTGAACCTTTTTGAAGGTACTTGGGCTTCTTCATCAAGTGATACTGAAATTTCTTCGGCCGCTCCATCACCACGGACTTTGGCGGCCGTCCACGGCGCTTTGCTCCTCCTCTCCCGCTCATTTTTAAGCCTCTATAATAATCGAAACAGAAACAAACATTTCACAATCATATTCTAACAAGGAGCAAAAATAATTATCTTCATTTAATTTACTTTTGACCCATTTTTTGCGATTAACAACACTGAAAAGATAATTTGTATACGCAAGTTTACAAAAAGTTAACAGTAAAATTATTTTACATTTTTCGCAGAAAATGGGCCAACATCAATATTGAGACTGGGTAATCGCTCTAATGTAATACGTTTTACTTTGTTATTACACAAACAGTTTTTCAAAATATTCTATGTAGTGAAAACTTTCAAGATACATATGTTAAAAGTTACAATTAAAATCAAAGTAAACAAATAATTTATCAATATTTTAATATTAGTCGCAGTTTCAATATTAAATTCTCTACCAATAAAACTTCTCGTCTTATGTTATTCGAAAATAAGTCGCTTTTAATACTTATGTGATTCCTATCCACGTTACCACAATTGAAATACAACAAATTAGTGCATTTGTATTCCCAGGTCAAAAGTTTTTTTTCCAAACAATGCAAAAATCAAAAATCTAGTTACACTATTTTTATTATTGAAAAAATCAAAAATTAGTCACCAAAAGAACAAAAGTATTTTCAAGCTTAACATAGGTAACCATTAAATTGAATTCCAAATGCAATAGTTCTTTGTAATCCAGGATTCTAATGTTAAAAGAAAAAAAAAGTTGTAAACAAAACAAGACAGCACGTGGGAGACAGTTTGTAAACAAATAACAACGTCAAACTGGGCACTAATCGAGAGAACCAAGTCACGTGACCCAAGTTAGAAAAAAAAGATGGAAAATGACAAAACCTGATGATCAAGTAAAAAAAGGTTTCACTTCGATTTTTGACACAAGTTGGGGGTGGTTTGTTTTGTTTTTTTTTTCACTTGCACGAAATCGCAAAGACAATGACACGCGCCTCAGCGCGTCCGTAGAATTGGATCTGTAAACCCGACGCCATTTTGTTATTCGTGCTCGCGAGTATGAGCTTGTTTGACGGTAAGAATTGGAGCATCTCGTAACTTACCCGGGTACAAATTGTCCGACCAAAAGTTCATTTGAGGTTAGGTTTTCGAAAAAGGGTCTTTTCAAAGCGGCAATCAGGCTTTTTTTGTCACGGCACCGTACGCCAGTAGCAACCAATCACGAGGCTCGTAAGGATAGCGAGATGACGCTAGAGGGCGCTCGAATCGCGCTCTCGGCTAGAGAGCAAAAAAACGACGATTTTGGGGGAAAAATAAGGACTTTGAGCAACGCTTTACAAGGCTTTTCAAGTTTAAAAACTTTTTGAAAAAAATTCTGAGATTTTGGGTGGGGGCAAACGATCGGATCGCGCATCATCTAGTGACGCCCGCGTCGCGCGCTCACCAACTCGAACCTTAACCTCATTGGGATTCGCGAAGGGGACATCCACTTACGTACATTCACATTATCTCAGGACGAAACGTTGATTTGACCGCTCGTTGCGACCGCTTGACACAATCGACAACCAATTATCATCACATTAGAAGCTCACATGCGACGCACTTTTAGCTTGCACCGTTTTCAAACGGATAATATAGACACTCTTGACCAATTTTCGTCTATTGACGACAGCGACATCTGCCGCAAGGAGCGGACGGAAGTCCACAACGTTTTCCCGTGTCCGCCAAAAAATTTGCAAAAACTAGCCGGCAGTTACGAACCAGGAAATCGGAAAATAATGAAATCAATTTTTTTTCACTTATTGACCATCAAATTTTGTCACTGATTTTTCATAACCACAAATTTTTGATGATGTAATTAGGCGCCAGTTTGACGAGCGCGCAGCTGTCCAGTCGTTGAAGTTTGATTTTTTCACTTACTCCAATCGATGTTTGTTGTTGATCAATCAGCGGTTGACGTCCATTTTCGGCTAATTCGAAAACAAAAACCCCGTTGAACAATGTTCAGTTCGTTGCTCTGCGAACGTTAGTGAGGTCGAACGCGAAACGACCAAACAAGCTCGGCGCGCACCATTTGTTGGCGCGAAAATTCAAATGGGCATTTGGTTTTTGTTGTGACCGACACTGAAAAGGCGTTAAATTCGTTGTTTCTCCATAAATTTGAGGCGATGGTTGTTTGTTTACAACGACTGGTATCGGACAGGTGTCAGGTGTCAAGGACGCCGATTGTTGACATTCGTCAAGTGTCATCCACGGTGGTCGCCGGTGGCGCCTCTGGACGCCGATCGGACAGTTGGCGAGTTAATTTTTGTCTGCAGGACTGTAACCATAACTAAATAAAAAAAAGGGGCAACAAGTAAGATTATAAAATTATTAGTAAACAAAAATGAAAAACGTAAACATTTTTGTTTTATGTTTAAACTCGTTTCAAACGCTTTAATAGGTTATGACTATAAATCGTCGTTTTTCTACTTGAACTTTTGTAGTTTTTTTGTTTAGCATTTTCGCGAACTTTTTCTTTGTAAAAATCGTAATAAAAACAATAAAGATCTTAAGATCTTACTGGAATCAAGAATCAATTAAATGCTCTTATCAATATCTCTGATACAAATGCTTATCAATTTCAGATAAGGAAGAGGGAGTAGGGGCTTGTTAAGTACGCTCCTGCCCGAAACAACACACGTGAATCGTTCCGAAAGTTTGTGCAAATCAACATGGCCGTCTAGTAAAATTGAAAATAAAACACAAAAGTTGACGCGAGGTATTGAAATATTAGCAACGAATAAGTTTGAAGGTTCGATTAAAAAAAGCATTAAAAGATGTTTGAAACGAAGGCAAGTCCAATGTATTACATGGAGCCCGTGTTCACGCTACCGGATAAGCTCCCCCGGACCAATGTGATGTACGAGATGAAAAACATCCACGACTACAGGATCGCGACAAAAATTGAACAACAGGTTACGAGCTTGCTGAAGGTTTTTTCAAAGATTATCGTGCTCGCTTATTCTCTTTTTTTTGAAAACAACAAAAAAACTGAGGACTCTTTTGGCGATACTTACCCTCGGGCCTGATTTTGTATTTTCGAAATCCATCCGTTTGACGTTCATGTCTCTTTCACAAAAATTGTACCAACACTAAACTAACTGTAATCGACTGATGTGTACTTCCTTAAGCTTGATCGATGCCCGCCCCCCTCAATTTCACAACGTTTCGGGTGTCGGGGTCCTTTTTTTTTGATTTAGCATAAAGAACTTGGGCGTTTGACAAGACTCGTCGCCACTTTTCATCCCTGAGACTTAGATCATGGTTATGACGACTTGTGATGTAATACAATATCGTTTTTTTTGTCGTTTCCATTAAGACTGGATGGGGATCGCTGAAATGAACACAGTAAATTTGTCGTTTTTCGTATTGGTCCTTGTTTTTTTTGAGCTTGATATTTATTAATGTGGTTTGTGGTTTTGGATTTGTTGTCAATATGAAATGTAAGCTTTAATTTTGTACAAACTTAACTGCTGTGCCAAATGGTTATGGAAAATATTACTTTTTAATCAGTGTAAATTTGACAGCGAATAAAAAAGTTCAGATTTGATGTTTTCTAGAAAAAAAAAATATATATATATATTTGTATGAGTTTCGTATCTGTAGTTTATTTTTAATTTTTAGAAGCCTCATCCAGAACTTACCGCCTTAGAATTGAGACAAGAAAAAATATTAGGACAACTGGCTGAGATCAAAAAAATTATCGCTAGTTTGACTGTTATGGTGAAAAGTACGGATGAGACTGAAATGACGACTATAAGTAAAAACGAAGAAACTGCAAAGGTATATCAGTAGTTCGTAGTTTTCTCTCTTTCTATCGATTCAGTTCTGAAAATCATTCCATAATCATCAGAAGCTTACTTTTTATATTCATCTGGGTCATTTTCTGTTTTATTAAAACTAATTTTTGGGCTTATGAATATCTAATAATTCGATAATTTAATAATAGAAACTACTTCGATTTTTTTCCATTACAGGAGCCAGTAGTTGTTGATCCAGTTACTATAAACTTGGTTTTAAAAGTGAACCGAACTCAAATACCGTACTCTTTGTTGGCACTGAAAAAAATATGGACAGACACTTGTTTCAATGTTTCTTGTCATTCGCACTCTGACGTCGCTATGTCCAAATCAACCGATGAGATTAATTCTTTCGAGAAGATTTTACAGTCTGATAAACAAGCACTACCTAACAAACATACAGTCAATCTAACACTGATATGGAAAAATGGTAAAATCATCTGTTTTATTTCACTATGAACAATTTATTTTTTAAAAGAAATTTAACCCGATTTAATTTTTTCAGTTGATTCCATGGAAGTGGATCTGGGCATTGGCCATAAAGTGTTAGGCGAATCATCTCTCCTGCGATTGTTGAGCAGAAAGATAGCGAATCACAATTACGAGAAAGAATTGTCGACAGAGAAACAGAGCGAGGTGGATACGATTCTGGACGAGTGTTACCAAACAAGACTGGCAAACTGCGATAAAACGTTCAATGCCACTTTGACGAGATTCGACAACGTTTTGAAAAACGGAACTACATGGCTCGCGAGCAAAAACGATCCTACAATTGCGGATATTGCCGCTTGGTCTGTGATAAAAAGTCGTCCTGTAAAAAAGTTGCCAACTAACGTTGCCAAATGGTTTGACAGATGTCAACAGCAGTTTTGTTGTTAACGTACGGGTTTGGGTTGTAATAAAAAGAGAGACAATAAATGATTTTGGAACTAAAGTTAAATTACTACTCATTCATTTTATTTACAATGTTTTTAGCAAAGCCATATAAGTATTAAATTAAATAACTATTGTTCTGCGAGTAGAATTATTTTTGTTTTGTCGTGCTCATTGTTTCAAGAAATATCTTCTGGTTCAACTTGATCGCTATTCTTGGATTAATCTTATCTTCCAAAAAAACCGTAGTATAACATATTTTCAATTGTCGGATTGCACTTGCTTTAATCACGAATGATAACATTTTTTATGACAATTCGTTTTCAAATCAATTTTTTGTGAGATAATTTGTTCTGGAGTTTTTTCTATGCAAAATATTATGATTATCCCCCCTGTATAAAAAAAATTTTCGCTACTCCATCTCGAGCGGAGCGCGAGGGGGGAGCACAGGGCGCGAAGCTCTTGTTTTTGAAAAACTAAAAGTAATTTGAATTTCAAGTTTACGCGAACAATATGGTTTTAAGAAAACTATGATAATTAAATCAATCTAAAAATGACAAAGTTTGACTAATTAACAAAAATTTGTTGAAATTATTTCATTCGCTGTTCCTAATCTAAAGCAATATAAAATGATATATCCATTGATTTGAGTTGAAGTATAAAATCACAAAAATCATGAAGTGTAAAATAAATAACCTTATAAACATTTTTGTAACAAATTAAAATTTATATCCAAAACAAAACTAATCGTGACTAAGTACAATTGTGTAAACTTCCCCAAAACACCCTTGGAGCGTCTGATGGACAGTTGATAGTCAACTGACTGCACTCTGTAGCGAAATGGTCACGAAGCCCAGAAAAGTGCTTTATTTTGTGAAAAAATGCACCTTCATCGACGCATTACTTTATATTATATCAAACTACTAAATACTCTATTGTTATTATCATTATTATTAAAACAGAAAATTCACATACAGAAATGAAACAAATGAAACTATGTGCATCTGTAGATTTTTAGTTCTGTAGAAATTAATTCAAAATATTGGCAAATCAAAAATGTTATTTTCGTCTGGTTCATTTTATTCCCACAATAAATTTTGAATATGGTCCTATGATTATTGTATCTTTTTCAAGGCTCGCGTTACAGGGCCCCAGTCTCTAAGTTTCGTCATCCTATCTTCAGACGAACCGGGTGCTTGAACGATACCAACGAAAAACCAAGTTGGTAAAGGTTCGTCCGTCGACGGCTTACCGGCTCCACGACAATACTAATGTATCTACAGCGACAATCATTCTTATTGAACAAAATAACATAACAATACCGAAAAAAATACTATGTAACAAGCAATTCAGCGATTAAAAAAAATAATTTACTTACATTTTACTGGATCTACTGCGCACGCGTACTCGATGGTGTCGGGCGCGCTTTGCACCTTGTTAAACAATATATACTTTTAAGAAACTTTATGTATATAAGTCATGCATGGAGTGTTTTAGCAGATAAGAAATAGTTTAATCGTTCAGGAATGAGTATAAAATTTCATTTTATATCAACAAATTGGCTTTTTGCGAGTTTTCCGAGTATTTTTTTTTTTTTTTTTTTTGATGCATGAAAATTGGATGACAAAAGCGTAGATGTTAGCAAAGTTTCAAGTACGAATAAACGCCTCAACTGTTCGGGAGATTCACTTGATCAAACAATCCGGCTAAAGTATGCGTGCAATAATGCACTTCCAATACCTCTTGATTGATTACTTTGCAAGTACTCAAAGCAATCTGACTCCATTGCCAATCAGAAAACCAACTTTCGAACTGCAAGTTAAAATCATTCAAAAACAATCATTTTTTACTTTAAACTAAACAAAGTTTAAAAACCAAACCAGAATTCCGTTTTCGAAATTGCAAATTTTTAATTTTCAGGTTTATTTAATTTTGAAATGATTGCAAACTTTCGAGGAAACCTGAAGTTGCATCGTTAGATTATAATTTTTGTAATATCGAAAAAAATAGGGGAATGTTAAATGTGTTTCTAAAAAGCCGCGGATTTCAAATAACCTTTCGCGCATGCTCTAGAACCTGAACGCGAGAGGACTGTTTTACAAGTAGAGGGAGGAGAGGAGAGAAGAGAAACAGGTTGACTTGACGTTAGTCGATCAATCGCATCGAGCCGCTGAAAAGGCATCAAGCGAGTTTATTTATTTATACGAGACGGTGTTTTGACTGGACTAAGGATTTTGGGCAGATCAAAATCTTAGCAGTCCGCGACGTTTTAAAGGTGGCCGATAATCTCGGATCATTGATGTGAAACGTCGTCATCAATTTCGTTAAGTGTCGTCGAGTTCATAACACAGCAACATGACTATCATCACGAAGGCGATGGGCGAGAAGAAGCCCGGTGACAAAATGGAGCAACCGCTGGTTGTCGTCGACCCCCAAACGGTCAGTTCAAAAATCTAACGACGAAACATAAACAATGGCTCACTATTTATTGTCAACAGCTCTTTCGGCTGGCTCTTGCGCATCTGCGCATCGTGTTATTTTCCCCATCTAATACCAAATGGTGCAGAAACTTGTTTCGCTCGCTCTGATTTTCACGAGTTGAGCTTTCTAACAGACCGATTCATCAAAATTTTCATCTCCGATACTTTTTATTCTTCGTTTTAAGTTTTTCTGTTTACACTTTTATCATTTCCTCTTTGTTCGGGTCGAGAATAATTGATATAAAATGTTTTGTATACTATTTTATATTTTTCTTTGCTCTTTATTAAAATCAATACAAAACGTGTTGGTATTAAAATAATAATGAAATCTTATTATAACGACGAAAAAAGAAAAAGTTATTCAGTTCAGTTCATTTTGATTAACGTTATCTGACAAGACACATATTTACTTCTCGCTACCGCCTCTCTTAGTAACACGTTTGCAATTTCGAACGTTTGTTGCAAAACAATGCATTTCAGGAAGCCATAATGATGTCATAAACACCGACAAGTGAATTTCAAGAAAGATGTTTAAGTTCTGTCCTGTTCACTTTTTCCTTTTTTGCTCAAATTTCCTCGTAATTTTTGAATGTTTTTTTTTCCAGTGTTCCTCTTCTGTATGGATATCATTTTGTTAGATAACAGTAAATAAGCAGTTTGTATCCTGTTTTCCGAGTTTATCGCAGTTTTACTGCCGCGGCTGTTGAGTCAATGAACAATATCATCTATGAATTTATATCATTTTCAATAACGTTTTCATATATTCTTTGAAAAATAATTTGTTCTCCATTTGATTCTCTAAATTTTAACAATCATATCCAGAGTTAATATTTAGATGATATAGTTAGTATTTTCAGAATTTAGATTGGTTTTTAGTTTGATATTCACATTCATTAATTGACTTTGAAAAGTAGAGTATACACGAGAATGAAATATTTTGTAATAGACGTGGGAAAAAGATATTAAATTTTAATTAACTGAATAAAGTATCAAAGTATCATTTATAGTACCCACTAAAATTGTTGGTGAAGACTCATAAGGATTTGCCATTTGTTGATGTTAACAATTTCAGCGAAGCTATACATTTATAATTCAATTACTTCACTTCATAATTTTACACTAAACATATTCAATTCAATAATGCAAGTGGTTTTTCAATGTCCTTGTATATGTATAAATAACTTCAAAATTGAAATATTTTGTAATGTTTATAACAAGACTTTGATAATAATTGAAGTACATGTGACAACTTAAAAAGACGTCAGAGAAAGTAAACAAATTCTTTGAGTAGCTTGAAAAATTGAAATAATTTGATTTCATGGTCTACTAAGTTAAAAAAATAAAATTAAGGTTCAATTAGAATAAACCAATTTGATTTGTAATTTTCAGGGCCGAAAAAAGGTCGGCGATCCAGAGTCCCAACAGGAAGCTCCTGGTCACTATCTGATTTTCCGAACCCGCGTTTTGCGTTTCAACAACATGCCGACGATCTGCGTTTTGTTGACGGCAATCCTCGTGATGAGTTTTGGCATCATGGCCGGGATTTATCTATACAAACAGTACGCGCGAGACCAGATGCAGAGACTCAGCACGCGATGGTTCAGCTTCCCTTACGACGGCGCCACCAAGGCTCAGCTGACCGCTGACGAACTTGATAATCGAATTATGTTCGCCGAGGCCAATAACTTGATGAGGATCTCAAGAGTGCAGAATAAACAGATCTACAACAATAACAACAACAACTTCGATCTCAACAATTATCTCACCGAGAAGTTTGAGATCGACACCCAGAAGGACTATGAAAAAATTTACGTCCCAGATTTTGGCAATGGCAGACAGGGCAGATTCATCCATGACTTTAGCATTGTAATTTCCATCTTCCATTTTTGTTTTGGTTTTCAAACCGTTGCTTAAAGAATAGACAAATAAAAATGACAAAATGAAACTTTCCAGTCGGATAAAAAGTTAATGATTATTATGTCGGGACAACTTGAAATTTATATCGGGAATTTGAAAAATACTAAAACAATAAAACTTATCGCAATCATAAACATTCGAGAAACTAAAAGATAAAATTTGGGAAAAACCCAAACAGATGGTCGGTTCTGTCGACGGTCACTTAATCCTAAGTTGAAAAAGAGAAAAACTTGAAATTAAATTTACGAGGGGAAAATCCCCACAATTATAATTGATGAAACTATATTTTGCAGAACAAAACTGGAATTAGCGACATTGATGGCAAAAATTGCTTCGTAATGCCGCTGGACCGTGAAAAGATTTTGCCGCCGTACAATATGTACGATCTTTTGAAGAAGATGTACGATGGTAATTATCTTCGTTGTTTTCTTTGTTCTTTCCATCCTGAGCGCTGAAGAACTTTTTTTTCACCGATAATGTTTTTTGCAGGATACTATGAAGTCAACACTGAAGTAGTCCGCGAAACAATGAGAATCATCAAACCACCAATCACAGACATCTCCACAATTGGAACGTACATCGCTAAAGAGTGTCAGGATAGACCCATTTATATGCTGGAAAAGAATACTTCCAATGGTGGTGAGTGATTGAATAAAACCTTACGCAAGAGGAAAATCGATTGTGATAATAATTGTACAAAACCGAGCGAATTATTTGATAAGCAAATTAATGAAAACATTTTTTGTTTCGTTTCAGTAATCAAGCGAAGTGTGAATAAGGATCAGATATTCGTTCACTATGCCGGCAAGAAATTCTATGAGATTGACATCATGAATATGGATGAAATCGAGTAATGAAGAAAAAAATTGCGAAAAGTAAAAAAAAACTAAGTTGTGCTAAGTTCGGAGGTTTTATTAAAAGAAAATATTAAATAGAATTAGAGGAACAATAGAATTTTGCTGTCTTATAATGCTCAGAGAACTTTACAAGTTTTATCCAAGTCATTATGCGACGCAGTCGTCGGAGTAGCTGTTAGAGCAATTTATTATCTCGTTCTTTTTGGTCTTTACGACATTTTTCAACCGAATGAAATGTGATGGTTTTTTTTGAGTTCCACTATAATTGTTTCTAACTTATATAAGTTTTTTGTTCTCTCAATGAATAAACCAAAAAAGTATGTTTGGTAGGACAAGTCAGACGGACGGTGTATTCTGAATCGAAAGTTAAGAAGCACCGCCGTTTAACTCACCAACGTTCGTAAGCATAAGCAAATATCCAGAACGTCCGTATATATTCATGTATGTACAAATTAATATACAAATAACCCAAGTACATTAGAAACATTTTGCGTTCGCGAATTAAACAGAACGGATTGGAGTTACCAAAGTACAACCATCTCTGCATTTTTGTTTTATTATGAACGTAGTTTTGTAATCAAATTTTTAACGAGTAAGCAAGCTAACTTATCAAAGTGAATAGAAATCTAATCGTTTTTGTATATCAGATTGTTGGTTTCAATTTTTCTTATGGTTTGACGCGGCGCATTCAACGCGACGATTAATTTGAAGCCAGATTTATGACTTTGCGTTTGTTAGACAAACTTTTATCAGGAGCATGTACGTTTTTTGCGACTTTTAACATCGGTTGAATGCATGAATTTTGAATACAGAAATTAACAATTATGTTTAGACATTATCAAGCATTCAATATTTTTCACAAAAATACTGTGCTTGGAAATAATCGAATCCTGTCAATACTTTTGTGTAAAAATGTCAAATGCCGTTTTCGACTTGAATTATGAACAACGCTAAATAAAAAACCTTCCAATTTTCGTATTGTTTGTTCATAACTTCATAGTATTTATTTTTAAATAATAAAGCAAGTGTGTTGTATAATAATGAAATAAAAATGTTTCTATGTAGAATTCACACGCTGTTTTTATTTACACAAAGAAAAGAATGGGAATAAATTTCCGAAGCTTCATTTTAATTTGAATGCAAAAAGTAAAAATACATTTTTTTGAAATTTGCTTTATCACATTCAAAATTGTATAACTAACTACAAAACACGAATAACGTTGACAATCATACAATTCTTTAACTTGTAATTAACTCTAAGAGCATTTTCAATTCATACTTTCCGATAACGCTTTTTGTCTTAACGAGTACAGTTTTTTCACCCACTTTTCAAACTTGACATCCTGTCCTATTAGAATCTGCAAAAGAAAATCAAAAGTTAAAACTTCAACTAAATTTTTGATACCACTCAATATTTCATAATCAATTTTTTTCTTACAGATGAATGAAAAATACTGTCAGAAACAGCTGGCGTGATGTTTGGTTTAGGCACTTGAATAGTGTCGGCATTTATGTCTATCACAATATTATTTAATTTACTTGACGATGAGAATTGTTTCGGGACAAATCCTTCGCTATTTATCTCGTCAATTACAGCTCCTCTGTCCATTGGTTCAATTGAAAATTCATCTACAAATATGCATTTATTAAAAGATATTTGTTTGGAAAAAAAATTAAAATTTATTAGAACTTCAGGTTTTCATGGCTAGATAAAAAATACCTTTGATTACAACATTAGTTGTAGTTTTCTCAGCGATGGGTTTTGGAATTGATTGAGAACTGCTGGAACTACTTGATTTTTCTCTAGAATCGGATCTTTGTTTTCTCGACCTGTCCTTGCGACCGGGTGACGTGGATTTTGACCTGTGAGATCTGTACCGATGCCTGTCTCTGTCACGAGAACTATCTCTAGAATATTTCTGGCTTTTTGAGCTCTTGCCTCTGTCCCTGTCTCGATCCCGACTTCTGGACCTGTATCGTTTTTTTGACTTCGTGTGCCTTGACTTTTTTCTATACGAACTGTCGCTTGAGTTTGAGCTTGATGACCTGAAATGTCAACAAAGCAAATCCATGATCGTCATTCTTTAAGATGTTTGTCAACAAACAATTCTACAATCAATAATAAATATTTTGGTATGACAGTTATAAAATACAGTTACACAATTTTTGAATAGTTTTTTATCAAAACAAGTAATTAGTTAAAGAAAATTTTTTTTAATAAATAACTTATAATTAGTTGTAACAATTTACCTTGATCTTCGATGTCTCCGTCGATACTTGCTACTACTTCGATCCGAATCAGAATCCGACGAATATCGAGCCATTGTTTATAGATGTGTATTTATTATTAACGTTTTTATTTATTAAAAAACTTGCAATCACTCGTGTTTGTTGCTGCTTGAAAGCATACTTGAAACAAAGCAAAATGAAGTTTGCTGCAGGACGGGTCAACTAAGTTAGTTCGCGGGTCCTACACAGAGAGTCGCTAGTGTAGTTCTTATTAACGCCATCTAACTCAACGTACCACAATTAAACGTTACCAACAATCACGCGTAGGACCACCTCTGCCAATTACAACATCGTATCATCAATCAGAACTTTTCGTACATGTCCCGTAGGGGGCACGCTCGCACGATATAGCAGCGGCCATCTTATATTTTGTGTTGGAGAAAAACATTAAATTTAAACAAATGTGCCAGGTTGGCCCGTGAAGGCACGAGCACTCGCGCGGGCGTACGCTCGATGAGGCGTAGTTGATTTCTCACGAGCCCGGACCGCGACAGCAGCAAAGGTTAGTACGCAGAGACTGAGAGCGCGGCTCGACGCAACCTTGTCAACTCGCAGTTGCTCGTCAAAATGCACGCGCCTCGCTGATATCAGTCGGATAACATTGTCTCTTGCTTGTCACTGACTGCTCCTGTCACTCGGGTCTCGAGATTTGCGAATTGTCAATAGCACACGGGTGCATTTAGACGAGCGCTCGCGATCCTCCAGCTCATTGTTTGTCCCAGTCGACGATCTTGAGCGTCGAGTTATTATGCAATCAGCTGATCAGTCGTGCTGTCAAAACTGAACGTCAACGTTTGTTTACCTTTGTGAATGGCCGCGCAGGTGGATTGGTACGCGGGATATGAGCAGTTTGTCAAGCGCAACCTGACTCTGCTCCCCAATCAACAACCCCTACCGCCGCAGCAGCAGCCGAACGACGTCATGACGTCCATGTTCGAACAGCAGATCAAGAGCGAGCCCATGGGCTTTTACTCGGTCGCGTCCAGCAGATCTGACGGCTCCAATTCCATCGTCACGCTGTCGGATGAGCGTGACGAGCTCTCACAACAGGAACCCCAGCATGCTCAGCTGCACCAACCGCCGCCGCAACAGCACCCTCAGGAACAACCACCCACGCCCATGCAAAACATCCAAGTCCAGGTTCAAAATGATGCTGTTGGTGTTGATCTTGGTGGAATCAATGTGCGTTTTTCAAAAATCTCATTTCTTCTTACTTTCGATCTTATATCTTATTTACTTTGTATATGACTTTGTTAGAGTTTTTTTGGTGATTTGGTTTATCAATAACTTGGCACTTGCAATTTTTCAGAAATAAAAATAAATTCTTGACTAGAAAAACTGAGTGGAAAAATTTGTACTATTTTGAAAATCGAAATGTAATAACGCTCTAGTTTTTTGTCAAGCTGACTGTCAAGCAGTTCTTAGTTTTTTGAAAACTGCAAATTTTAATTCATTACTTCTCTATTCAAGACGTTTTTTGGTATTTTTAGGTCCAAGTGAATAAATCGGTTCATTTTGTTATGTAAAGTCGAAAAAATTCAAATATTCATTGTCTGTTGTTTTATTTAACTTTGACTTTAGTTAAACTATTAAATATTAATTAATAACACAAATAAAAAAAATTTTCATTCGGTTTTTCTATTCAGAAGTCTCAGCTCTTAAAAAAAAATATTTATCCTAATAACGAAAAAAATGTTTTATTTATGAAATTATCCGCCAATTAGTCCTAATTAATACCTGTTGAAGTATTAATTAATTTGTATAACAAAAAATTTTGGTACTAATGCAATTTGTCATGCTAATATAATTCTATCATTATTGTACAGGTGTGAAATGTAAAATCTACAATAATGGATGATCATTATGATTTAATAGGATTATAAGAAACGGATGATTGCTTTTTTTTGACAAACTCTGAGGGGTAATAAAGATAGACTGTTGTAAATGATAGACTTGCTGGTACTTTTCAATAGTATTTACAAATGTTCTATATGCATTTATTTACTGTTGTGGTTTACAAAGTAAGGATCATAAAGATCAGGCTATTATTTTCTAAAAGGTAATAAACACTAGTAGAAGTCCAGGTATCATGTTATCATTTGAAAATAATCGGTTTCATATTATATAAAACTTTTTACAAACTTAGCAAATTTATCAACAATGTAAAGAAAATGAAACATAATCTTGCATGACAATCAGAATAAAAATTTATATCTATTCAACTAGAAACCAAAGGTCAAAAATTAAAAAAAATTTGCTTTTAATCCAAGACTGATATAGGTATTTTCATAATGTTTAAGACAAGCAATTTCAATTTGTTTAACAAGAAATATATAATAAAATGAATTTTGAAACAGGAATCTCCAAATCGACAATCGGTGGGTCAGCAGACAGCAAAAGAAGGATCCCGCTCAAAGCCTCAACCATGCAAGGTTTGTGGAAAGGTGCTCTCGTCGGCGTCGTCGTACTACGTTCACATGAAGCTGCACTCGGGGAACAAGCCGTACCACTGTACAGTCTGCGAGGCGAGTTTCTGTCGTAAGCCATATCTGGAGGTGCACATGCGAACGCACACCGGTGAGCGGCCGTTTCAGTGCGAGCTGTGCCTCAAGAGATTCACGCAAAAAAGCAGCCTGAACACACACAAGCGCGTGCACACCGGTGAACGGCCGTATGCGTGCGATATCTGTCAAAAACGATTTGCGGTCAAAAGTTACGTGACGGCGCATCGTTGGAGTCATGTCGCCGAGAAGCCGCTGGTCTGCGAGAGGTGCTCGCTCACCTTCACATCCAAGAGTCAATTTGCCATACACATTCGTACGCATACCGCGAGCACCACCTATGAGTGCAACATTTGCGGCCGGACTTTCGTCAGGGATAGTTATCTCATAAGACATCAGGTAATTGCGAAAACAAGTTTTTATAAATTTTATGTTAGTTAAATAGTTATTATTACCAACGAGATAATTGTATTATTACTCGCTAAACATAACAACTTTTAGGTGCTTCATTAATGGAATTTTTGTCTCATTGAAATCAAGGACATCTTCGGTTTTTTTGTGGGATTGATTTTGTATAATTTTAGTATAATATTTTTTCGTATTAAATTTAACCCTTCGTTATGAATTTTTCATCAAAGCGTTATATTCTAAAATTATCTCCGACCCCCCGTTTTGTTCAGATTAAATTATCAATTAACCGGTTAACCTTTGACCTTCAGTGTTATGAGACTTGTAAAGTACAGTTTATTGATACCAATAGTACCAACAATGTATTTGATAAAAGTTGAATATTTTTTCCTCGAATTATTGGACTGTACAGATAAACAAATTGGCAAAAAATTGTAAACTAAAGAATGACGATTGTTTGTAGAATCGAGTACATCGTGACATAAGTCAGGGCACAGTGAACCACGATCCACCAACGCCGCAGAGCACAGGAGCAGGAACTCCAGGAACCGGGTTTGAGAGTCCGGTCTGTGATTTGCGTTACAGCGAGGGACCCTCGACATTGGACAGTTTGGCGGGCGGAAAGGGTGGCATCGCCGTGGAGATCGCGAGCCTGGCCAAACAGAACAGTTTGCAGCTTCCACTGCCGCTGCTACATCCACAGACGACCAACTAGTGCTTGGACGGGAACGACGAAGATCAGCAGCAGCGGCAAGTAGAACTCATGGCGACCGCGCCGGTCGTTGCGATTTCACCCGCGCGACATTTGCACGCCACACTGCAGAGTGTCTACCAAACCGCGGCCAGCCCTGACTTTTGCAGGGACGGCTCCAACTCGCAACTCTACCGATCATTAGAACCGTTGGACACCTCGCATCAACGCGCCGTTCCTCCTCCACCAGGGCTTCATCCCGCACTATACCTGTACGCTCAGTACACAAACAATCATACACTTTCCTATCCGGAGTACGTTCAGCATAACGACTGAAAGAACACGTTACTTCCGGCGTTCGAGATTCGTTGACGCGGCGAGAAACCTCCCGATACTAGAATCTTTCAGTTGTTGATACATTATTTATAATCTTACAGATTGTGTGAGTATTTTTTGAAATTATTTTTCATTCTTAGTTCCTTCGTTCTGGTCAATAACTTGGCTTCAAGTTTAAAGTCACTTGTGTTAGTTTGAGAATTGAGAAAACAAATTATAGGAAAAGTTTATTTATTTTTTTAGATAACAATTTTGATTAACAGTAAGATTGTATTTTGTGTATAAAATTTTTACTGACATTTGGATAAATAATTGATTATCAACTGAACTCGCAATCTTCAACAAACGATCTTAGTCTTGTAAACAAAACTTCTTCCTCAAGACTGGTCTCTGAAACGTAGACTTTCATCGAAGAAAAAAATGACGAATCCTCTCGTTGAGAGGTTTTATTTTATTGTTATTCTTGTTTCAGCTCTTTCTACTATACATTTCCGTAAGTAATTACAATGGATATGTTTATTCCAAGATCGATTTTAGTTGAATTTAATTGACCGTTCCTCTGTTGAGTTGTTTTTTATTGTTTTACATAAAATTTACAAATGAAAATAATGAAGAAAAAATTGTTGATTTTAACACCAAATGAGTTGATTGCTATACTAAGCGTTGACGAAACATAAGAATCAAGTTTCGATTGAACATAGACAATAAATCATCAATTACTAGAAGATTGATTGATGTGGATAATGATCCATTGTAATACACCAATTAGTAGACGTTAGAGCGTAATCTTAGAACAAAGTACATAGTTTTTGGCTTGTAGATATAAACGATTGTAGGATAGTTGAGCTTTTCGTGCCGCGTTTATCACCAAGCCCGAACTCGAACGCTGGTCTCAATTAACCATTCGCCAATTCGTCTCTATGCGTTCCCATGCGTATCGGCACACATACATTTTCTTTGATCTTCTTTTTCGATCGCGTCTGATAGTATAAATACTAATGCGAAAGCATCACACATATTTATATTATATTTTTAAAGGAGTTTAGTCACTTGGATCTGTGATATAGCTAGTAATTATTGTCTACGAGTTTTAAACTATTGGTTTTATTATTTCAATGTGTCATGAAGAAAGAAAAATGAAAATAAAAGAAATAACGACAGACAATGCCATAGAGCGATGCAGTCACTGGATCGAACTCACGGTCTCTATCTGTGGGTATTTGGTAGACACCCAAAAAATACTTGTACACTAATGTATCAAAGAAACACAACCATTGCTGCTATGATCGATAACCTCCCGTTGACAATTTTCCATACTAATTAACAAAACAAAGTCGCTGGTATTTCATGTTGTTTTAGTTGTTTTACTCAGGGTAAATGTACCTTGTGGTTACATTCACTCCGTTTTAGAATTTCACGCTTTTCTTCATTGATAACAATTTTACTTTCATTTTCTACGTTGATTGATTGATTGAATGAATAATTTTCGTTATTAGTCTATTTGTCAGTCATTTTTTTGTGCAGTTGATACAAATTTTCGAAGATTATCAATGATTGTTTGTGTTGATTTTTGTATACATTACACTCTGCCTAGCTATGTACATATGAACTCAAACAATAACACCAAACTAAAATTAAGCGATTAGTTATAAAACCGCGACTCATTCTACACGGTACATTTACCTTTGTTGTCTATGATTTTCTTCGTCGGTTATAATCACTTCAGGGATGAACAAAGTTTTTGTTTTAGGCAAGTCTCACGATTTGTGTAAAGTATTTCGAGTTGATTTGTCGAAACCGATTCGCGTCGTTTAGTTTTTTCTTCTTTGGATCAGTCGGAATGAAAACTCTTTCAGCAATTTCGACAAATTGACTGAGCAATATAGGACGTATGCCAGTAGGGTAACTGCGTCATGGTTTTCCTATGACTTGTTGAGCTTTCCAATTCTCTTTGTAGTTTTAAATTGCACACGCAATGTTTCTTTTTATTTATTTGTTTTATCTGAATGCCATTGCATAATTTACTTCCAAGGCGATTTGTATATACGACGTTGAAGTTTACAGGTTATTCATTTTGCAAAAAAATTTTGCATTGCTTACGACGAAAAATTGTCTGTTACAATTGGTAACTTCATTTGGTATTAATCAAGCAAGGAATCCATGACTGTAAGCATATGAAATACGCTCTTCGAATTAGCACAGTTACAATAATCCTGTACAGCAAGTCAGCGGAGCGGACTCCTTTGATATAAAAATTAATTGTGATCTTAATTTACACCGATATGAACAACTTATTTATTACCTAATTTTACTGTGAATTAAATTTGAAATAATTTTAGTTAATTATTATTCAAACACGTTGACGATTTTACATAAAAATGAAGAATTTCATTGAAAATAAATCAGAGCTCCGTTGACTGATCTGACATTTAACATCTGAGATTTCTCGAGTGATGTATTCCGTGCAATAATTAATAAATCTATAAGCATATGGTATCTGTTATGTTGACAACACACAGTTAACGTAACAAGATTGCCATATTGAATCCTCGAACTTCTTTGATGTTAGAAAACAGATGTGCGCGAAAAGAGTTTGAACAGCGCATCGAAGGGCAGCAGAGCGCGCGAAAAGTCAAGAAAGTATTTGTTCTGCGATAAATTTAGAATCGGCGACAAAAGGCAGAAAGCGTTGCGACACTTGATTCTCAATTTGAGGCAGAACGTCATGTTACGAAAATAATGATCTTGTATGGGCTAGTCATTGAGCAGCTGTAAGGAGATATTGTACGACAAAGCTGTGATTAAAGCCTCCGTGCATACGAACGCGCAGATCCTAACTAGTTTATATACATTATCTTAAGCTTATTACTGCGATAGTTCATTAGCGCGATAGGTGATATACTAAATTTTTACGACGCGCGAGACATCGGTTCTTCTAATTCTCTTCATCTGTCCTTTTCTTACGTTGATTCGAAGCTGTTTCGTTTTCTCCGTTTACGTTATTGTTCAAAGACATGCTCCATATCCGGGGTTGTCTATCGAGGAACATTATTAATAATTCCTAAAGTATTTAATTTACCCCAGATAATAATCGCTTTGACTCATCTTTATTTACAACACTGTTGCACAACTCTTCGGACTCGTATTTGACATTGACAAGCGCAGGATTTGCGGAGTTCGATTAATGAATTATTTTCCCTCGGTATACAACCCCTGCCTACAACTTCCGAATCGCACTTAGACATTTTCATTGTCACCAGCATACGAAGTGAAATATTGAAGAAAAAATAAAAACAAACAAAAGGCGTATTTTTCATATAGAAAAGAAAAAATGTTTTATAGTTTATGGACATATACTTTTTAAGGAGCACATTGAACAAAAAATGAGGAAAATAAATAAAAAAAAAGGGTTGACGAGTGAAGCGGTTTTCATGGTTAATGAAATCATGTGACATTCAGATATATGTAAATAAAAATTGATATACAAAATATTATAAATATACATAAATATATACTTGTACGCAGAGATTTTTTCATTGAAATGACGGAAACGCGAATAATTCTTTTTATCAATTTGAACGCGCGTTGTTTGGTTGGTTCAATTGATTTATTCTTTTCTGAAAACAGAAGTGCAGCTTCGAGTGCTTGTAAATAATTCAGTCGTTATAATAATTGTAGAGTCGATAATATTAAATAGGTGCAATGTTACATGTCGACGAAAGTGCAATTCTTATGTGAGATTTTATCTCGTGTAAGGCACTGTGACTACGAACAAACAGTTGATTCAGTTTTTTGTTGTATTCAATTTTACAGTCAAACAATGAAAACTTGAGTGCAAAGTGTTTTGAAATAAATTGGTTTATGATAATCAGACAGAGCCGAAAATAATAATTGAAATCATTGAGAGTACGATGAGCTGTCTTTAAGTTGATTATTTTGTTGAAACATTTTTACTAGTCTAATCGCGTTTTCAGTCAGTCTAATGTAACGTAAGACGAGAGCATTGGAACGAGCAAACACATAAAAACGGCTGATTAAAATTATTGTTGACCGTCTTCCCTGTCGATATAAGCGTTTAAATTATTTCTCCTTAGAGTGCGAATTTGATTGAATTAGTAGATTTATATTTTCTTAACTTCGACAGTAACAGTCTTTCCGTTGACCGTGCAAATATTTTTGTAAAAACTTTGTTGTAGAGATTTTCGTGTTCTAAATTTTGTATTGCGTACGTTTATGTCAAGTGTATTCTTTGATTGTTTATCAAAGTTTGTTACTTTTGTTATCGAACAAAAATGATTTCGACCTGTGTTACGAACGATGAAATGAACAGTTCACAGCAGCAAGCAGCCTTGTGTGAAACCCAGATTGGTGGCTGAAAATAATATTAATTGGATAAAGAATTTTTGTGTGAAAGGGGAAAAGTAATAAGATCGTAATTAATCGACGTAAAATTGTTCCCATAAATTTACGCGTTAAGGAAATGATAATGAAGAACAAAAATTCGTTTGAACAATGCCGAGGAAGTGTTCGTTGGCACCTTAGGTTTATAGTGATTTGTAACAGTAGACTTTCATATAGCTTTATACGCGACGATACATGCAAAATCAACAAGTTGTACACCGACGTTATATATTATGAAAAAAAAAGCAAACAAACCAGAATCCTGTGGAAAGCAATTTTTTGAAATATCAATATAGTATAATGTGCAATACACTTTCAGATCAGTCCGACTACACGTAATCAAAGTGAACGAAATACATCAAAACTAATAATTTGTAAATATAGAAATGTATCAAATATTTGATTTTGGAACAAAGCTGTGTTTGAGCTTACAATAAACTTGTCAAATTGTTTCCCGCAGGATCGAAAATGTCTAAAAGTTGCAACTTATAGACACAAAAACAAATTGTCATAGATGAATGCGACAAGAGAGAAAAACAAACGTAGATAAATTTATTAAAGAAGAATACTAAAAATAAATGTACAGTATAATCAATAGTTCGGTAGCGCATGATGTGGAAGTAAGGCAAAGACGACGCGGATGCAAAGTGCGAAAGGAACAATAATGAACGCAAACTCAGAGACAAGTTTATCAGCGGTGTATAAGCAAACAATATAACGAAATATAAATGGTTAATAATAACAAAAGAAGGAATCACTCGAAACCCGTAATGCTCGCGTCGCTCGATATTGAGCCTGTACCATTTTGCTTCTTTAGCAGAGTACAATGCCATTTATTTTTGTAATACGTTTAAGTAGGATAGTTCTTATTTTTATAGAGGTTTTATTGTGCTACTGTAAGTCTTAGAGGCCTGCGCATAATCCTAGGTACATAGGAGGAGTTTAGATGAGAGGTGATTTAAAACAATATAGAAGAGGGTTATGATGAAAAAAAAAAACAAGATTTGCGATTCGCACTCGCGCAATTCCGATCGCCTTGCTGTATTTTGTAAATACTTATTTCACGGACGCTATAAATTTTTATTTTAAAAGAACCGGTAAGATTGTAAGTTGAAACGATATAGAAGAGCAGTTAATATTAACAGTTTGGCGACGTGTTTTCTTTAATCAGAGTCTGAGTACAAACAAGTAAGATCTGACAAATTGGAAAACAACAAAAAATATCAAATCGTATTAAAAAATTTAGTCTTTGATTGAAGGTGCTGTCGCTGGATTGCGGTGTGTAAATACACTTGGATTATTTTGTTCCTATGATTTTGTGATTTCCATCGACGATCGGGAGTTTGTGCAAATCGCAAAGCAAGAGGTGTGCCATCGAGAAAAACATTAGCTAAAATAAAAAAAGATTCATCGTAAGTTTAAAGAAGGAAATATGAATAAGAATAAATAATGATATTAAGTGAAAGAAGGAACAAAACACAAACAGAGGAACAAACGATAAGAAAAGAATTTATATATACAACCTCGTATAAGAAAGATACCAGAATATATGTAACTAGTTCGTAAATTAGGGTTTTTCAAAATTGTCATAAAGCAGTCCCGACTATAAGAGGCACGAGCCGAAGATCCGCAAATTTTTGTACCACGCGCGACCCAAAAAGTGGATGAAGGAGAGGTCCACGAGAAAACTGACGCGACTTGTCATTTCTTTTGTACATGCTCGCGGAAATCGCGTCAGTTTTTTTTCTCGAAAAACGATGCAACGTTTAATCTCGTTGGCACTGTCGCGTTACAGTTTTGTCAAACGTGTAATAATGTACATACAGATAAATAAAAGAACACAAGAGAGTACGATACATTTTGTGACTGGACGGCCATTTACCAAACCGAATAGTAAGCTTGTAAAACTTGAATGACAAATGAAATTAATAGTAATGTGCAGTAATTAAAAGGTATATCAGAATTAACAAAAGAAGACATAGCGAATCGTGTAGATCACGTGATGTTGCGTACCTATCGATGAGGGGAAGAGCATATACAATTCATATTGCAAAAAGAAAAAAAGATGAACGTTTTGTAATAGCAATCAAAGAGACGACAAAAATGTAATAGATTTAAAAAAACCAACGTGTTAAAGACGAAATTGAAATCAAGACGAAGAAGGTCGACGATCGAATCATATAAATAGTTTTCAACGACATATCCTGACTAAACACATCCTCTCACGTACATACTGCATACACCTAATGAATTATTATATATATATGTTATATATAAAATATAGGCTATTTTATGTGTAAACGATATTCAGTGAATGATCATTATACAAGACCATAGGTAAACATAGTTTAACGATGGTACAACTAAGGCAAGTATGTACATAGTGCTGTCGCCCTCTGCCCACCCATCAACTATATACATACACCAGGTCCAATTATATTACGAGACATTAACCATTGTTGTACTAATTATGAATCAATCATGGTTACTATTTTCATTTGAGTTGATCATCATTCTTACCGCGGGACGAACCAACAAATTGTAGCGTTACTATAGTTTTCACTAGGCTTGTTATCAGCGAAAGTCAACCCTCACTTTAAGCACTTTCCAATTAAATGATTCTACTCTTCTGATTGGACGCTACCTCAATTTTTGTGATTACAATAAGATTGTATCTGAGGTTTTCAAGTCATTTACAGAGTGATGACCTACAAGTGAAACAGTTTTCAACTTGAATCGTTTTATAAATCCATACTCATTCATTCGGTCAAGAATACATCCTAGAAGGGAATCAAAACCAAGCTCTAACGAAACCTCGGAGACGAGTGAAGAGTGTTTGAAAAAAGAACAAAAAACGTCAATCGCAATAACGATAACCGCGAGTCTGCAGCGACCTCGTTCTGTGATAATTGTAAAGAATATTATTTAAATTGTAAGATTCATTGTATTAAGTGAAGCGCGTGGCGAAGTACGCGGCCTTGAGCTGGATGCGCGAGATAATTCCTGTGCTGAGTTTCGTTTGTTAACGCGAGGATTATTTTTAGGGTGGTCTGTTGACTTTTGTGAAAGAAAGTCATCGCCACATGATTATGGACCATAACTTACAATAGCAGAGATTAATTTCATCGATAAATAATAGTCCTTGAAAAAAGAATGGGAAAGAATACGATTCAAAAGTTATGGTTGATGATCGTCTGGTTATATATTGTTTTTTGTTAAACATATTATATTGTGTTGCATACAAGACATTGTGCTGTGCAAGGTGATAATAAAATAATTGTTCCGCATCGTAGTCGACGCGTGGTTTGTTTGGCACGGAACCGCAGACTTGGCAGCAAGAGACGAACTGCATTTTGTAATCTGAGATAAATCAAGCGGTTCCTTCAGATCTCAAAGCCGTGCACGGTTTTACTTCCAAGAGTTTTTTTCAACATGCACCTATTTCGTTTCAAATTTTATTCGATTCTATTAGTTCTATTTGTTAAGGCTGTTATTACAGTGTAGGGTCTTGTGGGGATCACTCACAAGACGCTTCACCGTGTTTTGAACAAAAATCGAGAGCGAAACGTTGGACGTTAAGAGTCCAGTGTCGGCCTCTGATATTTTCAGTATATTATATTGTGATGTTAGTTTAAGCTGTGAACCTAAGTCGGAGAACTACATTGAGGTCGCTGTAGTCAATTTTTTTAGCCAACGTGAGGGATCACTTTCAAACTTTTTTTTAGGTCATCCAAGTGCCCATTGGACGGGTGCACGATTATTTCTATAAGAATTGAACAGTAAAAATGTACCATAGGTACGCGCATAATTGTCTCTGGATGATTTGGAGGAATGGAAAAAAAAGATAATGTATACATATATTGTGATTGGCAAACAAGCTACAATGTAGTTTGTTCGTATTATCATGAACAAACGAGAACACTTATGTAATAAAGTAGAAGTCCATAGACAAAAACAATGTTTACTTTTATTTCTGTTTCACCAAGAAATTTTATGATTTTCAGATGACCATAGAACATAATAAACATCATCAAACTTTCAAATTAAAGAAATTTTATTTTCAAATCTTTAGAATGCATGATTTACAGTATAAATATTAGTTTAATACAACATTTATAAGCTTGTATTGAAGTTTATTCAACTTCAATATCAACAATGGATTCTTCAATGGTAATATTGTCGGCCACAGCTGGTACTTGTAAAGGCAACGGATCTGGAGATTTGTGATACATGTTGCTCATGGGATGTTCTTTGAAGTATTCCCCGCCTTTTTCTTCGTACTCCTTACGTGTCACCAAATAGTTTTTCAGATTTGAATTCAATCCGAAATCCCGTGCTCCGTACCACGCATCCAAGTTTGGATTTTTGGCGATGTTAATCTGGAAAGATGAACCGAAAGGTCTGATTTCCCTAAGTTCTCGTTCCAAGCGACTCAGTAAGCCTGGGAATTTCGATGAGCCTCCAGTTAAGAACACGTTGTTGACAAGTCGCAATTGAACATCTGCTGGGTACAATTTTAAGACGAAGGCAATGGTTTCGGCGATACCAGCTTCTACAAGGCCGATCATGGACGGTTGGAAAAGGAGTTCTGGCGCTCGCAGACGTTCTACTCCGACATGAAGTTGGTGAGTTTCTCCAGGTATTATTGGAGCACTGGAACCTGCACCGTCAAAGTCTGGATCGTGATGGCGCAGTACATCCTCTAGTTCTAATAACTTTTCTTGTTCAAGTTCAGAATCTGAATCGCCTCCTTCCTAAAATATTTTGAAAATATATGTTTAATTTCAATTTTGCAAATTTTGTTATAAAAAGAATTATTTGAAATTAATTATTTTACCCTATTAATAACTTTGTAAACGTCCCAATCTTCATCTCTCATTCCAAAATCATCATCTCGTTTGTCTTTCCGTGCAAGTTGACTGATAATTCTCATTCTTTCTTGAGCCGCGGCAGTTCTACGTTTGGCCATGTCTTGTCTACGCTGACGTTTGGCCGTACGCTTATCCAAAATTTCTTGCCTATAATAAAATTATTAAAATCAAAATAAGTATCTAATAATTACAAAGTTAATAGATTCTTGAATTAAATGTAAAAAATGTCCTGTTGCCACTCACCTCTGTTTTCGAACACCAGTAATCCACTCATTTAAATCTTGATCTTTTGGTTGCAAACTCGTCTTGATTTTTGGTTTTTGTTCTTCCAAAACCATGTTTTCTTCCTGCGAATTCGCTGCGACTATTTTTTGTCTCGTTCGTTCCACTTTAGTTTGTAAGTTATGAATCGTCTTCATCAATTCCACTTCATTAGCCAAAGAATACGTTTTTAAAGATTTTTCGTATTCCTCCATATCGCCTTCTTCGTACATTTCTTGCACGGCCAGGAGTTGATTCAATTGTTCTTCATCTTCTGCTAGCTAATAAAAATTAAAAATTGAAACTTGTGTTTCTTAGTTTTTATAATACATCTTTCAAACTATGAGCTTACTCTTTCTTCTCTTTTCCTGGCATTGATTTCCATCAGACGTCGTGCCAACTCGCGTTTTCTCTCTTTTTGTTGCTCTAAAGTTAAACCAGGAGTGCTAGTAGGTGCAATGTACGGTAACTGAACTCTCAGTACATTCATGTCGTAATAATCTGGATCGGCCCATTTTGAAATCTCCTCCTGATATTCCAGAGCGATTGCAGAATGATCGTGAATCAACTCCTAAAACAATTTTTGGTCATTCTTAAGCATACAGTGACTTGTAAAATTTGATTTACAGCATGGTATGTATAATTAAAAAACTATTAACCTCGGCTCTACTTGGTGTAATGGCGTTGACATGAACAGGATATTTCAGCTGGAGCAACCTGTGCATATACGAAGTTATGTGAAATCCCCCAACATTAATTCGTCTTGAGTTTGCAAAGTCGGCTTTTCCTTTGATGACTGGTATAATATGGGTTGTATGGTAACCAATACTAACAATTAAACCATCCGACTTGTGCTTGTTGTGTCTGTATGAAAATAGACAATCGACTCCGTAAGCTATGGATGGGATATTGTAACATTCGAAAAGCAATTCTGCCGTCACTGCAACGATACAAAATAGTAAGTTTCCAGGGTAATAATTTTGACATTTTCTCCCTCATTGAAAAATAAAATTTTGGACTTCTTACGGTTTCTGGAATAGTTTGGATTCAGAAAAGCTTCGGTCAAAATAATGGGATGGTTGACTGATCCATTGGTGTCGATCCCCAAATGGGCAAATGTGTAGTCAAATATTTGCTCTTGAGCCTCAAAATGAGTGACCACATTGCGGTCAAACTGTGTTTTCAGTTGAAATCGCACTGCTTCAATGTTTAAAATGTCATTTCCAACTTGTATTTCTCCATCCTTTTTACTCCGCTCTTTTCTTGGCTTCGCTATAAGGTTTTTAAAAATTAACAATGGTTCTTTTTGTGTAGCCCAGCCCACTCTGCAATTGTATGATCCTAGAAATATAAATGTAAATTAATAAACAATTGAACCTGGGATGAATATCTTCAGTGTAATTTTTTGAAAAATAATATAAATACAAACCATTGTCAATAACCAACGGAACCGATTCGTTTTTAAGCTTCGCTGTGTAAGGATGAACAATGTCAGGTATGGGTTTGACATCTTTTAATTCAAGGATATCCATTTTCAAATCACAATTAACATTTGTTGTTTACATGTCCTATGATTACTGTAAACGTAACCTTACTTTTCATTCACCGGCTGTTGAATGGACATATGAGAGGCCTACCTTATCTGCGTTACGTAAGGTATTTTCTGACGTTAATTTGAGCGGTAAATCAAAATTTTGAGCAATCAAGAATTTGTTGAATCTAATGCTATCAAATGCTAATTTAACTATATCTTCATGTCCCATAAAATTATTTAATGAAAATTGCAATTTTTCTGCATTTCGTTAAACGGTTTGAAGATGAATTGCAGATGGCAGTAAGTACATGAAACACAAATATTTATAAAGTACTTTTTTAGTTGTAATAATTATGCTATGTAAATTAGTTGCGAGAATAAATTAAAATTATTATATTTATAAACTAATTTGTTTGAAGAGTAGCAAATTTTTTTGTCACAAAGAGTTTCTTTTCTCAATCGAACGCCTTATTATGTTCAAGGTAAATTACAAGGTTGTTTCGTTTATAAAAATGTGTTTATTATGAAAAATTACAGATTACTATACTGATGATTGGTACAGGTTCAAAATTAGGACCAAGTTTCGCAAAACGCGATACATTGCTACGTTACTCGCCTAATTCAATATCTAAGTTTTTTGCTTTCGTCATCATGTCTCCTATTATTTTGCTCCTGAAAATAACGAATGCATTTTAAATAAATGACTGTCTGTATTTTATTGATGCGTTAAAATGTTTTCTTTAGTTGGATT
The DNA here is from genome assembly GCA_020615435.1 of Telenomus remus. NCBI lineage: Eukaryota > Metazoa > Arthropoda > Insecta > Hymenoptera > Scelionidae > Telenomus > Telenomus remus. The sequence continues at coordinate 8,038,185 of CM036337.1, read as the reverse complement.
CAATTAGGTAAAAATACTTGAAAATCGAGCTCTTACTGTTCTGATAACTGTTTCTTGACGGTATCCTCCTGCACTTTGTTCAAGAAAAATTCTTTTTTCTCGGTATTCTTTCCTGAATGTGCAAGTACCTTCTCGGATTTCTTCTGAAGCTGTTTCAATTTAACATCTAATTCCTTCATTTGATCCCGCATGTCAATTACTATTTCTGCTTGACGTCTTTCCGCCATCGTCATAGGAGGTTCTTTTAGAGCTGTTAGTCTTAATGCTTCTTGAGCTCTTAAAAGATATAATTAATTACATTAGATTTGCATTTTTACAACAAAATATCTGTTCAAATTTAACATTATATCATTCATTTTTCATGAAAATTCGATTATGCTGATTTGCCATTGTGAGAAAGGAAATTTGCGAGAACGAAATTTTGATTTTACCTTTCGGCTAAAACTTCCTGCTGTTTTTTCAAATCTTCAAGCCAACTCGAAAGCCGCTCGTGGTTTTTCAAGAGCCGTTTCCTTTCCTCTGTTATATCATCGAGTTCCTTTAATTGTTGTTGTTTCAGCGTTATTAAAGTACGCACTTTTTTGTTGATTTCTTCACGGGCTCGATCCAGTACCACGAAATGATTGGTACGGAAAGTTGTTGTCGCATAATACATCACCTTAAATGCATAAAATTTGTAATTGATTTTTGCACACGTTATTTACGACTGTAATCTATTTCAAAATCGTTTATTCAATTTTGTTTCATTTCATAAAGTTCTATTAATAATTATTTTCATTACATATATTACCTCAAGACTTTGCTTTGCCGATAAATTCGATCCAAATTGTCCCAGCATCGTTATTGGCTGGGAAAACTCGTGCTTCAAAAGCTTTCTGATGTGAACATCAAATGGCTCCTGGGTACTCTTTAAAAAGAACAACAAATTAATAATTGTAAAACCAAAACAAAAGTGTTAACAAATATTTAAACGATTTTAAATGTTAAAAAATTTGGTTACTTGTTTGATAGGCCCTGAAAGCAAATCTGTAGGTTCGTTTGAGTAAAAATCAAGATCAACAACAGGAAGATCGACGACTTTTCCGGTGTTCAACAGTGTCACTACAACGCAGGGCTCTTGAAGTAAACCGAAACCCAAAACTGGTATCACGTCCTTACTTGTTATATGTTTGGTGCGAGTGCAAACCAGGTATTGAGAATGCGAATGATTTTCCAGTCTTGGCATGCACAGATCGCTTTTCTCTATATTTTTAAAACAATCAAAGTTATTACATTTTTTGAAAAACCTTGAATTTTCAATATCAGCGAATGACAGAAACAATCTCGACAATTACCTTCGCTTGAATTTACAAACTTTCTCAATTGAGATACGATTGGCAAATTAACTACGTGAATTCCTGCATTGTGGGAACAGAAGTATCTAAAAGAATAAATAATATGTATTTTAAGATTTTATTCGTTGATCATTATCAGATAAATAAATCATTTGCAAGCAGTTTTTTGCAAACCTAGCCAAGCTGCTTCGGTCTTTATGAAGATGTACTGGACAAGTGTATTTTTTGTCATCTTCTTTGTACAACAGACCCAACTCGAGTTCCACAATTTCGAAAACGAACAATGCATCTTCAGGTGTATGAAGACTGTACGTTGATCCATAATGGGACCAAGTCTATGTTAGAAATCAAAATTTAATTATAAATTAAAATTTAAAACGCTTTATTACAATTCTGGAGCGGTTCGCTGTAACAAGTTTAGCGAAATTTAGACTGGTTAAAATTGTATTTTAATATTTTTACCTTTTTGTCATCGTCATCAAAGTCTTCTTTCAACAAAACAGAGTGGTAAATTTTCCCTGAGCAAGTAGCTATAACTATTATTGGTGGAACAGTTTGTAAGCACATGATTGAGCAGGAATCTGCACTGTAGTTGTCCGCAGCTGGAGGGTACATGGACAAGGATCCATATACAACTGGTTTTGAGCGGCTGTTCAAAAAATGTTAATAAAGTGTTACAAAAAATTAATTTCAGTCCTTGTATTTATTATTCCTGACGAATCAATGGTCTTACTTTTCCAAAATAACATTGCCATGGACAATAAGCACCTCGCCGTTTCCACGCAACACTAAAATTGGCCACTCAATCTGGTCCCAAGTAACTTTGTTGGTCTACAATTCAATAAATAATAAAGTATTTTTCCTCACGTATTTACACATGAAAGGTACAATAATTTTTTCAACTCACATCAATTTCTGTAACGTGATTTCCACTGACAGTAGGCGTTGCGAAATCAAAATCCACGGCTACGTCACCAAGAGCAGCGAAGCTAGGTATGTTGGACGCTGACAAAGAGGGACTTGGGCCGACTTTCCAGGTTCTTATCAATTGGGGTGAACTTCCGATTTCGCACTCAAACAATCTAAAATCATAATAAAATCAAAGTGTTAAAATATTTTGTAGACAAAAATTAAGAAAATTATTAATAAAACAAGCAAATAATCGTACTGAAAGACGTTGTCCGATGTCAGAACCACCAGATGCGAATCATTTGTAGAGCCAGGATGCCAGCGAACTTTTCGAATTTCTGATGACATTTGCGATGAAAGTCCGTCCAAATTATGGCTTCTGTAAGCAGATAATGAAAATATTCTACAATTCGAATCATGTGAAGATAATAAAAATAATTTATGTTGGGTAATTGACGGTGCCGGTCATGTGCACGTGTCTTATTTCGTTTCTGCACATTGCCTTACGTTGTCGCATTAGCTAAATGAGAGAAAACGATTTAAATTCCACATATGTTTGCATGTACAAAAGCACGCGGACCTGACCGCAAGATAATCGCAATAACGCCGGAATTTTAAATAAAATACTGGCAATTATAATTCTCGAGTTTCTCGACAAGCGTCGCTAGCCTTAGGTGAGATCGCTGCTTGGCGTGCTATAATTGCATTTGATCTTTCGTTGACAATTTTCATGTCTCTTTTTTGGCACACCTAAATTGATTATACATTAAGAACAATGTAGCCTCAAAAACGCCATTCTGTCCCTACACTTTTATCACAAAATGAGTCCAATTTTATTATCCTTGCAAAAGAAAACTCGCGAAATCAAAAACATTTTTCAACAATGTAATGCTCGTTGTAATAATGCTCGTGTTTTAATCTTTCCCCGCTAAAATAACAAGAAATAAATCTAACGAATAAATAAATAAAACGAAGTATAACTTTCTAAGAATTAGTTTTGATTAATTAATTATAGATTGAGATTGAACAAAAATAAATGGTAAAACGAGTGGATAAGTTCTGATATGAGGTGTGGCCGGGCATTTCGTATATTTTATTATTACTGTTAGTTTCGCACATACACAAGTGAGAGAGAGAGAGAGTGAGAGAGAAATGAAGCCGGGTTTTTGCTTGCGTGGGGGAGTTTTGAGGTTGTCCAAGGGGTGGCGGAGTTAGGTGGGATGCCGGGCGTTATTAATGCGTGTGACACATAGCGCAGTTGGCTCGGCATACACGACGAGACAGAACGAGAGGCAAGGATAGCGTGGGGGTGGGAGAAAAGAGAAGCCCGAGTTCTTAATAATTGATAAAAATGTATGCACACGCGTAGCCAGTCAAAAGCGGAGTCCGGTGGCACGGTTTTTATGAACGCCCGCGGGGTCGCGTCCGTTGACAAAGGCAACGCGATTTATTTCCACTTTTCAAGCGAGCGTCGTCGCGGCGAGAATTTTTCTTCGTTCCATCACAATTTTGGAATTATCAAAATTTATGCCCCCACGTCCACGCTCGTCACGCAAACGCGTAATGGCCCGCGTTCTACGACTTTCTCGATGACATTCGCGACTTTTAATACACCGGCCGAGGATCGCTTGATGGACCGCCCGGCTAAATCGAGACTGACGAGCCCGCGAGAAAAGAGCCGACCGTCACGAGATCTGCCTAATTGAAAAATTAACGGCCCACCAAGAGCAGATACGCGCCAAGATTTCTCGCTACTTTGTTTTGTTAGCTTTTTCGCGTTGTACGTTTAGACAAATTTATGGAACGAAATATACACGTGCTCCGTAAACAAGATGAAGTTGAGCTGGCTTTTCGCTGACATGATCAATTTTATTAGAGCCTGGATTTATGCGCCCTCGCTATTTCAAAACTTTTTTCCCGCCCGCCTCTTTTTTCTTGTCTAATTCAAAGATCGTACAATTTTGAAAATGAGATTCAATTTTTAAAATCTGCAAAAATGACGACGCTGCTGGCATAAAAGTTGGCGAGGACCCATTGTTCTGGTCGCGTGTGACTTAATCCTGCTTAAAGAGGCGTAATAAAAAGCGCGGATGAAAGAAGGGGCTACGCTGAAGGAGCTGTCGGTAACGAATTTGCGCGGCGGTCCTTATTTAAAATTCGCGAGCTTTGGCGCGAGAGCTCGCAGACAGAGACTCGGACGAGACATAATTTCCTGGCGAATAATAAATTGGACAAAGGGAAAGAAGACCGGGCGCTTGGAAAACGTGCTTGTACCTTATGTTTCGACGCACCATAGACACTCGTAGGAAGCTTTTCATTATCGTGTATAGTTTTGCACACGTGTCTGCCGGAGATGAGAAAAAGGAAGTGCTCAATTTCCGTTAGGCGATGTGAAGCCGCGTCGTACTTCTTTTCATATGCAAAAGATAAAGGCAAACGGGCCGTGTACTCTCATCGCGTTATGCAATTTCACCGTTAGGTCCTCTCTCTCGTTCGTTTTTTTTTCGCCAAATTACATTTTGTTTCCGAACAAATCTAATTAAATTCCGTGAAAAGAAATAATTTGTCTTACCGCGGAGGAGAGTTGAGCAAAAGAAACCCAAGTGAAAGAGTCTGTGCCAGTGGCGAGTCGAATTGTCCCCCCTCCTCTTTTACTTTGGCAAATGGGAAAATGTAATTAACGTATGATTAATAAATACGATGAATAATTGGAGGATAATATTTGACAAATAGAAACGTCTTGCGCGGGTGAATTGGACCCTTCGCAAACAGCGCATATCTCATTTCGGTTAATTCGCGAACAGTGGGATATTATTTGACGTTATGTACGGCGCGAATAATGCGCCTGCAATTTGGTCACATGGTAATAAAAGTAGTTCATGAAGCATCGCCGGTCGCCAAGTGGGTGGCGGTTGAAAGAAAGAAATCTAATTAAGGCGAATTCTTACGCAGTCGCGTGTACAGACCGCGCGCTGCTAGAAATTAAAAATAATTTTGCCAAGCAAATATATATTAACCCTAGAGAAGGACGCGCGGTCGTGCAATTTGCACGCTCCAAAAGGCTTCGGCCTTTTTTTCATTTCAGAGACTTTTTCACGACGATCGCGTGGGGCTTCGGGCTTTCCGCGACAACCGCCATTGTTTCCAACCCTTTTTTTTCGCTCCCAGCCTTTTTCCGTCTATTTCATTAGACTGAATTAACTACTCCTCAAGCAGATGTCCTTGATCATATCACTTCAACGAGACACCGTTCATTTGATCATCTAAGCTTCGTCCTCCTTGGTATTCGGTCCCCCTTTTCACTTTTACGTCCTCTTAAAAAAACAGTTCCAACGTTAATACAAATCTTTTCTCGTTTGATGAACTGTGCAATTTATTTAACTGTAATAACTTTTCTTTCAGCGAGAGAAAATTTGAAGAATGAAATATTGATTAAAGGAAGATGGAAAAATATTTTCATGTTTCGCTCAGATGTGAATAATTTGAATGAGAACTAATATCCCAGAGCTATTTTTCAACTTTTTCTCGCCGAAAATTGCGTTATTCTTCGGTTAGATTATCGGAACGATCGTAACTCATTTCGGAGACTCAATTTTTCCTCGGGAATAACGACCGATTTCACCTCTTTCTTCGGTTGTTTTTTTTTCAATGATGATCTCATCGCCCTTTCCACGCTCCACGGCGTTATAAATCTCCCCGAAAATATCACGATTCCCTGCGAATTTTAAATCTACCTCAAAAATTCATTAGACGATAAATCCATTAGCGCATTAACCGCACGACGAGAGTCTCCGCGCGTTCGATCGTGCTGATTTTTTTCCCCCAGTCCGAACTTTAATTAATTCGACTCGCGGGCCTGTCGTGTTTCTTTTATTTTTGATTGAGCCGAGGGGGTTTCTGGGTAGCGTCGGTAATCGGCCAATTTTAAAGTACGCTCGGGATTAAATTGCAAGCTCGAAATTAACATTTGTAAATTATTTTCACACTCAAAAACAAATTACAATTTTCCAAAATGTAAATCATCAGAAATCGGCATCAAAGTGAGTGCGAATTGTTATCGTCAACTGGATGTTAAAGTTTGTCCGTATACGTTTCATTAAATGTGCATCAGTTTTTAGATTTATTCGTAGGCAAAGGTCCATTTGGGATTCGTGCGAGAACGGCATAAATCGTAACGACCAAAAGTCAAAAAGTTTTCAGAAATAATGAAGATCAAAAATAGAAAGCTCGGGTTGGCGGCGCGGTGCCCTGGGAGGATCTTGATAAAAAGGCGAAGGCGCGCGGGGGTGCGGGCGAGACGATTATCCGCGGCATAACGGCCCATTTACCCCTGACAAGTCATATTTCTAATTACTTTCTAACGAATTTCTCGCGGCGTGCCATTTCTCATTCGTCACGGCTTCTTTTTTACCCGGGAATACAAATCCAGGACGAGAGTCTGAAAGAGGGCGCGCGAGCTCTGACCGCGAAGAATAAGGAGCCGGGAGTAAATTCGCGGGCGCAAAAGTTTTGCGGATGAAATAGTTGGAATATGCAGAGGCGTTATCGCGGGAATTAAAGAAAACCAAAAATTATAAAGTTATTCAATTGTGAACTTTTTGTCGAGCGCGAAGGGCTAAAAAGCCACCTATAGCCAGGGGAGTGTCCGCAATTTAACTTTATCGAGCGTGCGTCCTTTTCTCACGACCACCTCTTTGTTCGTCTCTCGTTATAGTTACGCTCTTATTTATCGTCGCTCCTTCAGGATATACTTTTGTCGGCGCGAACTTTTCGCGCTCCGAAGCATCGGATAAGTTGATGAAGATACACAGAAGAACCAAGTTGGGATGTTTGCGATGAGTTATGTCGGCCCACGCGAACCAATGAACGTTTAGACCACGAATTAAGAATTGTCCGGCCTGCTGCATTGTCGCAGTGTAAATTCGAGGCTCGGTAATATTCTTGGTCCTGTGGCTTTTCTATCTCGAGGGTTGCGAAAATTGACTTGCCGCAAATCGTCATTGTTTAACTTTTCCAAATGTTTTTGCTCGCCGCGGGACTTTTGTAATCATATTTCATGGTTTCATGAATGTGGACAAATCAAACTTGTATAAATTAACACTTCAATTAAACTCCCTCTATCTCAAACTTCAAAAACACCAAAAGTGTTTTCAAGCTTGAATTCAACGCACTATCTATATAGTGTAAAAAATTATTCTTCTGTTGAGTACAGCTATATTCTGGGATAATATCACGATTTCCAGGATCTTTTAAGGAATGGTTTCAACGTGAGCTGAGATAGGAGGCAAACAGCGCCACCTGTATTTTATGACGTTTTTAACTCTTCGCGATTACTTAGCTAAGCTAAGACGCCGGAGACAACAACAGTTTGGCAAACTCCTGAGTAGCCGAGCACGAGGCTGGATGTAATATTGTGTTATTTATAATATATTACGGGTCCTAGGTGTAACTGCAACGTCGGAGCGACGCGCCGGAATAATGATGTAGATGACACCGGCGACGACGCGGCCCAACTTACACCGACGAGACTTGATATAATGAGAGTCATTATGATAATCCGAAGCATAGATTAGGCATAATTCGTTGACCCGCCTGGTTCTGACGTCGGCGCAAATACTATCAGGGATCGAACACCACATTTCACGACCAATTCCGTTTTCTCCTTCTGAAAATTGATATCAAATTAGTGGTTTCAATATGAGAGGCATTTGTGGCGATTAAAAAAATATGCTCGTGATGAAAAAAAAACAAAAGAATCGCTTAGATAATGGTGTCCTTCGCGAATCTTGTATCGTGGTCCGGAAGCGAAGTTTGCGTCTACGTTAAGGGTGGCCCCATAAAATCGGGATGTTGCGCAAAATATAACGACTATGCCACTGGCTGACGCTCTCGTCGTATTTCATCTCGCTTTGGCTGGGCTTCGCCTTCGCGACACCTGCGTCGGCAACTAAGCCCGTTAATTCTTGGCTCGGTGCGTTTACTCACCATCGTCGGTGCCTCGACGAACAGCGAACCTCGTCTTCCCGATCTTTGTTCTCATCGTGACATATTTACCTTCCAACGTGACAGCCCGCTTCCACCACATCCCTATAGTTATGTTAACAAGCTTGGCTTAAGTAATATCGATATTCTTGACTGTCTCATTGTTTTAATTACCATACCCATGCTCCAACCTTGCTTCGTAATTATTTACACATTTTTCTTTCTTATTCTATTATGATGTCTTCAAATTAAATCCACTGTCAGCCGGTTCTAGCACATTCTTTTCCAAATCTTTAAATAAATTCAAAAATTGAAAATTTCAAACAAATTTCTTGTTACTTAAATTTCTTGTTACCTAAATTTCTTTTCAAAAGGTTTTAAAGAGTTAAAAATAATAATCGTTAGGTTGTCGTTTATTTGATCGCTCAAACTGACGTCTTCAAGTCAAATTTATTTTCAAACGAGTTGAAAGTACGAACGGTTGTTTTTTCGAGATAGAAATGAATTGTGCTGAACGGGTTAAATCGTAACAAAGCAATTAAATAACACGTATCTTTGAAGAAAGCACATGAAGGATTTGCTCGTTATATTCGTGATTTGTATTCCGACGTGTTATCAATGTGGCCGATCGCAGGACGTAAAATCGAATCGCCGAAGGGGTTGTCTGGACATTAATATCTGTGGACGTGACGAAACGTTGGAGACGATCTAGCCGGGGGGAGGATGTGTAAAAATGCCAAACAAAAGGATCCGAATGTTACGCTGGAGCGGAGATGGATAGACGGACGTTGCACACGTAGCTCGGTAATTAAAAGAACCGACAGATGTCTCTCTTTTGCTACCCCTCAGCTTTTATTTCGTTACGAGAGACGCGTGTCGCGTATTTAAATTTTCTCTTGCGTTCTCTCCGGAATTCTTTGATTAGAAGCCTTGCCTGCTTCGTCGACGCTCGATGAAATTTCGCGTACCTGTTGGTTGCTAACATTGCGCAGCCTGCACACAAGAAACAAGATGAATAAAGAAACACTCGATGCAAGAATTTCCCTCCGCATTTCGTGTTTCAGTTTATTCATGCAAATTCGTGATTTTTATTAGCTTGATTAAGGTTTCTTAGCAATGAAAGAAAAAAGACTCACATTTGTGACAATTTTTTTTTCATTAGCAGGTTTTCATGTGCAATTAAAAGTTTTTTTTTGTTTCATTTCGTTTATATTTTACTATCCCCCTTCATGCATCTTCTAATGTCGATTAAATTTTTACGTTTGAGTCAACACGACGGCTATAATTACTCATTGAGTTCTCGTGATTGTTGTAAGAGCAGAACTTAAGTGCAGTTTCACAGTATTAAAATTGTTTATTGATGATTGTTTCCTGCTATTATTGGCAGTAATTCTGCCTTTTTTTTGCTCAACCAACTCGTAAAAACGAACTGAGAAATCAACGAAAGTAACGAATACTTTCTCCTATAAAAGGATTGTCATTTGAAGTTTCGCCTACATTTTTATATTTTATCCAAGTTCGAACAGACGTTACGGCTGAAAGTGACCTCTCATATCTCAAGTTAACGTTCATCCAAGTCAACATTCGTTGGCGAATTGATTGTGACCACTATCAGGTACTTAACGAATTTCAAAATTTTTAATTTTCCAAAATATATTCAATTCTGTATCTTAGGTTCTTCATTTCAGGCTTACTAAAAATACAAAATGGAGAGTCATTCTAAAATGTCAATAGTTTACTTCAGCATGATTATTGTAAGCTGCACAGCTTTCAAGTTGGTTGATTCAGGTGTAAGTTTTTTCACTATTATTTTTCTGTACGACCAATTTGCAAAAACTTTTGTAATCAATTTTTATTGTTTTTTAGAAAGCCTTAGTCCGTCAACCAAGAAACCCAAGGGTTGTTTATGACAGTCGTTTTGAAAAACGAGAAGGTGAAGTTCCAAACTTGGCAAGCTTCAAGGATAGTTTCGGGCCCAAAGTTCGAGAAGGTTTGTCTGAAATCGTCCCATCAACAAGTCAGACCAGCGTGCACGAACAATACCAATCGTTCAAAGACAGTGCTTACAACGGTGAAAACAACGATGGCTACTCGGATCGTAACTTTGACCTTGCTGGGGGAGCTGATGAGGCGGAAGGTCGCGAGTATCAAACCAACGAAGACGCTCCCGAGGCGAGTTTCGAGCATTTTGCTGGTAACTTTGAAGTGTTTGATGGCGCTTTCGACGGTGGCGAATTTTTTGACAATGCAGATAATTCCGGCGAGAAGAAAGATCCTGAAGCTGACGAAGATGCTAACGAAGATCTGTCAGCGTAAATTATTTTAACTGAAATTTAAATGAATCATTAATTATCAAAAAAACTTTCATTGATCAAATTTTTTGGGATTGGAATGTAACTCTAGTTTATTATTTTCATATAATTTTAATTTTTTTATAATAGTTAACAATTTCTATAGAAAGTAACTTTTGCAAATGTCGTTTGCCGAGTGCACCACAACAGCGTTTATTTTGTACATTAATTTTGAGTTAAGGATTGTTGTTGTTCATGATTTACTGTTTGATCCTATGAAGACGAAAAGAAAATAAAAAAAAATGAAAACAAATCAATTCGTTCTTATGATGTCAGAATGAAGGCAATTACATGAAGTCATAAAATTCTCTCGTCGCAAAGTTTGAGCACCAGACTTTGATTGCGACACGACAAGTTTATTTGTACACTAGGTTTTATTGATTTCCTTTGTCGAATAATGTTTTGCCGTAAACTTTGGCGGAATTGACTGTGAACTAAGTTAAAAACTTTGCCAATTTCGCCAGACTAAGTCACAGTCTATTTCATGGGGATCATTAAGATTGAACGCGCCGAGTGTAGCGTTGTAAAGTCGTATCGATAAGGGGAAGTACACCGAGGGCGATTGAATTAGAAGATATGGTACGATCGCCGTTGCAATTTTTACTTGTCCAATGAAAAGTTACGTGTTGCTTCTTTCTAACAATTTAACCATGCTTACGTTCTCTCACCATTTCCAAAATCTCTCTCATTAATAAATTCAATTTTTGTTTCATTTTGTCATCGTTAAACAAACCTGATTTATCGAACGTCCAAATGATACATCACTTTTTAATTAAAAGTCCTCCCTAAAAATCATCAATAAAAATAACTCGCCATAAATCTCGGTGAAAAAACCGAATCATACGAAATTGGTGATAAAAACGAATCAGCGAGCAAACAAGCAAAGTCCATTTTAAATAATAAATCCTGACTTTTGAGCGATTCGTGTCGATGCATATCAATAAATAACAAAGAGCGGACAGCGCGGGTTAATACTTTTGTCGTTTGAAATCGTTCCCTTGGGCTGCGCGTGGCAAAGTTCACCCTCTGTTTACACCTATATATCTGCTCTCGATGTTTCACCTGCTGGTCACACGTTGCTCCGCAACATCCCCGAGCGACGAGTCGCAATGTTGACGCTGATTTTTGTCGTGTACATCTTGCTCCATCGAAAGCGGCCAAAAAGGAAGAAGTAGAGAAAAAAAAATACCGAGGGAAATCAAGTGAAAAGGGGGAAAGAACATCGTCCGAAGCGTCGAGGGTGAATCAGCGTTGGTAATTTTAATGGCGCTGAAAGTAATTTAACGCGAGCACTTACTGACTAAACATTCAGCCGATTTAACCAAAGTCATTTAGTCGATCTGCGAATACTGATTTAATGAAATTGCATTTGGATTCATACTTTTCAAAATTACTCAATTTCTCCACTAAACAATTTTAAACAACGTTGTTTAAATTGCGTCGTTTTAATAATGATGATAACATTTTGTATAGATTGATTAATTTTTTGACTGAAAATAAAACTAGGATTTAAATTAGTTCAGCAAGTTGATTATCACAATACAGTTGGCAGTAATTTTTGCAAAACAAAAAAAAGGAAAAAATATGATGAAAACGAATGGAAAAGTATGGCGATAAATGCAGGGACAGGAGGTAAAAGGGCAGGATGAGCATGGATTACCAAGTCGAATATTTGAGTCAACCACGCGTGGTTCAGCGAGATTAGCTTGGGTTTATATCGGGATTACATATGTAAAACCATTAGGTTAAATCATTTTTTAAAATAAATGCGCCTGGCGTGCGTTCGGGACTTTCAGGAAACGTTCGGAGGATGAGAGGCACGTAGGTAGAAGAGACGCAGATAGGCGCGAAAATATTCCGAAGCACGAATGTTCGCGACAAGTGCTCTTTACCGCATGAAATAGCATTAATCTTTGTTTTATTGTACGGCTGCATTTGTTTCTTGATGGATCCGAAAGATAAACGTGTAAAAAAACGCCCCGGCGTTTAATATTTTGTCAAACAATTTCAGAAAACGTTGACTCGTATATTTGTTCGCGCGTTTTGCAACTTTTCTATCGCAAAGATGAGAATTTACAAAGAACTCTAATATTTGTGCAATTTCAACTATTTACTCTAAAAGATATCACAGAAATTTCTTTTTTCATTCAAACATTTTTTTATTTACTTGAAAAATGTTTAGTCAAGTGTATGAATAATCACATGCGAATTTGTATTACAAATTTTCATAATTAACTAAAAAGATGGCAGAGAGCAAGCGCGCAATTTTTTCAAATAAATACTGTCGCGAAAAATGGTCAGCAATTTTGTATAACGAAAATAAAAAATACCTTTATTTTATTCCTACCGTAGCACTTTAGATTTTAGAATAAACACTCGAGTTAAAAAGTCGTTTCAAATATTGAACAATTTAACGGCGAATAAAAAGATAGCGACGATGATTATTCGTCGACATTTTTGACTCGCTCGGACTTTTGTTTTTATTTCGAGGACCCCAAACTTTTTGCATAATAAATTGAAAGAAATTATCGCAGTGATTATTGTTGATTTTACGATACGATGCGATTGTTTTGCATAACGTGCAACGTAACTCCAATTTCAGGGGGAAGGGGGGGATTGTGGCGATATCACCGGTCGCAATTCCATTATCCGTCGAGTGCGACGGTGCGTTTCAGCGACCGGACCGATAAATAAAAAAAAGGGGTATAAAACTAAATGCCGTGCAGTCGACGCGCCAGCAATTTTAAAATATGGCTCGAGTGAACGAACACTGTCGTTCGTCGTGTCGTATACCGGTTGACAGTATTTTTTCCAATAACATACGGCAACGAACAATTTGCGCGAAATAAAGAGCACGCCGGAAAGTTTACTAGACAATGCAAAATGGACGAGAAATTCCATTATTATTGACCCCACCGATACAATGGAATCACTTAAAAAAAGCTCTTTCCTTTACTTCAATAATATCCAATACCAATAAAAAATCTATAAAACCACGTTGAATACAATTTCAAATAAATTGGAAGAAAATTTTATTTTGTCTAATTAACAAATTAATGGAAACAAGTTCAATGGTGCGATTAAATAGAGCCAATTCATGAATGGAAAAAATGGCTCAATTTAAATAAGAAAAGGAAACGTTGATGATTGTTAAAAAATGTATGAGGCACGTCGTTTGTATGAAAATGCATGAGCATAAAGTAGAGTGAAAAATATAGTAGTAATTTCATAATCTCGGTGAGGCGAAAAGTCGTGACTTGGAGGAATATTTTATGAAGGGTGCGAAGAGGTGGCTTCGAATGCGCGCAGTTAGGTGGCAATAGTTTTAATCCGGTGTCTTGAAGTCTGGATTTGGCGGCGTGGCATTTAGTAGCTGGCAAAGGTGTAGGAGGTGAACCCACTTCGCGCTCTGATATCATAATCCGAATAATCGCCATTATTGCCGCCATTTGCTTAATCCGCACCTCGCTAACTCGTGACCATGCTCTATGAGCTCGATATATATTTTCTAAACTCCAATTGGCTCTGGGCCTTTTTTTATCTTGCTAATTTAGCCAAATTTTAACCAACCACTGTTACTCTACTTACTCTTACTACTTTGACTATAAATTGACTCAAAAAAAAAACCAAAAAAAAATTTTTATAATTTGTCTAACTTCCTGGTTGATGTCACCAATGAAACGATTAATGAGACCAAGTAAAAATAACAATGTTTCAGATACACATAAAAGTTGGGCGTAAACATCGAGCTTTTAACACGAGGCGAGTCACGAAAGTCTCGAGTAGGAGAAGTTTGACAAAAGCAGCGTTGCACACCTAAATGTCACATTAAAAACAATTCATTAGGATGAATGATGAAAAAACTTGGAGCTTGAACAATAAAGTAAGAATCATTAACAAAGAGGGCGAGCAGGCGTTTGTTCTTTCTCGGATGGCGCGCGGAACGAGTTCCTAAATCCCCGAGATTCGTTCTAATGGAGCTAACGGGCGCAACTTGCTTACAAACTATTCGCGTTGCTGCTCTCGCAAGGTCCCGCCGTGTAGTACGTGCGATCGTATAAATTTCAGCAACGGCGCTCTCGCTCTTCTGCAGCTTCCGGTACGCCTGTCCTGCTTCGCCTTTTGGTCTTGCGTCGCCGTTGCTCCTTCTTCTTCTTCATCTTAAAACACAGAAACTCTCGGGCGCATCTGAATCTCTACTCTAAACTTTGCCACTTTGTTGTACTCCGCAAAATATGTTTATTAATTGCATGCGCGCCATGTCGAGCCACCATTTTTGGCTTTTATATGACATCCGCGTTTTCCCTTTTGCTTCTTCGGCGCAATATCTTCTTAGCTTTGTTACAGGTCATTTTTTCCCACCAACCAGAACGAGAACATCCAGATAAGCCAGGCTCTCTAAGTGTTCGTCCGTTTTATTAGCAACTTGTGATAAAAGTTTCATCATTTCGACAAATACCCGCAAAATTATACTCACATCAAAACGAAAACATTTTTTGCTAAAAAACATCAGGACACATTTTGAGGTGAAAAAAGAAAAAAAAATTTCCGACGTAATAAGAAAGTTGGCAAGCAGTGCTAAGAGCTAAAAGCTCTTAATTAAATATGTATTCATGATAACCGCAGCTTATAATTACAGGGTACCCTCAAATTTGACAAAACATAATTAGCAGAGTTACTAATATGCATTTTATGTGCGCAGGGTTGAGCGCGCGATTTTGCGAATCAAAAGATGAGATTTTGCAATCTCGCATCTTTTGGCGTGAGCGCGGATTGCGAAGACGCGAAAGGGTAAGGTAAGGAGTCAGATAGCGAACGTCTCTAGATAGTTGTCGGTGGCATGTGTTGTTGATGAGGCAGTTAGTATTCAGTGGTGCATTTTGCCGGCGGA
This sequence comes from Telenomus remus, assembly GCA_020615435.1. NCBI lineage: Eukaryota > Metazoa > Arthropoda > Insecta > Hymenoptera > Scelionidae > Telenomus > Telenomus remus. The sequence continues at coordinate 8,022,718 of CM036337.1, read as the reverse complement.
ACTTTTGAAAACTAACCGAGTAAAGCCACCTTAATTCCATAAAAGGGTGAGCCTGGGGATTCGAGCGTCATTCTAACATCTACTTAATTACCAGATATTAGGATGAGCCGAGTCGCGCGGTTTCCCGAAGGCAAAAACCTACAATTTTATTTACTCGTTCGACAATGAGATT